>PYHW01010051.1:38757-56725 GCA_013186435.1 Turdus rufiventris | reverse complement strand
GACATGCAGTGTGACACGCAGTGTGACACACAGTGTGACACGCAGTGTGACAGGCAGAGTGAGATGCAGTGTGACATGCAGTGTGACACACAGTGTGACACGCAGTGTGACACGCAGAGTGAGATGCAGTGTGACATGCAGTGTGACATGCAGTGTGACATGCAGTGTGACATGCAGAGTGAGATGCAGTGTGACATGCAGTGTGACACGCAGTGTGACAGGCAGAGTGAGATGCAGTGTGACATGCAGTGTGACATGCAGTGTGACACGCAGTGTGACATGCAGAGTGAGATGCAGTGTGACATGCAGTGTGACATGCAGTGTGACATGCAGTGTGACATGCAGTGTGACACACAGTGTGACACGCAGTGTGACAGGCAGAGTGAGATGCAGTGTGACACACAGTGTGACATGCAGAGTGAGATGCAGTGTGACATGCAGTGTGACATGCAGTGTGACATGCAGTGTGACACGCAGTGTGACATGCAGAGTGAGATGCAGTGTGACATGCAGAGTGTGATGCACTGTGACATGCAGTGCCACGTGTGATACCCCCCCTGTGCAGGGTGACCTCTTGCACACACAGGACCCCAAACCTGCTGCAGCCAAAGCTTTCCACCCTATCCTGCTGCAGTGAAAGACACTCTGACAAATGGCAAATTCAAAGTAGCTCCCAAAGCCTCGTACTTGATGGATCCAAGACCATCAACCACCAACCCAGCGCAGCCAGCAGCTACCACCCTGCCTGGTAAGGCTTGCTCTGAGGTGCTTTTCTGCTGGTTGCATCCAACATCACTTCGACAGCTCTGAGAATGCGAGGGAATGACTTCACCCTTTCCACCACTTCGCCCACCAAAGTCAGGCACAAGCTTTTGCTGTTTGCAACTCAACAAGACCAGTACGGCCTGATTCTGGAGTACAGCTCATTAGCAGCAATGTTTCACCACTTCCTTGAGCCACTGAAAGACAATCATTGAGTGAATCATCAGTGCTGTGGCTGCAGGCTGGAGAAAAGGTCAGAGCAGCTCTATCACGGAAAAATATACATTTACTTTGCCCTACAAATTACCATAATCTACTGGCATGCCAGCTGAAACAACGGCAGGTTAGCATCATTCCCTTATATTCAAAATTGCCAATATAAGATATCGTGTAATATTGTAATTATACCCAGGGTTTTTGTTGTTGTTATTTTCTTTAACCGTGTCATGCACCCAGTAGACTTGCATTCCATTGGGTAATTCCTTAATTAGGCAGATTTTTGAAACAAGTATTATGTACACAACAGACCGGAACGTCTCCTTTGGAGTCTTCCCAGTCTATCAGGTGATTGCATCATTAAGCCACACATGCTACGTAGTAAAAATCCTTATGAAAATTCATGAAAGAAACACACTGAGCTTGGTGCATGCTAATAAACAAGAAACATACAAATTCACTATTTTGACTTTTAATCCCCCTAAACTCCAAACAATTACAAATGAAATAATTTCTTCTTTGAATTTTATTTCTTCTTTTCAGCTGTCAAAAAAACCCAACCTTTCTCTTCCCACAGGAGTTGTGGAGGTCTCACCTAAGTATCTTCCCACAAATTACACATTACTAAATGTGCTCTTGGCATTTGGACATCACCAAAACACAGTGAAATAACCAAGAAAAAAGTGATCCCATTCAGCTTTTAGGGCTTTCTGGGGGTTTTTGGTGTTTTTTTGTGTGTTTGTTTGTTTGTTTTTAAGTGACGATACACATTAAATTAATTCAGTCAATGAATGAAATTTTAATTTTGGATTGTACAATCGGGAAAACTGAAACCTTTCCCAGAGGAAGAAATTTAACTTGCCTGGACCACAGTATGAGCACTGTGAAGTGATCTCTTTCCACAGAAATAAGACATTTCTACAATGCATTTTAAAGAGATGCAAATAGCATCTACAATTGACTGAGTGGAAACGCTAAGGGAAGAGACAAAACGTACAATATCATATATTTAAAATAAATGAATGCAATCTTTTAATACTCTCACAAGCAGAGGAGAAAACCCTAAAATATTAATTCAAAAAGTCTTTTCTAAGAAATGGACAAAACCCCCTCAAGTTCATAGAGAAAATGAATGTATGCAAGATAGTGAGGATAACAGCAATACAATCCCTGAATGCCTCAAAATCTTCATGGTTTAAAAGGCATCCCAATTTTCTCCAAAGGTGGTGGCATCTCTCTAGCTGTCCATGGCTAATTTTACAGGGAATACAAACTGTTATTTAGAAACGATGGCACATTAAACTCCAACTATTCCTGATGCGGCTCTCAAACTACAAACCTATCTCCCCTTCTATTTTAATTTTAAAGTAAGTTAGCAAACACTTCGTTCCTAATCCCTGGGGACTATCTGTATGGTGACACAAACACACAAATTTATGACAGTAACATAAATGCTCCTCCGAAGTAATGTGCAACATTAAGTGAAATCATTTCCTGGAAAGATATTATAGGTATCTATATTTTATTTGCCATCTTAAACATATCTGGGTCTTTATGACCTTATTTTTAAAATGTATTTCCTTTTTACATTTCCTGGTGCAAATGGACTGCATAAATAAGCAATGTGCTATGAGGCTTCAGACTAGCCGATAAACCCTTTCAATTTTCATGCCAGCTTCTTCTTTTGTAATTCAAATCTGGCTGAAAACTGGCAGCTCTGAAAACTGAAACAAGCACTGCCACAAATACCTTGTAATGCTATCGACCTTGTCTGCCCATGCAGTGAGAAAGGGGGATGCATATGTGTCTGCAGTCATCCAGATAACACAACTCATTTTTTTGGGGGGATAACAGAAGCTGGACCTGGACTGCGCACCCAAAGCAGTCATTACCAGGCAGGCTGGAGAATAAGTCTCTTCAAAATACACAGCGCATTTAAAAACCATATATAGGGCTCAGCCACTGCTTTCATTACCAATTTTAATTTAGCTCCTTCAGTTTGCTAGCCAGATAAACTCTTTAGTGCTGTTTTTTAATCTATTTGCCACATTTTATGTTTAAGATTATAGTAATATGGGACAGGAGAAGGAATCACTTTTGGAGGAAATAAAGAAATAGATCCGCTTATCGGCGCCCATCAGAAAGTTCATTAATCAGCCGGGCTTTGTGCCCCCTAAATTGAAAGGTTAAATAATCCTCTCAGGAATATTTCTCGGCACCGCCGCCAATTGTCCGGAGAGAAGCTGCCATTCACCGTGCTCCAGATCGGTGACAGGGTATTTTACCACCGTTTGGGCCCCAAACAATGACGGACAAATGGCCTGGCTCACAAAGAAACCTTTTAGTACACGGATGGAGAAAGGACCACAAGCTTTGAAGTGGGGTGGGGGAGGTGGGCAGAGACTGTGCAGAGGAGGAGGAGGAGGAGGAAGAGGAGGAGAAGGAGGAGGAGGAGACTCATGCACTGGGACATGTGTATTTTATTTGAATGTGTGTTAGGGGATTGGCCAAATGTTTCTATATATCTATATATCTATCTGTATCTATATATCCATCGGTCTGCCAGGGTGCGGCACCGTAAGCGTGTGCACAGTTACACACAAATTTATACATTAATCTGAAAACAAACATTTGCAAAGCCTGTAAAGTCAGAAGATGAACAGAACTAAAGCACAGTTATATTTATTAGATAATACACGGGGGAGCCTGACAAACCCCTAGGTTTTAATTTTTTTCTGTCATTCTGGATGATTTACAGCTTCCTTTTTTCTCACTTTAATCTTTATGTCAACTACTGATCATTGCTCACTATTGCACCCAAAAGGAGGAAGTACCATGTCTGAATAACTTTCTTAGGAGAGTATTCTTAATAGGCATTTATTGATAGACTCTTAATAATTTTGTTTGGAAGTGATTTCAAATCACTGCTGAAATGGAAGTAAACGCAGGAAAAATTTTTAGTTCTGCTGAAGAATATGAGATGCCAGGTGAGCAGTGCATCAGTTTGCTAGGAGTGAGTTTTGGTGTACATTTTAAATAGATAATAATTGAACCTTTTCCCTTTAGACTCCTCAGCAGCTGGTCTTCAGCAAGCAGCATCCTCTACTAACAGACAATTTCACAGAAGCACCTTCCTTATATTACCAACATGCCAACTGCACGTGTTAATGTTTATCCATTTCCTCATAATTTTTTCATGTGCTCTCCATTAAAGAGCATCATATATATTCAGGAATAGCAGTTACTTGCACCTAGATTCGTGACGAGTGACATTCATCCCAAATACGTCCTTGTGGAAATGTGTGACAGCTTGTAGACAAACCCTGACAAACAAAAGCTTCTCCGCGTCCTTTTTGCACACCTGTTTTTAAAAATGGTTTTCAGTTCCATCAAGTTTTCACTTTAATACGATTTGGGACCTCCTCAATAGTATACAGTGTCTAAAAGTGGATCAGAGCACATCAGGTTTCTGCTCTCTCATGCCACGTAAACATGCTGCTCACCAGAACAGTTTCCTCCAGACCAACTTTTTACTATCTCAGTGCTCTAATTTTTCCTCTCTTTCCTTCCTGATGCTACCATCAGAGAATGAATTTTACCAGCTCTCATCTGGCATTGGAACAACTCAGACAGAAACTGGGTGTCTAATTCAAATCAAGGGCAATTAATTTTAAAGGAGGAGGTATTTCACAGTTATTGAACAGTCCACAGAAATTCTCCAGTATCAGTACTCCTGCACAGGTGCTCATCACCCCATTTTTTTAAGTGCCAAAAGAAGTTATAAAAATGCTTTCGTAACAGAAGTAAGTCAGGAAACAACAGAAAAATACTTTCTGCTGGCTACATGGTGAGCAGAGACTGCAGGTGGAGAAACTGCAAGTTTGAGAGGAGCAAAAAGGGAAAAAGGCAAAAAAGAAGACAGGGCACTTTTGGACACACCTGTAAGAAACTCGGAACTGGCAGTGCCTTGTGAATTGCTCACCTGCTCTGGTGTAAAAACAATGACTCATCCTCAGCACCTGGGCAGCCCTGGATCAGGGACAGGGACAGGGACAGGGACAGGGACAGGCTGGAGTGCCCATTCCTTCATAGGGCACAGTCACTCCCACTGCGTTTGTCAGATGTTTATTTAACTCAACATTCGACAATGAGTCGAAACCGAAGGCCCAGCATCGCTCTCACGTAGCCAAGAATTCTGTGGGATGCCTCTTGTGCACCCCACACACACCGCTGGGGCTCCTCTGTGAGCCCTGCTCGTGGCTCCATGCTCCCCACCACTCTGTGCGGGCCCTCGGCTCCTTTAATTCCCTTTGCACTTGATTCTTCAACACTTGAAATCAAAATCAGGATAATTCTGTCACGGGAATAGAAACTTTTCTATGCACATGACAGGACCTAACAAGATGTATTAATATCACTGACATGATAGACCCTCTTGGATTTAAATCAGTGAATATTTTTAGGGAACCCTAATCCGTAGATTATTAACATGATCGAGCATAACTTGAGGAAGTTATTGTCTTACCGGCACGAGCTGCGACATGAATCTCCAGCACCATGAGCCATGCAGTGAAAACTGATTTACTGACTTTGTATACTTCTTTCCACTTCGCAATACGAAAATGCACCAAAACCCATTTTAAGGCATTTATGCACATTATGTGCAACCATGGGTTTTTCCTACATTTTAAAATGTCTATTACATTTGCAGACAATTTTTGGCTTCCTACAGAATTTTGAGACTGGTTCAAAAGTCTAGCAAAACTTTAAAAAGATACCTTTATATCAGGTTTGGAGAAATTGTGGAGAAATTCTCAGAATGTAGGAACTTTATTAGGAATATTCATACATAGCACTGTCTGCAGAAAGAAGGCACAGATTTTTTTTTTTTCTCAAATCTTTTCAAAACGCATTGAAAACGTCATTTCAGCTTGAAAATTCTATCTTCATTATTAAGATGGTTAATACTTGAAATAATGATAATAATGTAAATGCTTGTGTAAGTTCGCCTTTTTGAACTAAAGGAAAGAGAGATGAAATTATTAAACTGATTTTGTAAGCATTAAAGACATAAATCACCCTAATCCTTTCCCTTAAGAGAGCTGTGGTTGAGTATATGAAGGGAAAACATTTCAGCAGCAAACCTTCCCTGATTATTGTCTTTGATGAATTAACCGCTCACCCAACAGCTTTGGTGTATCACAAAAATAACCCAAAGCTCTCTGGTCGTGGGTGTGCTGGCTGGAGGGACACATGCCACCAAATGTACCGCGCAAAGAACGTCCGAGGCATGCGGGGCTCAGCTAAGCAGAGATTTAAAACAGTACAAACACATTAATCGTGGTTCCTGACACCACTTCCACGGGCGTGCTGAAGCCAGGACTCCCTGAGCGATCTGCTCTCCAGGACAAACACAACAACATCATGTGGAGCCCCAAAATCACAGAAACGTTCAGTCAGCCGAGCTTTCTGTTCTACCCTCGCCCCATTGCCAGACTGCTTCCAGAAATACACCGAAATGCAATTTTTGGTAGGATGTAATCTCGCTTAACCCTCAATTTAAAAGCAGCTTTTATTTTGTTTTCTGGGGAGCAGGTGCAGACGAGCACGAGACAGATAAAGGTCAGAGAGAGCAGGACACTGCCTACCACGGTTACTACGTGAGGAAGGCAAGTGGCAGATGATACCTGTGCTGCTGGAAGGTTCTGCGTCCCACCCAAAACGGCCACTCAGACCCCTCCAGAAAATCTACACAGCGTTATTAAAGCTACCTCGTTTCCCTATCGTAATTAAATACACCCTTGAAATAAAAAAATAAAAATTGGGAAAGAACTTCTAGCCAGCATGCTTCTATACTGAAAGCTATATGCTTTGAACTCATAAACCTAACAGGTATTTCAGAACCTCAAAGTGGTTTTGTTTGAAAAAAAAAAAAAAGAAAAAAAAGAAAACCTGTCAGAAAGAGTATCTTTTGTGAAATATGATTCTTCAATAGGAAAAGATTTGGGGTTTAGTTTTCTGATAGCCTCCAAAAATATCTGAAACTTGAAAGAGAGTGACAACACAGCAAATTGCAATTAGTAGGGGAAAATACACACTGAAATCCCTTTGCCCAGCACACCAACCCCTTCTGACCTGGGAATTCTGAGTTGCCTTCCCTGTAAAATATCCTGCTGAATGGATACTGAAGCAATGGCATATTGGGCCTACTCTGGGATTCCAAAATATGAGAAATACATGGACTATTTAATAAACAGACTGGTTTTGGGCTATTTTCTAGAGCTGCTAGAAATAGCCTTGACACTCCTGGAGAGGAACTGGCCAGGTGCTGCAGCATTCCAGAGGAGCGCGCTGACCCCATGGCCTGGCTTTGTGTCATGGCCAGTTGAACCAGCCTGTGGCCATGTCACAGCCACAGCTGCAAGGAAACCGGGGATTAACCTCCTCCCCAAAATACTCTAAACCCATCCCTTCCCTCACTGCTCAACACCTAAAGAAAAAAATCTCTGGAAACTAAATGCCCTTTCTTTCTCTCACGCTTAAATATTTTTTGCCAGGCTTGCATTATTTTTAATTTTCCCCTTCTGGAAGTCACTCTGTAACAGATAGAAATTGACTTTCAGGGATATGGCTGACATTTTTACTTCAGAAAAAAGTAGCAGGTCACGAGGAATTTTAATAATGCACACAAAGAAATCTGAGCGCAACATTTGAACACAAAAGACGCACGTCCCTTCATGTCCTTCATACTCAGGGCCAAACCAGCCAGTTCCTGGTTCACCTTCCTTTATGCAAGCGGATTAAAAGTAAGATTAACAAACTGGCAAAAAGTGTGTTAAACGATAGCTCCTGCTAATTAAAAATTCTGCGGGTTGTAGAGCTCTGTTGGTGGCCATTTTGCTCGGGGAGGTTTCAGGCAGGGCACGGGGACGGAGCCAGCGTGGCTGGAGCAGCCCTGGCCAGGATGGAATGTTAGAAATGAGCAATTCCTACAGAAAGAATGCACTCTGCCCCTGTCAGATTGATGTCTTAGCACACGCACCCACAGCAAGAAACACCGCAGGAAAATTGAAAACTTGCTCTGCCCGTACTCTAACACTTGCACAGTGGATTCCTGCTTGGCTGTGGTAGCCTCATCCTGACGCTGGGCCGAGCTCATCCGCTGCTGTGTGGCACAAGGCACCGTGACAAGGTGCTGTGGTGACATGTGCAGCCAGCCCGTTCTCCATCTGACACCAAAGAACGCCGAGCCCGGCACAGCTCTGCCGGCGTCCCCGCCAGCGCCGCCATGCACCGGGGCAGGCCAGGCTGTGCTCTGCGGCCTCGTGGCACCTGTGCAATCTCACACCCGCAGCAAAACAGGGCCTCTATCTGAGGATAAACAAATTTCCTCTTTTCTCTGCATGATGTCATCTGCTGGGTGGAGATGCTACCACTAGCAGCAGCTTCAGCAGGCCGCTCGGGTCGCTGAGGCCCCGCAGGGCCCGGGCCGGGAGTGAGGCTGCAGCCCGTGGTCAGTGTGGGCAGCCCGGGCCAGGCACTCCCCAGATGACCAGTGAGAGCCTGGCTCAGAGCCCACACCAGCAGAGAGGGGACAGGCGCTGTCCACTGTGGAATGTGTCCCTGCGGCCCTGCCGCAGGCCCCGGGGCCACCCCGCCATAGCCTGAGCACAGCAGCGGCCATGGGCCGCACGGCGAGGTGCACCAGCAGCTGGTCACACTTGAAGGGAAATACTGTGTTTTTTTAAAGAATATGCTACAAAACTGAAAGAAACAAAAGGAAGTCATTGGGTGCCTTCTTGCAAGTTTTTCCACTGATTTTTTGAGCATTGTTTAGGGTTTATCTTTTCTGTTTGTTAGAGGGCTACAACCTGGTGTCCACTTACAATGCATAATAAATATCAGTACATTTGTAGCTCAAATCTGAAGTGACAAGAGGAAGGGAATGAGAAAGAGCCAAGTGCTGTGAGGGTGCACTGCACCCTGGACCCTGAGGGTGGAGAGGGAATGTGATGGCATGCCCTTTTCTCTGGTTTGTGGAGCACCTGGCACCCACAAAGTCACAGCTGTAAGCTGAGCTTAACCTACAACAAAGAGCTCAACAAGGCCTCCAAATGTCTTGTGCCCAAAAAAATCACACGTATCATCACTGGCACTCCAGCAAGCTATGATCAAAACTGGTTATCCCGAATCTGTCAAAGAAGTCTTTGTCCTGTTATTTGATTGACAATAACCCCTTCGACAAACCTCAGTGGGTATGAACCAATAAATTGCAAATAGATATATACACAAGTAAAATTTGAATTATATTTTGACAAATATAATTTTCCTTCTCTGATTCAGGAAAAATACAGACAGCAGTCATAACAAAAATGATCTGTAAAAGTTTCAAATCACCATCTTAAACATGTTATTAAATAGTACTTTAATCCACAGTGGGAGTTGGATTTTTCTGCTGACTTTGATTGGAGTTTTTTTTCCCAGAATAATTTCAGTTGAAAGAACAAGTTTAAAGAAAGTACTTTCAGCCTCTTATAAAGCTTTGATTATCACACAGCCCTTAGATTTAAGCTTCACTGAATGCCTTATGATAATATATTTTTTTTCCATGAAAAGGAAAATTAAAATATTCCACTTACAACCCCTTTTTGCCATTTCTTCATAATACTCCTTGTGCTGGCACTCTGCTTTGGTTGGAATAAGATGTTTCTGCCCACACAACAAATTATTTGCAATGTGCTCAAATTTGTCACCATGGCCAACGTCAACAAACCCCACCACCATCCCCAGGAGCAGAATGGGTTTGTTATTGAGTCATTGTTCGAGCGGCCCCGCACGCCGTGCAGGGCTCTGAGGAGTCAATAGATGGCAGTCCATCTCCTAGGAAAGGCACGGAAAATGAATGAAAGAACCAAAACCTCATCAAGGACAGAGGTGGAAGGCCGTGTGATCCTTCATCAGCATTCACAGAAATTAACTGAGAATACTTTATTGAAGGCAAAACACTCGGACAAATTCTGTGACAGCCCTCTGTGAATGGTGCTAAAATCCAGTGTATTATTATTATTATTATTATTATTACCATCATTATTATTACTATTATTATCACAAAACTGAATCCCTGCATTCATCTACACGTACGTGGACCTCCATGTGGGATGCTCGCCATCAAGTTACCAAAGCCAGTTTAAGTTTAGTGCTTGTATCCCTGGAAAAGCTCTTCTGTGGCCCCAACAGCTGGGCCATGACAGCCACAGCAGCACTTTTGTTTTAAACATGTGCTGTTTTCCTTAACACTCCTATCCTGTCTGCACTGAAATATCCATTCTACAACAGGAAAATTATAAGACAATTTATATGGTGAAATACTACTGTGTTGATGTGAGAGTAAAAAAACTTGGGTTTTTGTTACAATCCTACAGCTATAGATATATATTTAAATATATGTATGCAACATATTTGAACATTATATATAAATTCTAATTTAGAAGTTTTGTTTCTTGACAGAACATTATTTACTTCTGCTCTGCTTCAGGTGCAAAAGACAATATGTAAAGGGAATAATAAAAGATTAATTTTAAACAATTCAGATATTGCAATTTCTTTTAATTTACTGACTGCAAATATCAACCATGTCTTTTGCCATACAAATTTTAAAATTTCAGGCTTAACCCAACTGCTAATGTAACTTTGTGCCAAAGGTGCTCTTCCTATGCAAAAAATGAAGGCACACAAAACATTTCCCACATGTCAGAAATGTGCATTATTTGCAGATAAACTCCTCCTCAGTGCAAAGTAAAAATCTATTTATCAGAAGGCAGGGCCTGATGCAAAACCAATTAATCTGTGAGAATCCATATATGACAACGTTTCAAAATGTCCCCAAAATGCACCAGAAATTTCCAAATGGGTACTTTTAATAATATGCCCATATTTGTAACCACTACATTTTCTAACAAGAACATGTTCTGACACGTTCTCTTGGCTGTACTTCACATTAAGTGTAAACCCTGAATGCTTTCTGTAAAATCCACAGAAATAATTTCCCACCGCAAGGAATCTCAAATTTTGCCCCAGTATAGCACTTGGTCAAGTTTCAGCTACCCCTGCTTTTTTTTCTTTTAAACAGATATAAATATTTTATAAGTGTTGATGGCAACTCACTTTTTGAGGAATTTTCAATGGCAGGTGCAACTAAAATTAAATTACATCTTTTATCTCATTAAAAAACAGAACTCAGGATGTTACTGAACCAAATATTTCTATCTGATTATTAAGTTCCAAGTGTTATAAACATTTCAGAAATTGTTTTTACATTCACCCTTAGGGATTATACTGAAAAACAGCATTTACCTTTCCTACTTTCAATTCAAAAACAAAACAAAACAAACAGAAATATTCAGTGAATGCGCCTCTTTTTTTTCCTCATAATGTTTTCCTTTAAAAAAATCCAAAACCAACCAAACCAACAAAAAGTCTTTACCAAATGTGTTTAAAAGTAAACTCTCAGGAAGGGTGGAGGATTTCCAGGGTAGATCTTTGTGTTAGAATCATTATGCACAAAACACAAATGAGAGGTTTTAAGTGCAGATTTCTTCTATTCATTGAATTTTGAAGAAAAAAGCAGAAAAAAGAGCATTCCACAGCCATGAAGAGGTGGAGGCACAAATTATAAAGCACATCCCATCTACTGCTCCAGAGAAAAAGCCAAAGATCCAAAAAGAAAAGTAGTGGAGAAACTTTTCTACTTTGTTTAGAGCAGAGAACAGGGGTTAATTATCTGTAACAGTGAAATACGTGTGAGGCCGATCTGGGGAGCAACAACAGCAGAAGTGCAGAGGAACAACAAAGCCCTGATTTTTAAAGGTGTTTTTATGTTTGACAATTTTAGAAATTAATATATTTAAGAACTGTGACACCGGTGCAAGAATTTGTTTCTACTGGATAAATACTGTACCAGGTTTCAACATTCACCAAATTTGTATGCGTTCTGTTTTATTTTTATATCTGTGTTACATATGAGGAAAAACCTTAAGTAACAAACTGGTACAGTTTCACAAAGTTTTATTTTCTTGTTTCAGGGATTAATGATCAACTAAGGCAGGCCAAACAAGCAGTCACAGCTATATCCCGACTAACTGTAAAATATCTGCAAAAGTTCACGAAGTGATTTTCCTCAGATTCATGTCTCCACTCTAACTGAGATTTATTTCACTCATCTAAGAAGAAAGCTTTGTCACACAGAGTGACTAATTACCAGCATCTGGGATATCTGAGATGGGATTACTGCTTCTGCTATGCATCCCAACTTAAAATTTAATGCTCTGTGTGTAAATGTGGTCACTGAGAGAAGAGAGGCAAAGCACTAATTTAATTATTACAGTATTAAAATGAAATCAGAAGTTTTAAAGACGCTTACAAAATAGTGACAGTGTTTCATTGCCTTCTTCAGTTCAAAAACTCTTCAGATGTTTATTATCTTCTCAGAGAAGATGCTTATCTATATTTTATGGTCAGCAGTTCACAGAGGAGTAAATAGGTTGGGTGTAGAAGAAAATAAAAAAGGTGTTTCTACTTACTGTTAGGTGATACTGCCTCCATATTTCTGGGCAAGCCTGGAAAATAAAAATATTGATCAGCTAGGAGCATGAAACAAGGTGCTTTACAGCCTGTTGGTTTTGGCATAACACAGTATCCACTGGTGTCGGTCACAGGAAAATAAGAAGCTTAACTGAAAGGGTCTGCATTTCAGCTTCAAAAACCCGGCTAGACAGTTTAATTGAATTTTACACTGGTTTAACACACTCCCTGCCATTGTCAGAAAGCCAGTAACAGTTTTCTCTCTGCCCTTTTTCTCCGAGGGGCAGAAGTTTGGGAGAGCAGCGTGTTCGTGACTGTAGGAAACATTAATGCTGCAAAACAAACAGGGGCGGATTTAAATTCTACATTTGCGGACATTTTAAAGTTAAACAATGCTCCAGAAATTAAATCACAAGGTGCCTTCCTTTAACGTAGGAACAGAAATATTTTATCTTTTTTTGTTCGTATCTCTTTCCTAATCAAAATATAATTGTTACATGTAATAATCCTCAGCAGCCTCATGTCAGATGAGTTGTAAACAAGAACCATAACAGATTGCTTTAATGTTGCTATTTTTACAAGGACTTGCTTGCTTTTTTTTTTTTTACTTTTAATTTTTTTTAATTGCCAGACTTTCACACCAAGTCCTAAGTGCAGCCTTTTGAAAAAAAAAAAAAAACCAAACAAAAAAAGAGCAGGTTTTTGAGTCTCAGAAGTGACACAATTAACCTGAGGGACACATGAAAGATGGTAAAGAGGAAAACGTGGATTTTTAAAACAAAATCTGAGCATGCTGGTGGTAACTAAGGCTCAGAACACTCTCTCAGGGGTTCTTAATGCTTTTACAAAATGTACAATATTTCTGACGGCCCCTGAGCCACAGACAGACACAGAAATTGTGGCACTTTTTATCATTTTGGTGCACAGCTACAGCAGAGGGCTTTCACTTCTCTTTAGAACATTTACCCTCTTATTACAACAGCTCCGCACTCATTTGAACAATGAGCAACTTGGTTTGCCAACCTTCATTTTAAGTACTTTAAAAAGAAATAGAGTATTGCACGGCATTTCTATAATATGCTGCAGCTGCAATTTCAAACGCTGAAGCCTCATGACTACTTGCAAATGAGTACTATTAACATTTCTTTAGATTTCGAATTAATTTTTCACTCATGCCCAAATTCTTGCCTTCTTTTATTTTGGTGGAGCGTGTTAATTAAAAAAACCCACACCACAACCAGTATCTCTGAAAATAAAATCCAAGTTTTTGCCAGTCACCCTGTGGCACATACAGTGTGTTTTCCCCACATGTGATGGAAATGGTATTATTTATTATTCATTTCACCAGTAACATAATTGTCTGTAGAAAAATCTATGATCTGTTCTGTGTAAGGGTTTAACATTTTTCCTCTCACTCAAATACTGTGTGTAAATATTTGAGTTTTATATTAATATTTCTATAAAGCAAACGTGTGAAGGACATCACATTCCTCACCGAGGATCTGACAGTTTGAACACACTCATGCTGTCTTTGAGCACAAAACAAAAGGATTTTCCTTCTTCCCTAACTTAGCCAGGGCTCAGAGAGGCAACACACAAACACTCTGTAGGCTGTAAAAATATTGTAGCAGAGCTCAGAGCATCTCCCTCGGAGCTGAGGAGGTTTCAGCTGCGCAGGACAGCTGTGCTGGCCCGGCTCAGGGGTAGCAGGCAGTTATTTATACATTAGTTCTGGATAGTTTTCGATTACCACAGTGTGCCCAGGCTAATGTGGTTGAACAATTGCAATCAGTGAGTTGTCCTATACTGGCAAAATGCCACTCTGTGGTATGACCTTTACTCACACGACTGCTGTTTAATAATCATCATCATAAAAATTACTTTATTTTTGAATAATTGTTTGGTTGGGTATTTTTTCTGCTCTGGACACAAAAACATCACTCTGAGTGAGAACCTCAGCTGGCAGAGCTCTTGTCAAGAGCCTGGGAGAGGCTCAGCCCCATCCCCTCCGTGGTGCTGTCCAGAGGTGGGTTTTATCCTCAGGGATATTTTAAGGGTGAGGAAAATCACAAGAAGGTAAGGACGAATGTGGTGAGGGAAGGAAGGCTGAGCGTACTTCTTCATTTGGTGGTGACTCGGGGTAACACTGCTCAGCTTTATGAAGCGGGGTACGGCAGCTGAGGAGGGGTGAGTGTTCAACAACAGCTTTTAACCAGCAACCTCATTACTTTGCATCAGCTCGGGGTCGTTGTCTGCATCTTCTATCATGGAATGACAAATACCATGATTAACAATTACTACCAAATACTGGCTCATCAAACGAAGCAGAGAGGTTTGCTATGAGAGAGAGCACAGCCAGACACAGCCGCTGCCAAGCCCGTGCTTTTCCTTATTTATTTAAAAGAACCTAACCATGAACGGCCCTTGTTTAAAGGAAAACCCTTGTGGTACCCAGCCACTATGGCAGCGTGATGAACTACATTAAAATAAAATTGCATTTATTTGCTGCCCCAGCGGTCTGACCTTACGTGCATTCAGATGTTCCGCACAAAAGGTGCGGGGTGGGCTGGGGACACATCCCAGTGCTGCCAGCACCTCGGGCCACTGTCCCCAAACCCCAAACCATGTCCAGGACCATGTCCAGCTGTCCAGCCAGAATGGACAGTCCTGACCCCGGCCCGGCGCGGGCGATTCTGCACGAAAGGGAGAATCCAGGCTGGGCGCTGCACGTTTTGACCCATATTGAATTTTATCAGGTGCTAATTATTGTTTTACCAGAACAACGGCTTAATGCATCTGTTGTTTAATTCCCACTTCCCCATTCTCCGATGTGAACATCAAAGAAAATAAAACACTCAATCTCCAACAGCCCCTGACAGCAGACCGGGACTCGAGAGCTCAATAGACGAGGCCCTTGCCACCAGTTCTCATATTTCCACAACAATGAGCAAACACAAAACCGGCACTAAGCGGCCTTTCCTGCTTTCCGGCGGCTCGGCCGGGCGTCTGCCGAGCGGGCCGGGGCGGCCGCGCTGGGGGCGAGCGGCGCGGGCCAAGGATTAGCCCGGTAGGCCCGAGCGTAGGCCCGAGCGCCACAGACCCGCTCCGGATCCCGGAGAATCGCCAAAATACACCGCTGACAGCAGGTCGGGACGGGCCCGCGGCTCCCCGGGAGAAAATGTAGCTGTGATGAGTGACAGGGCTTTCAGGAAATATGTTCACAATCACAGACAGTGAAGGCCATGACCTAGATCGTTTAAGAGCTTGTCTTGTCAAATTATCAAAAGCTTCTTCGTCTCTGAATAAAGAGTGACATAAGTGAGTGTCAGAAAGCTGCAGGCTGACAAGCCAAGCATACAATAACAGCATGCACGTCACATACTTGCCGAACACCGCCACGGCTAGCGGCAAATCTTAATGAGAGCGCGGCTGGCCCAGGAGACTTGGGTCCCTGCTGGCACAGCTACTCATCTCGCAAAAATCCTTCAGCTCCGAGTCAGTTATGGTCTGACACGACGACTACAATTACTAAACACAACTTTTTAACAGAATCCTCTGGTGCTTTGTCAAAGAGGCAGCGGCTGCTCGGAGCTGCCCCGCTGCAAGCCACCACAATAAAACAAAAGATTTGCCAAAACACACACTTTTCATCACCTCCGCATGGGAACCGCCGCGCAAAACACACAATGCTTCCCTTCAAAACCACTCCTGCACCAGCAGATGTCGAGACCTCTCCCCACGCTGCTGGTGCAGATGCCGCTGGTGCCGGGCGAACAAAGCTGGGCCACTGCTGGTCACCCTGGCCATGGGGCCACTGCTGGTCATCCTGACCACTGCTGGTCACTCTGGCCACTGCTGGTCACTCTGGTCACTGCTGGTCACCCGGGCCATGGGCCACTACTGGTCACCCTGACCACTGCTGGTCACTCTGGCCACGGGGCCACTGCTGCTCACCCTGGCCACTGCTGCTCACCCTGGCCACTGCTGGTCACCCTGACCACTGCTGGTCACCCTGGCTACTGCTGGTCACCCTGGCCGTGCAGGGGGAAGGACAGTGGGGAGCTCAGGAGAAAGGGCAAACGTCGTGCTCCCTGCCAGGAGAAGCGGGGCACACGGATGCCCGCTGCTCCTGTGGAACCATCCCAGCACCTCCAGCTCCATCCCAGCCCACAGCGGGATGCCAACGAGGGCAGAAGGAACCTCCCTGGAGAGAAGAGTCCGGTGTGGTTTGCACGCCCAGGACGTTGCCAGAACATGCGGAGGAGATGGCACTCAAAGCACACAGCTGGTTCATGGGAAGGAGTGCTGGCAGCATGGGTGTTTGGGCATTTGGGTGTTTGGGCATTTGGGTGTTTGTGTGTTTGGACGGGCACCACACACAGCATGGCTGTAGGGCACCGAGCAGCCGGGCACTGCTGTCTGCCAGCTCCTGGCAGAGCCCACCTCCGTGCTGGTGCTCCCAGGTGCACAGAGACACTCCACCTGCTCCCTGCTGCGTCCCCTCTCCAGGGAGTCCCCTGCTCTCCAGCCACAAGGCTCCTGACACCCACTGAACCGCTCCAAAGTAGCTGCTCTGATGACCCAAGGAAACCGTGCAGGCCAGGCTGCTTCAGTACCCCTCCAGCTGAGAGGAGACTGTGTGACTCAGCACCGTCTTGGAGAAGAGAGTGATCTAGCAGACCATGAATGTATGCCCCTAAAACGTTTTCAGAACTTTGAATGCTTCCTAACCAAACTCAGGGAAGCACCTTGAACTGCCTCACATTCACTTGAGGACCAAAGTGGAAAGCCAGTCTGACGGACTGTGCACAAGAGCCTGTTCTGCACCCTCTGTGTTACAGTAAAAGGGAGCAAACTTACTGAGAAAGACAAATTACAACTTCCTTTGAGCATTCAAAGCAGTTCACAACATATGTTTGATAACAAGAAGATGGGGATTTCCCTTTTTTACAAGGAGTTGCATGGGAAAGACAAGGAGTGACAGCTACAAGTTACTCCTCGAAGATCTCAGGTGGACATGGGAGAAAATCTTTCACGATGAGAACAATCATCTTTTGAGAAAAGTGGTAGAATCCCTACAGCTGGTCACTCTTAGGATTTGGCTGGGCTATCTCGGGTAGACCATGTTTTTGCCAAGAAGCGCTGGGGATGATGATCAGATGATCCATGAGGTTCCTTTACCCTGATGTTTAGGGTTCTGTGATTTCTCTCCCATTTCCTCTGGAAGCAGAACAGATCTGCATCCCGCAGTAAGGAGCCCTCAGGTCTGCTGCTGACCACACGGACTCACCTTGGGCTGTCTCTTCCCAGCCTGGCTTCTACTGACTTCAGGTGTACTGAGAAATTCTGAAGCTCTTGACAGACCCTTCCCTCTGTCACCTCCTTGCAGCCTGAGGAGTTGTGGCCATGG
>PYHW01010051.1:22572-38679 GCA_013186435.1 Turdus rufiventris | reverse complement strand
GTGAAGACTAAACTGTTTTTTTATGAAATCATATCTCATAGCTAGAATCTGAGTCCTGAACAGTAATAGTCCTGAACCTGTTATTCCATATGCCAAGATGGGATTATTTTGCTTTACATTTGTCACTCAATTTCAATTGCCATTTTATTGTGTTCTCCCTGAGATTCTTACAGTTCTTGGGCAGTTCTGCACAGCTGGCTCACAGCACTGACTCTGTAAGTAATTCAGTCTTCTCAGCAAATCTTGTTGCCCCATTGTTCACCCTTTTCCGTGTCACACTAGCATATCCCACCTTTATCCTATTACTCCATGCCTGTTTAGTTTGCTTGAAAGCTTTCGGTCAGGAACTTTGTAAAATGCCTTTTGGAATTTGTAGGCTATGTCAACTGGATCATGTTTACACACATGCTTGTCAACCTGCTCCTTTGAAGAACTCCAGAGATCCCTGAGAAGTGGGATTTCCTTTACAAAAGCAGCCTTGAACCAGCCCATGTATATTATATTTTCACACCCGTCCCGAGATGCCACCAGCACGGCTCCTGCCCTGGCTTGGTGCAGTCTGGGACCCCCAGTTCTCCTGGGACATTGCCCACACGCTGTCCTTGCCTTAACAACTCAGTTACCACCCATGCACCAAGCACCACGCTGCCACCCCTGCCTGGGCACGTCACCCTCATGCTCCTCTGCAGTTTTTGGGCAGCTGTTACCCAGATCAGTAACAGGCTAGTACTCACGGATTTGTAGGAACCCTTACATTCTCTTCCATTTGACAACTTCTCTGTGCTCCTCTGCACAAAGTAAGATTTCAGCATGGGAACATCCCTGGTTTCTTCCACTATGACCATCCCAGATGCAAAGAAATACCTTTAGGCCACAGCAGCAACCTTGTCCTGTCCAAGCGTTCCCTTTGTGTCCTGATCACCTGTTGGCTTCAAAGGCTTTCTGCCCTGATCTCAGCACAGATTTGCTGTTGGTTCTGCCTCCCCTGCCTTTGCTCTGCCATGCCATCTCTCTCTGTGAGGACTGGGCTTTGATGCTCCAGTATGCACACAGGTGATGACACAGGCAGCCTCACACCTCCCATGCAGGAGCACACAGAAACTGCCCTAAGTTACAAAGAAAAACCTTTCTGATTTAAGGAGGGCCTAAATGAGCAGAAAAAAGACATGCTGTGACATTCCTAATAACCTGCACGGCTCAGGCAGGATTTAACTGCTTGTAATGTTGTCTCACTGCCCACCAGAATGAGGGTGCAGAAATGTACAATTCACATTCTTTAAAGGTGCTGTGGGCACATTAGTTATAAGCAAAAGTACAGCTGGAACACATTCACATATCATAAGAAATAGCAATCCCAAATATGCCTTCGCATGTCTCGTGTACCGCTGTGACATGCTCTTTGACCAAACAGAAGAAATAAAGGCAGGAATGAGATCTTTACAAAGAGATTAAAATATTCACGAGTTTCAAAAAACCCAGTGTTTATCCCACAGGTGTTCTGGGAAAACAAACATATAGGCCATATCTACAGATAAAAACTGAAGTGTGAATGTAGGTCAAAATTATCCCAGTTTGCCTTTTATCCTTTTTTTGGTCCTTAATTCAAGAGAAAAAAATACGATAAAAGCTTGACTGCTACACATAGGATTGAATTTTAGTGATATATAAAACCACAATAATGTAATACAAGATTAAAGAAAGACACAACTACCTTTGTTCTCCCCTTACTTTCCTTTTAGGCTTTACTTTAGTAGATCTTGTCAAACCCAAAGCCTTCAAACTATTTCTAATAGTATTTTCACTGATTAATATCTAATTATAGTGGAAAAAAACTGAACTCGAATAGCATCAGAGTTACTCTTTACTTCTTCCTGGTACACTCGCAGAGACTGCATCTCCAGATTTCAACCTCCCTACACCTTTCACTCCCCAGGAAAAAGGTCATTTTTGTCCACCCCTGCTAAACTGAACCAAACTAAAGACCAAGTGTCGACAACGCTTTGGTTTGTTTTCTCTGAACCAATCGCCATGAAAACTCTGACAGTGCCAGGCCATGACTAAACACAACATTTTCACATGCTTACACCAACAGGCACTATGTGAAATCACAGAAATAGGAGGAGATTGCAGCCACCGTGGACCCAGTTTTTGGCAGCCACGAGCCAGGCCGTGCCCCATACTCACATCAGCGTAGTGGCCCTTCATGTCGCAGCGGTTGCAGTGCTTGTTCCAGTAGGCTCTCTCCAGGCACTCCCTGAAGTAGTGCCCCGGCAGGCAGCAGTTCAGGCAGAAACGTGCCGGGCAGCTGTGCTGCTGATGGTCTCTGCCTGCACACAGACAGCAAGGGGGAATTTTCTGTGCAGAAACAAAAACAGAGCCGTGCTAAGTGGCAGTGTTCAACAGATCCCTGCCCTCCTGCCCTGACACGGGGTGGGCACTCGGCTGGCATCTGGGCACACACAGTTCAGAAGTGACAAACAGAACGCACAGCTGTTCTGAGGCCAGACCTGAATGTCTGCAAAGGCAGCTTCCCAGAGAGTGAGGCGCTTCCCCCGAGGGTGGGATGTGGTCACTCTGAGGGGTAACAGCCCCACGGACAGAGGGTTTCACAGATTCTGTTGTGGGGCTGGCAAATCCAGGCTGTCATGCAATGGCTTCCGCTTGACTGACTGAGTTTTTAAAACTCCTAAAAACCCCTAGCCACAGGACAAGTTTTTGGAACATTTGGCATCTATCTGAGCTTCCTAAAGTTAGCTCCAGTTTTGTCTTGTCCACAGTTTTTAACAGCATTCATATTATGGCTCATTATACTCTCTGCTTTCACTTATTTACTGAGGCTGCATTCCTGATTCTACATATTTTCCCTGTTGAAAGTACAATTGAAAAATATTTTACACTTATTGACTGTTTTACCATATGAAAAGAAAATGATGTTTCTGTGTGGCACTTGATTTTTTCTTTTTTTTGCTCAGTTTACAGACACATGGTTTAGTGGAAGTTGTTTCTGTCCATGGCACGGGTGGAACGAGTTGATCTTTAAGGACTCTTCCAACACAAACCATTCAGTATGATTCTGCATAATATAACTCTGCCTCTTTTTATTTTATAAAAATGACAAAAGGAATGACATCACCAAGCAGAGGGATAATTTTATAAAGCACACTGACCTTGTGCAAGCTATCCTGCATCTCAGAGCGCTGCCTCAGAGAAAGCACAAACCACTGCAACAATGCTTCTGACAGCAAGCACAAAGGTATATCAGGAAAACAGCTGAATGTTCAAGTGATTGAAGCGTTGCATTTACCTTTGGAGTGGGGCAGTTCTTGGACAGATGTCCTGGTCTGTGGCAGTTCCTACAAGTCACATTTTTGGCAGCTGAGTAGTACCGCATGCTGCTGTGCCTCGCGCCCGCGTAGTTGGAGATCTGTGCCTGGTGGAACAGAGAGAGAAACGCATTTACCACTTGAGATTCTGTGCTTTGGGAACTGGGAATTAGAAAGGTCACTGCTGGCAGTGATCCAGCAGAAATCTAATGTTTCACTTGTACAGTTTATACACCCAGGAATGGGTAATTCTGTTACAGAGAAACCTGCATTGTCTGGAAGAAAACTTCTTGTTTGAACTTCCGTTTCAGGACATTCTGCTTTGCTGTTTAAAACTGCAGTTGTGAAGCTTTCCTCAAGTAGCCAAGATACTTTTACTCACTGTGCTATGTCAGGACAAAGTGCAGTTTTCTCCCGAACACAAATGTAATGAACATCAATTGCAAATGCAAGTTACATTTCCCTTGCACACATTAAGGCAAACTGCTTGGACAAAGTACAATGCTAGACAAGTCTGGATGAAATCTGCAATTTGCAATTGTAAAGAAAGACTTAAAAAGGAAAAAAAAAAAAAAAAGAGAGAGAAGCTGGAAACAACTGTCTCTCTCTCTCAGTGACCTCACACAGACTTTCTGTGTAGGCAGCCAGAATTGAAAACCCTATCTACAACCTTCATTACCTAGTAAAAATCACAAGAGTAAAAAAAAATACATGAAATTTTGGAGGAGTGAAGAGGAGAGGTATAAAAATACTATTACTCCCCAGGGAAAGAATTTGTTAATGTCCACTGATTGTATCAGCTGTACTGGACATTGGAAAGAAAAAGGGAAGGAGCTGACAGGACACTGCTAATCGTCCCACAGAAACACCACAGAGGGCCTTTTCAATCCCATTCACTTCATCCTGCTGGTTAATAAGCAACACAAAAAAGGATTATAGAAAAATTTGTTGTCTGTATTTACCTCTAAGTCTTTATGAGAGATGGACCAGTCCACATCAATTTCTCCTGAAAAACAGAATTATAATTATTTATATTTAACTTATATAAATATTTTTCTGCAGTGTATTCAACATGATGATTATTGCATTTATTGATACTGCTAACAGAGTTTGATGGACTAAAGCAGAGAAACTGGCTCCATCTTTAGTAACGGGAAGCTACTGACCCTCTGGGCACCAAATCTGCATCACTTGAGTACCAGCACAGGTGCAGCTCTTGGGAGGAGTTTTCCTGACAGCACACTCTTGTCCTGACCCTGGGATTTAAATTTAGGTGGGGATTTAATTCCTGCAGAGGCAAGGGCTCCACAGGCCCCGGTTGCAGCCACTGGAATTCTCTCTGCTGCTGGTGGGGATGCCCAGCTCCAGCCCAGCACGCGTGGGAGCAAGGGAACACCAAGTTACTGCAGAGCAGACACTTTTCCTCCTGCTGAATTCACCAAGTCTGTGTCTACAGCCCTGCAGCCTGACTGCTGCGTGCCAACACGACCGAGCACAACCTCAGACACCCAGACTGTAAGCTGAGCAAATCTATTTCCAAACAGGGCTTGGTAATGTGCAATAAATCAGCAGGACACACTGAATTATCGACTGTCACGCCATAACCTTCTCACACGCAGCCTCTGGGCTGGCAGGAGTCAAAAGAAACAAACCAAGAAGGAAATGAAAGGGCAATAAGCTAAAGGGATAGGGATGCAGCTCGAGCTGTTAAAAATTCTGCATGTGAGCACGGCTCAGCGCTCTGGCTGCACACACAGCTGTGCTCCCACAGCAGCTCCTCACTGCTGCGGGGGGATCCACCCCAGACAGGTGCCAGCCTCACCTGTGCTTCACAGCCAGCCTTACAACCTGCCTGCAAATTAATGCTGCCCGCCTGCAAACTCTGACATGCACACTGTCCCATCTGAACCTCAGGCAACCATGTTACCAACACAAATCACAACATCATCAACATTTACGGACAGCAAAATTTTCTCCAATTGTGATGGCACTATTCAATTCCCTTAGAAGGTGGATGACTACAAATTACAATTATACCACCTACAATTTTTTGTCTTCCTCTCGGTTTACTGAAAAAGTCAGCAGTTTTGGCTGTGTGATGTTGTATTAGCTATAAGGTATGTCACTCAGGTGTTTTAGAGCACAACACCTGAGCACAGCGTTCAGCAAACTCACACCTGTCCTCACCTGAACAGCACCCTCAAGTATTTTTATTTCTAACACCTGCTCATGCCAAGGGCTGTCTCCACTGCTAAGGCACCGCCTGGCCAGCTGAAGGAGTGATGTGAGTGGTGTGTGCCCCTGAGCTGTGGCTGCCACTGCCAGGACTGCAGCACGGTGACCCCAGCACGGGGATTCAGGGAGCACAGCTGAGACCGTGGCAGGAGCAAGCTGGGGGATTCTCCAGGGAAAACCGAGCCTTTGGAGGCCTAATCATTGAAAGAAAGGAAACACTGCCATATTTGAGTGCATTATTTATAGCTTAAATGACTGTTAAGGAAATTAATTCATAATGAAAAAGGTATTTGTAATTCAAAGCTCTGCCTTGGCAGTCAGCACCGCAAGTGCTGTGTTGCACAGAAATGCACATGCAGAATGGTCACAGATCAAAATTACCAGCGAATTAACTCCTGTTAATCACCAGGCATGTCCTTCCTGAGGGCAAACCAACCAAGTTTCTCTTCTTCAGTGTCAAAATCCCCAGCTTCACAGGGGAAAACCATGATACAATGATTCAAATACTCCTAATACAAGAAGCTAAAACTGCTCCACTCAGAAAATAAATATAAGACCTTTAATGCTGAATGAAATATTACAAGAAAATCTCCCCTTACTAAATCTGTTTGGTGATCTAAAAGTTAATTCTAATTCAGAACAGATTGCATAAGGCTTTGCTTTCATACACAGTAAATTCTTCAGACTGAAACACCTAGGGAGAGCCTTGCCTCTGCAACCAAGGTGAAACCCTGCTGTAGAGACACATAGAAAAATCTGCAGCAACATTTCTTGCTGAACACAGCGTTCTGTCTGGCTCTAGATAATGAAATAAATCACAAAACTCTTATCAGATTGACAGATACTTCCCCTTCCTTCTGATTTTGTTTCCTGATGTGGATGAATCGATGTGTCCCGCAGGCAGTGCCGGTGCCTGGTGGGTGGCTCCTGGTCACTCCTGCCCTGTCCTGGTCACTCCTGCCCTGTCCTGGCCGCTCCCTGGGCTCCCCCAGCAGCAGCAGCAGCAGCACCCTGGTGTGCTGGGGTCCCCTTCTGCCACAACCCTGGGCCTGGAGCCCTCCCCTCCCTTTGCCACCTTTGTTTTCCTCCCGGTGATGCAGCCTCAGGTGGGGCAGGCAGGTGGGCAGCAGGCTCCAAAATCGCCCCAAATCACCCAAAATCACGGAGCAGGGACCACAGCTAGGATGGCCAGGGATGGATGAGGCTTTGAGGGGAGGGGGCAGCTCTGGGCAGACACACCTGGAGCTGTGTCCATCCCCAGCCAGGCTGGCAGAGCCCTGGCACTGCCAGGACCGTCCAGAGCACCTCAGGCTTCCTTTAGGGTGGGAATGCACACCGAAGGTGGATTTCTGCCTGAACGAAGGGCTGTGATTGCTTTATTTTTGCATTTGGTTTAGTTTCGTTTTGACTCTTCAGAATACACCAGTTCAAAGACTTGTTCAGACAATCTCTGTCCGGATTCCCCCTGTTTCAGAAGAGAAGTTGCACATATGAAACTTACTGAAAGCTTTCTGTCACTTAAATAAAACCAACAACATCTGAGATATATTTGTGCTTTTAATCTTCCTCCTCTTAATTTGTTCAATGCTGTCTCCTTTACAAGATTATATTAATTTCTGCACTAACTTTAATAGTAAGATTAAGATGAATTCATGTACTATGATTATATATATTTCTATATTAAAAAAATACAACAGACTTTACTGTATAAACTTATAGTACTTATGCTTGTATTTATACTAACTTGTATTTATACTATAGAAAATGTCAAACTGCAGATCAGGGAAGAGGAGGATGTAAAATAAACACCATTTATATGAAAATGGAAGCCCTGCACAAGGTTCTTCCTTTATCAAGTACCACATTTTGGCTGTCCTCTGCCTCTGCACAATGGGATGAATGGCGAGCAACAGCTTTGCTTTTATTTAAAGAAAAATTTTGAAAGATCATTGAGATTCACATGTATCCTTCCACCACCATGAAAATGTAAATTTCTGAGCAGCGCTCGGGGTGAAGCCAGATTTAGGACCACTGTTCAATGTGCATTCAAACCTCCCCTCTTTCATCCCAGACAGGGAGAAGAGGGGAGGAGGGAGAAGGAGGACCAGCAGTCAAAACCTGAAATTGCCCGGAGGAACAATCTGCTTCCACGGAACAAAACACTGACTCAGAATAAACAATAAACGCTTCACAAAATTTCCTTATCTGCCGTGCTGCTCCGCCAGGGACCCGGCAGCTGAGCAGGCTGCCCTGGCCAGGCAGGGCAGGGCACTGCTGGGCACGGGCTGTGACCCCCAAAATCACATCAGGGCTGGGGGAAAACATATCCTAAAACATATCCGTGCTTACACGAGCTCTGCCTGCCCTGCAAGGGTTTGTGTCATCACCTTCTTCAACAACAGACATCCAACTTTGAAAATAAAGCACTAAATCTCCCAAAACAAGAAGGCAAGTGGCCATGTCCCCCTTTTCCTTCTAATTGGAAAATACACGATGAGATGTATTTTATTTATTTTATTGTACGATCAGCCCAGTGAAACAGGACACTTCAAGCTGTGGCACAATGATACGTGGCCTGAAGGGCAAACACATTTCAGAGCTGGGCTTTAAAAATTGGATTTTTACTGCTAATTAACATAGCATATTACAGAATAGAGAACTCTAATTATATTCTACTGTAAGATCTCCATGGCAAGGACTGTTTCAGACATATCTCTGAACAATATTTACCATAGCAGGACGCAGCTTCTGCTGCTAGTGGAAGAGCATTAAAAAATTATAAGCCTTAAAACCCCTAAAAGTCACTAGATCCGTAAGGATTTTACATTGTGACACATTACACGTATCTGAGAATTCCTGATTGTGAGGAAATCAAGTCTTACAGATTGCTGCAAGGAGTCTCACAGTTCCCGTGCCCAGGCAGCCCTTCTGATGAGAGGAAAAGCAATGATGGTGTGCTGGCACAGCAGCCGAGCGCTGTCCAGAGCAGGCACAGCAATGTGGGGTCTGAGCACACCTTTCCCTTGGCAGAGGTGCTGACAGACACAGCTGTGTGTGGGCAGGGTCTGGGCAGGCTCCTGGTGCACACCTGGCTGGACACCTGGCAGGAGGGACCAGAAACTCCAGCAGTGGCTCCAGGTCCATCCCACAGGGACCCTCCCTGCCCTCTGCACAGCCCAGCGCCTTGCAGGGCAGCAGCACCCACCCTGCTGTGCTCTCCTTCCCATTTCTAGGCATTTCCCAACTTCTCCTTGATAACAAAGAGATGGTTTCCTTAAAAACAAAACACCTGCTGTTTAATGCAATACCTGTCAATATCTCTTTAAGACAGCTTTAAAAGAGATCCATAAGTCCCGCAGGGAAATCAGTCGATGGAATTGTTGACAGAAGTTCAATTTGAGACATTTTCTCATGGCAAAAACGGGCTCTCTTGCCTCTCCCCCTCATGGTAAAATTATGTATGTGCCAGTAATGCACACATGCTTTGGCAGTAGGGAAATCTCTGCAATGCTTTATTTTTAGCAACCTTTATCAGCCATTTTTGAAAAGCATCACAAAATCCTACAAACAATACTCAACCCATTCTGAAATTTAAAAAAATATTGAAAATGCTAGCAGTTGACTGGAGCAAGGGCAGAGTTGGCCAAAAGCAAACCAGAGTTCAAACAGGAAAAGAAACTCACCCAGCTCTGAGCAGCCCCGTGAAAGTGGGAAAGCCCCCCACCCCCAGGAGCTGCAGAAGTTGCTTTAAACAAACCTCTGACCCATGGGGGAAGAGTTCACCATCCCAGAGAGTCGGGGCAGGACTGTGCTGGCCGGGCTGGGGTGGGGTGGGCACTCCAGGGACATCACTGAGCACAGATGAGCTCAGGGCAGCTCAGCAGGCAGAGATCTTCTGCTGGGGCTAAAGCAGACATTCAGAAATACAGGAGCTACTGCAGTGCTGCTCCACATTTTGGACCCTGTTTCTGTGGCCAACAGACCCATCCTGCACCCCTGCACACGTCTGCCCTTCTGTGTCTCCCTCATTTATCACATTTATCACATTTATCACATTTATCACAGCAGTTCTGTGTGGGTAGAGCACCTCATGCACCAAGTGGGAATAAAAATGTGCAGTGAACAAAGCAAAGGACAATTCTGTAAATCGTATTTTTGTGGAATGCCACCAACCCGCTGAAATGCAGGGACACACGCTAAACATGAACACGTAGGGTGCCCTTTCCATTATGTAAGTATGCATAATTTCCTGTCTGTTTTCTGTCTGTAACACTGCTTCCTTCAGCACTGGCCACTGCTGGCCATGTTAATTCACACAACTCAGCGGCTCATGATTTTCAAAGCTTAGCGCAACATTTGCAGAACAAAGTAGGTTTTTCTCTCTTTTTGGTGGGTACAAGTATGGGGACCACAGGAACAGTTAAATTCATGGCATGGTTGGTCTACCACACAGTCGGGGGAATTCTTTAAATAGAGCCTGTCACTCTCTTTGCCCATCAATGGGATTTCCTTCTCAAACTGCTGATTCGTTCAGGTACACAACAGAGGAAATTTCAGTTAACCTTTGTTTCACCCCGGGGAAAAATCTGTCTGAAAAGTATAAAGTGAATAGATTNAAAGAAAAAAAAAGAAAAAAAGAAAGAAAAGCTGCAGGGTTATTCTTCCTAGTGTTCACAGCAGTCAAAGTTAAACAGAGAAAAGGAGGCAAACATGAACATTTTATTCCCACCAGAGAATAAGGTATAATATATGATTTAGAAATCCTATTGTCTATACTGTGATTTCTAATTTAGAGAAGGAAAGGATGAACACAAATCTATTGTTCTCATCGGGTGCATCAAGATTTCACTTTTTGACTATTTCCTATATGACTGAAAAGGGAATAATACTTTACTTTGAAGAGAAACCCTTTTTAGCTATTTGATTGAGTTGTCTGAAATACCTTTTAGAATCCAGTAATCCTTGGTGAAGAGAAAAATAATAAATACTAACTCAGAATTACATGTGAGAAAATGAAGAGAGGGATAAAACCAGAAGTACAGTAATAAAATAAAGGGAGATTTCAGGGTACATTACTGCCAAAAAAGGTCTTAGACCGGTGTAAGTTAATCATAAACCCCCCCATTTTGAGATACAATTGTAATTTCAAAACAGGAATTATATTTTTTGTTTGGTGTCGTTTATCTGACAAGGGGCGTTTGCTGCGGTAGCACACGGAGTGACTGCAGAGCTGTTTGCAGAATGGACAGACGGACAGACGGACAGGGAGCTCGGGAGCAGGGTCTGGGCGTGCATGGCCTGAGCTGCAGTGGCACAGAAGTTCTGATGGGACCAGGAGGGTGCCAAGGATTGATCCGGCACGGCCCGGGCTGGTTCACAGAACATCAGCACTTGTGCCCCCTCTGCCAACACGTTCCATCTTTGTTCACAAAATGGATGAAATAGAAATATATGTTAGAAAGAGACAACAAAGTCCACAGAACCTCGCTCTTGTGGTGTCTGATCTGCCAAAGTCCCTGTGGCTAAAAGAAGCTCTGTAAGGTATGTGCCAACAATGTGACGTTGTCTCTCTGCAATGAAATCCAGATTTAAAGCTTCTTGGAAATTAATTGCTTCTTGGAAATTCAATGCTTCAGTTGAATCACAAACCTAAAACCATTCACCAGTAGCTGCATCCTGGAGAAGCAGCACGGCTCTCCTGATGCTGTCATAAACAATAAAATAGGGAAATAATCCCTGAGTTGGAATAACATTGATGTAGATGAATATCTCAAATATTTGTCAAACTTAATTGGGGATCTTAACTTTTTCTCTGAAATTCCCAAAATCTTTAACCCAGGAAAAAATAAACCACATTTCAATGCAGGCTGAGTGCCAGTCTTTGGGCATGGGCCAGAATTTTGGTCCAACTCCCTTTCATGCTGATAAATTGCCCATTGGGCAAAGGCAAACTAAATCATCCCAGCTCTGGTGATACCTTCCCATCCTCACTCTCAAACCCGGCTCCCACAAACAGCTCCTGGAACACGAGGAGCACCACAGGAGACAGACCCAAGACAGTTCTGTAGGTGGTGGCTCTCAGCACCTTCCTCTCCTCCTGGGAGGACTTGAATGAGCTCCAGACAAAAGGACTCCCAAAGGGCCTGGTCAGAGCCAGGGTGTGGGAAATTGCATTACTCTAGAGCAGAACTGAGCTGATGTCAATACTAGCTTTCCATTTTGATCCTCCTGATGATGACAGCAACAGGAATCATAAGCAGGAGGTTCCTCAAAACACATTGACACCAAACAGAATACTTCTCCAATTTGGGGGACAGAAATGAACACCACCTCCTACATTTGCTATCGATCTGTTTGAAGAAATCTCCCCATCTGCCACGCACCCTGGGTGCCCCTGCACATTAAGCCTTCTTCTTGATCTTTTCAGGAAAAGAGAGGAGTGATGCAGTGCCACAGCACTCCTGGGCAGTGACTGCAAACAAGATGCTGATGCACCTGGGACATGCAGCAGCACAGATGCTCCGTGAGAAGAAAGCTCCAGGGTCAGCACTCTGCTCTCATTCGGTCCTCCTGGGCTTTGATGACCTCACCACCACAGGCAGATCTTTTAGTCCATCCCTGAAACACTTCCAGAGCAGGAAGAGTTTGGAAGATCCTCTCCACACCTTGCAGAGCGTGTGCGAGGATGGCGCAGCTGGTCTTCAAGAGTCGCTGCCAGGGGTGGGGATTGCAACACTGCAGAGAATGAGGCAGTACACAACGTCCTTTTCCACTGCAGGGCTGATTTTTGGTGCTTCATTTGAAAAAGACATCCTTTTCTTGGGAACAGAAAACAACTGGAATGGACATCTTCTCAACATCAGTCCTCTTGCAATAGAAACCAGTTTTGCAGGAACACGTCATTCTGTACTTACAGGCAGAATTTTGGGGTGATGAAAAATGAAGTGGCCTTGCCCAAGAACTGCTAAATCCCACTGGCTACAACAGCTCTGTCTTTGCAAGGAGCCTCACAGCAGAAAAGATGACACTCTCTTTCCTTCTTTGCCTTTCCAAAGAAAAGTGGGGAAAAGGACGTGCTCTCTCTATAATCAGCAAATAACAATTCTCAGTGGGGGAATTCAGTTTTTGCTTGTTTAAAAATTTTTCAGCGCTGGAAGGAGATGAAATGAATCAGTTTCATCTCTGTTTCCCATGTGAACTGGCACAGTCAGTCTGTAGGGTCAGACACCCTGAGAGCAGGGAGGGCATTCCACTGCAGCATGGAAAGAAAATGCCTTTTTTAACCATTCATAAATAAAACAAATCAGTTTTTAAAATCAGTGTATACTTGATCTTTCTCTCTTTATTTTTTACTTTCTATTTCGTTTATGCCGTGTAACCGCAATTGACGTTTCAATGGTGGGGCGAAAAGCACCTCCTACAATGCTAAAGACACACTTATTTATACTTTGATGATTTGAATCTGTGGTTTTGGTTTCTCTTCTGTTTGTCAGGCTTTTTTTTTTTCTTCTCCTTTTTTTCCTTACACAAATAGAACAGCAATAGGAAAATCCTTTTCACTGCAATTAATATTTTAAGTATGTTGTTGCAATGAAGAAAACTTTCTTCCATACCCACTAAATTTGGGTTCTCTAACAATATGAGCTTTTCATACACCTGAGGAGCCTGGTCAGTGCACAGGAGGACAGGAGGGATGTGATCAGCACCACACCAATCCCAAAGGGCGCTGCTCCCCGAGACACAGAGCACAGGGACCTGGAGAGTTCACAAGTCTGGACCTGATTTTAAGCATTCGAATTCCAAGATTTATTTTTTTACTGAAAATTAATTGGACAACAGCAGTACTGAATAATTAACCTGCATATAATTGCTTTAAAAAAAGCACTTAGGACATTTAATATCACTTTTTCCTGACATCAGTATAAATGGAAGGCATGTTATAGTCTAGCTCTTCCTACCGAAATTCAAATGCTGCAGGCCTCAACGTTTTGCTGTTTTAGCGGGAAAATGTTATGCACTTCATATTTATATTTTTTTCATTTAATTTATAATGTTTTGATTAAAGCTTCTTTTTTTTGTTTCAATGTAGATTTTTAAACAGTGTTTTTTAAAACATGTGGGTATTTATTTCAGGTCAATTACTTCATTGTGACTGAGCTGAAGTGAATGTGAAATATTTGTATTAGTCCAAGAAAGCTGATGCACATTAAAAGCTGTGATTTAAGTAACTCCTTTCTGATAAAGACTCAATCGTCTGAACAGGTTTGCTCGTGTACCTCATGTCAAAGTCCCCTACCCTGCAGCACATCATAGTTCTACTGCACTAAATGCAGTTTCTGTATCACAAATCTGGGCAATAACTGCTGAAATCTTTGATTTAGGTTCCCCCCTTCATCTGAGAGGAAGAGGAAGGGATGTCCATGACTGCAGGGCTGGTTGCAAAGCAGATCCTGCTTCTACCTAGCAACACAGGGAAAAAAAACAACCAGTCCTGTCGCCGAAAAAAATCACCAAGGCCTCATTTAAAATGTGCAATCAACCAAATTTCCTGAGCAGGGTGGTAGCTTGTCAGTCCTTTAAACAAATGATGCAGACACTCTCTCGAGCTCGCACCATCTCTGCCTGGGCTGCGCAGGGAGGAGGGAGACAGGAAAAGCAGCGGGACACAAATGGATGTTCTGTGCAGCCAGGGCTCAGGAGCCACCACAGCTCAGGAGGATCAGTGCCACAGCCTGCCCGGGATCGCCTCACCTGAGCCCGAATTCAGCCTGTGGTGGCCAGCCCTGGCCCTCGTGGTGAGGAACAGCATCCCAGCTCACAGCAGATGAGCAGCGAAGCCACCACAGCCTGCTGTCCGTCAGTGTGAGCTCCACAGGGGCTGCCCTTGATGCCACGTGCTGGTGGTTTAGGAAAAATAATCCCGATATTAACTGCCAGTTAAAAAACTGAGTTACGGATTTCCTCCCATACACTCACCTCTTTAATTCAGGGCAAGACCAGAGGGAGGAACCTCCCAAAATGTTCTGCATTCTGGGTGGCAGTACGGACCTCTGCTGACTACAACCCCAACAATTTTATTTCTAGTGCTTGACATAAGAGCAATAAAGAAGTGCTGGGATGCTCAAGTTTGCATCTCCTCTTGCTGTTAGTTAGTGATTCAGATGATTCAGTAAGACTGAAATCAGACATGTATTTTGCATGTACAACACAAGTCTGGAAATCAGATATTCATTTTCAAAAAAATGTGTAGAAAGTACATTCGAGATCCATTATTTCTGGACTTGCTTTCATTTACATCTGTGTTTGTATAAGATCAACAAGCTCGATGATGCACTAGGAAAGATGTGATTACATTATTATTATTTTAACAGAGGTGCAGAGGGAAGCATAAGGGAAAGATAATCTGCAATTTCTTACCCAGCAGATCTTCAAATGGTTTTAAAAATGAAAATTAGTTATAAACGTAAAAAGCCACCTACTCAACGTAAATGCAGGCAAGTAAACACACTGTTCAAAGCAAACAGATTACATCACTCATCAGCAACATTCAAAATCTGGAAAACAAGTGGGCCAACTATTCAATCTGAGAAAGGAATGCACAGCTAGCCTCTCTCTTTTGGAAATATAAAGAATGATAAATTCACTGGTCGTCTGAAAAGAACATATCTCAGGAGCGGTAGAAACACTGATTTCCTTTTTTGCCATTGTCTCTGACAACACGCTCTTTGAATCACACACCTGCCTCCAGCCTTCATTATTTCTGTTTCATTATAATGAAGATTATACTTTTGACTTCCAAGGCTGCTTGCTTTGACAAAGTCCTGCAAAACCTCCCTTTCCTTTGCCATCTGACAGTGCCCTAATAAAAACCACAAACAATTCTGCCACAAACAGGGTGCTTTACCCACAGCACCCTACCCTACCACCACACCAAAAAGGAGTGATGTGGAGAATCCAGTGCCACCACTGTCACTGATCAACAGGAGTGCTCAGACTGGAACATCTCAGTGACCTGAGCAGGGAACAAACGAGAGCAGAATGGGAGCTGCTTCATCATGGACAATATTTGCACTGGTAAAGATGTCCAGAAGTGCAGAAACATCCAAAAGTACAACTTTTTAATTAAAAGATCAAAACTTTAAATGAAATTTGAGTCATATGGTAGCTGGTGTGAGGACTCCCTGTGTGACTGACATCACACAAATGACAGCAGTGTCATGTTTCCATGGGCCCTGTGGCAGGCACTGCTCTCATGTGACTGATGGGGACGGAACACCAATAACACGGCAAAGGCTTGGTTGTGATCCCTGTGTGTGATCCCTGTGTGTGATCCCTGTGTGTGATCCCTGGCTGTGATCCCTGTGTGTGATCCTGGCTGTGATCCCTGGCTGTGATCCCTGTGTGATCCTGTGTGTGATCCCTGTGTGTGATCCCAGTGTGTGATCCTGTGTGTGATCCATGTGTGTGATCCTGTGTGTGATCCCTGTGTGTGATCCCTGTGTGTGATCCCTGTGTGATCCCTGTGTGTGATCCCTGTGTGTGATCCCTG
>PYHW01010051.1:7621-20132 GCA_013186435.1 Turdus rufiventris | reverse complement strand
GGCAGCACAGCTGGATTATGGCTGGGCACTGAGCAGCACAGCTGGATTATGGCTGGGCACTGAGCGGCACAGCTGGATCTGACCTGGTTGCTGGGCAGCACAGCTGGTTCTGCACTGACCACTGGTCAGCACAGCAGCTTCTGCATTGGACAGCAGGTGGCACAGCTGGTTGCACTCTGGACACTGGGCAGCACAGCTGGTTTGGCAGCACATGTTAGGCAGCACAGCTGGTTGTGTGTGGCACAGCTGGCTCCACATCTGCCCCTTCCAGACCTGTCCCAAGTTACCAGGTGCCCTGGACTGCACCCAGGGCTGCTCTCTGCGGCTGCTGCTGGCACATGCTGAGGGATGGCTGCTGGGCACCAGTGAACTTTCAGTGCTGACTTTCTCGTGCTTTTCTCTGTGTGTATTTGCTCTTTCAAGCAGCATATCACCTGAGTTACAATTGCCAGTACCTATGGCTTCAATAAAAAAGCAGTAGGGATGCTGCTGTTTAAGAAGAAAACAGCATTCAACTATTTTGTCAGGAGCACATTTTACCCGCTGTGATGTGCCACTTGGTTAGACCAAAGGAGGTACTGTGGCAAGTCCCCGGGGTTCTTCTGGGCACAGTTTCCAAAGCTTTTGTACATGCCTGCAGTCTTTATTCATGTTGAATTACTGAATTACATGAACTCCTTTTTTTTTTCTCCCCCTCTTTTTTTTGATTTTTTTTTAAATTCAGCTATTCATGCACTTAGACAAATGTTAAAAAATTAAGTTTCTGTAAACACAGTGTTATCTTAATAAGTTCAAATATTACTAGACTATTCCCCGGGGGAAGAAAAGCAATATGTTCCAAAGCAAGTGGCTGTATATTTTGCAGAGGGTGGCTACTCTGAAATTAAGAAATGCAAATGATTCTACAGTTTATGTGCCTCAAAGTAAAACCACTGATATTAAATTTTTAAAAAGGTAGCATGAGACACTGCTGCTTTCGCCAGAGCATCGGGAGGATGCCAAAGGACCCAGAGCCATCCCGGGTCTGGGGTTTTCAATGGCACAGACTAGTGATCACAGGATGCTGGTGATACTCTGCAGTTACCCCTGGCAACCCTTCTCAACTGTAACGATGCTGCCCCACAATAGCTTTCACTGGGCAGCTTTCTCTTCACTTAGCTGAATGCTCTGGGACCATCTGTGTCGGAAAGCATAAAAGGCCAGCCTGCCTGTGGGCCCGTCACTCTGAACACCACCTCTCTGACCCCGATTAAATACAACTTTCAATCCCTTTTGTCCTCCCTGTTGACTTCTCCTATTAAGGGAGCCCTTTGACAAAGAAAGCGGAAGAGTGGACTAAGTGCCCCCAAGAAAGGTGATGTCTGATACTGCTCAACACAAGGATTAGCAAGCCAATACATAACAAAAGCAAGTTTGGGGGAGGGGTAAAGAGGAAAAGAAAAAAATGGTTTTATACAGGTCTTTGACTAATTCAGTAGGTACACAGTTCAACAAATAGCTATACAAGAGGCCTGCTCCCAAAGAAACAACTACCAGGGCACAATAAATCGAGGAGATACCTTTCAGCACGGAGAGCAAGGCCGTGACATTGACAGGAGCAGAGGATGTGTCATTTGCTACCTATGGGTTTTTAAACTGCATGTGGTCATGGGGAGAGGTGACAACAACACTCAGCAAGTTGCTTTAAGGACAGAGCTTTTCCTACAGAAGGATCTTGTAAAACATCCTGACTTGGGTCATTTGAGGTAGCTGTAAGGGTGGTGGGTGACAAAAACAGGAACAACAAGAACAGCAGCAGCTGGAGAAAACCTAAATACTTCACATCAGAACTGATTGCCTGGCCTCTGCAGAGCTGAGCAGCCACAGCCATGGAGGGGCAGAGAACGGAACCTCTCTGTGCCCCAGAGACACAGAACAACCCATCTGCATCTGCCCCAGAGCAGTCATGATGTGACCAGCACAAAGAGAATCAGGCAGCACCCGGGTGCAGAAGGGAACTCCACTGAAAAACCTGAGACAAACTGAAGGTGCTTCCTTAGAGCAAAGCAGCAGCAGGGAGCATTGGGGATTTTATTTCCATGAAAAAAAGATACTGAAAAAGCAGAAGTGATCAGAAGAGAGAAGCAATAAATGGAAATCCGCACACAAAGCACACTTTAATAGAACCCCAATGAGTCCGAGGTGCTTTAATGCCAGCAGTAATTAGGCCAGGGATGCAAACCGATGAGGTTGTCCTCATGTTAAAAAAAGGGAAATGTACCCAGGCTTCTTGTTTAGAATACGCTCACTGTAGCATCATAAAACACAATCCCACTCCTGAAGAAAGGTACAAACCGTGCCTGTGACAGGGAAGGGCTGTGGGGACCCAGGGAATGACCAGCAGTGCTGACCAGCACCCAGCAGGCAGTGCCTGCAGCTCCAGGGATGGCTCTGGACCCCTCCAGGACAGGCTCTGCAATCCTCCTCGGCCATCAGGCTTTTACTGACAGCTTTATTGCCACGAAATATCTGCCTTTTACACCTTCTTTTGAAATCTAATGTTTTATGTGGCACAGTCAATTTAGGCTACAGATGCATTTACTTCTTCCTCTTTCTGTCTTTTTTTGAAAGGGGGGCAAAACACATCAGTAAAGTTCCCAAATGGGTGCCACTGAAAATTAGTATTTCTCTATGGACTCCGGAAAGTAATAGATGGGAACCTGTTTCTAATAGTTTTACTTTCTGTGTTATCTGGAGAAAAACAGATTCATACATACAAAGTGGACTGTTTCAGAAGATAGTGCTGTGAAAAATGAAAGGCTGTTCCAAAGTAAAAAGTGATTATTTCAGAAGAAATGAGAAGCTCCAATGTCAACCCTACTGCCTGAATCAGCAAAAAATCAAAGCTTTGCATAGAATAGGAAATTGGAGATTTTCCCTAAATTTACATTTCTTTCTGCTGAGCACATTTTTGCTTCAACGTGAAAGAACTTCTTAGAGACACTCCTAGTTTCAGACATTGCTTTTTGCTACGGTGTTGTAAAATGCTGCTGCCTGGGACTGGAATTCCATTAGTACAATTGGAAGAATTTATGTATGAATGCTAGATATGAGCCACAACAGCCATGGATAACATCATGTAAATGAAAATATTTTTTTTTACATGAGATCTCCTCAGTCATATCGACAATTGTCCAACAGAAAACCTAAAGCCATGTAAACTAAACAATAAAAATTGCCATTTCTGCTGGTAGAATCCATCAGAAATATTGGCAAAATATTCCCATATACATCTATGATATTCAGTGCACTAACACAATTAATCAGGAAAACCTAACTCTGAAAATGTCATCCTAAAGCACTGTACTGTTATTAAAACCTAGGTGACACATAACATTTGCCTTCTAGAGATGCATCATAATCACACACGCAAAAAACATAGTTTTGATATTACGTATTAGTAATAGTCTACCTAAAAGAGGCTTTTTCTCAAGACTATCCTCACAACCCTAAGCTTCCAAAATCCTCAACTGCACAAAGTAAACCTGACTCTGTAAGACACACAATTTTCAAATACAAAGCTCAAGAACCGAGGTGACCTCAGCTAGCCTTGTGAACATAACCTTTAGAAAACAAACCTTTTTCTTGCAGAAAGTGATTTTTGCTGATAAGCATTCTGCATGACCTGCTGGGCTTCTGGAAGACACAGCAGCTCAAAGGGACGATGCCAGGGGGGCAAGCTGGCTTCTGAATGGGACTGAATGGCCTGTGAGCCACTGCTCCCTTGCAGGAACCAGCCCAGCAATCCAGGACAGAGAATATGCTCACATTACACTTTATTGAGCAGATAAATAATTTACAGAAAATACTGTTGTATGAACTGCTGATCCATCCACAGTGGAATCTCCCAGGTTTGCCAAGACCCCGTAAAACCTCAGTGAAAAACCATGTTATTCTCAATCACAATTACATCTGCTCTGAATTTCCTTTATTACTTGGATACGATCTCCAGACCAGGCGTTTTTACCAGACCACAGGTGACCAAAGCAGATGCACAATCCAAAAGGAAAGTCTCAGGTAAAGAGCAAGAGATGAGTGAAGGAACAAAACTGTCAGAGCTTTGAAAAACACAGCAGCAGCAGAGGTGCTCAAAGTGTTGTTCCTGACTGTTACCACCAGAAGTGCTGCATTTCACCAGCGAGTGACCTGCCTGGGGTTTTAACTCTAATTACCCTGCTTTAACCCCACACATAAGCCAATGTATTCCATCATGCCTAATATAGAGCATGAAACTCAACAGACATTAATAAAATTGCCAGCAACACACTTTCCTTAGGATTATATATCCATCCTTTTGGACATCATTAGTATCCAAACAATATGAACCCAAATGGTACAAAAGACTCCCTTCAGATCACTCTTTCATTATTACCACCGTGGGGTTTGCAGACCTCCTTGGGACAGTGAGGGGCCAGATTTGGGATGGAGAGCAGAGAGGGAAGGGAAGCACCCCTCTGGCTGTGAAGGACACAGAGAGCAGAGCGCACGGCAGGAGCACCCATCCCCTTGAGCCTCGTGCTGGGGAGCCCCAGCGCCACAAAAATGGGATGGGGATCCTAAAAATGGGATGGGGATCCCAAAAATGGGAACCAGGGAGAGCAGGGCTGAGCCAGGAGAGCTCTGGGGGCTTGGAGAGACACAAGGCACTGGAATTACTGCACATCAGGGCAGCTTGCTGAAGCTCAGGCTACACTGAAATACTGAATTTGGTATTTATTCACTAATTAAATACCTACCTAATTTGTCCAAAGGCAGAGGAGAATGACCGCTTGGGGAAGAGACAGCAGCACTGACCCTGGAGTCACCAAGTTGCAGGTGACACAGGGGACACGTCCATCCTGCAGCTCCTGGCTCTGACCCTGGAGTCACCAAGCTGCAGTGACACAGGGGACACGTCCATCCTGCAGCTCCAGTGCTGGGAGCAGCTCCTGGCTCTTCTGGGATGGAGCAATGCACCACCAGCACACAGCTGAGCTTGGGCAAGGGAAAACGACACAAAGCTTCATGCATTTCACAGGAAAGAAAACAAAAATCAACCCCCAAGCCCCCGTTGTGCCTTTGGCCCACGGTGCCTGAATCCAGTGAGTGGATTTTCCTCCACCTTCTTGTCTTGCAGCCCTGGAAATTCCAGGTGCTCCTTCCCGACCTGTTCAGCTGAGCTCACTTGTCACTTCCAGCTCCAGAGTGAGCTCATGCAGGGCCAAGCCACAAAACATGTCTCACAGAGAGGCCAAGGTGCTTGGAAAACTGAGGAGATTGAGCACACAAGAGGCTCCATCTCACACAACAATTCCAGCAGCTCAGCAGGGTCCAGATTCCCAGAATCAGGCGACAATGAAAGGCATTGTCATGGATGAAAATTTCCTTTCTCAGTTTAATTTCCACACAGGTTAGCTCTCTGCACCAGGAGGATGCCTGTCAGGAATCTGCTGCATGGCAGGGGTGTCGTATCAGGAGGGACAGGCACAGAGGTGTCACCTGTGATCTGCCCATGAGCAGGGCTCACACCCTGTGCTTTTCCATCCCTCCTTCCAAAGGTGAGTCTGCCCTGCTGAAGCCTCCCAGCAAGAGCCAAGGGTCACAAACCCTGTGTGCTGGTGCCTTCGCTGCGTCCCCACAGCAGGTTTATCTCTGTGCCTTTATTCCCACTCACTCTTATCAGGACACACGCTGCAAAGAAAAGACACTGGCGTAACATCGTTCAGACATTTTAAACTTTTCTCTCAACTGTTTCTGAAACATATCAGTTCCATTCAGGCTTAGAAAAGGAGCTTCAGTATGGGGTGAGGCGTGTCTTTTGTCAGCACCCCGTCTGCTCCCTGTGGCCTCGTAAACAAGCTGCTTTCTTTAGAAATACAGCAGACCTCCAATTTAAATTTATGGAAAGGCTGAACCAGAGGAGCCCACACTCAAATAATTTTAATAACCTATTAAGTTGCGACTTCAGATTCATTTTATAACTATGTTCCTCAGGGAACTGCACTATCAGGATAAAGATAGAGTTTTTTTTCTTTTAAAGATAAATAGCATCATTAATCTGCAACATTTCTTTTCTATTATCTTTCAAAATGAGGAGTTATTTTGTTCTGATCTTGAGGTAATTAGCCTTCATTCACTAGCCAGAAAATGTCTGTGTTCTGAAAATTAAAAATGTGTCATTAAGTGGAATTTACCATAATGTCATTTATCTTTATATAGTTCATCAGTGACAGCAATGGGCCTGGGAATCCATCAGCTTTTACCGAGGAAGCATTAAAACAAATTGAAAAACAGAATAATCCCAGGCACTCTTTAACACAGTCAAAGCCATTTGGGTAATTAAATAGTGGTATTTAAAGTTTTAATTTAGATTTTCCCCTCTGTTCATCAGCAGTCAAATGAGATGTTCATATTCATAACTGTTTGTAATAAAGGGTTTCATAAAGCAAACAGAATATCAATGCTGTTAAAATTAAAGAGAACACAGAGAAACCTTTCAAGTACAAACAGGGAAGTTCATTCCCGCTGCACCTCGTTTTCTGTGGTTAAATTGTGGATAAACCCTGTACCTGGCTTGCTCCTCAGTCTGACAAAGCCCAAATTCTGCGATGCCTGTGCCCTGGAAGGGGTCACGGCCGTCTTTGGGGGTTTTGCTCCTCAGGAAAGCCAACTTCCACAGTTTGCCTCCCGTTTCCATTGTTTTCCAAATGTTTGCATATTAATCTCAAACACCTTTTATCTTGTATATTCAGCTCTGGAGAGTGGATTGTTCTGTCGTGTTCCCAGAGTTACTGCAACGAGACGACGTGTGCCCGGGAAACCCGCATGCAGGATAAATACTGCTAAAAATAATTATTTAGGAACGCAAGCAGAATGTATAAAAGCTTTCTAGCACCGCTTTTGCTAGGAAATATTATGTCCTCCACCAGCTTTTGCCAAAATTAAATAAAATAAATCAAGAGATAAATTAAGTAGTTCTTTATGAAGCAGTTTCAGCTGACAGAAGTCTGAATAATGACACATTCAGCACATGCACATCCTCACCAAAACTCTGCTGCAGTTATCTAAAATATGAAAAACATTCACCTGTGCTCTCTTCTGAGTGCAGCTGGACCTAGATCAGACTAAAACTGTCAATAATTTACTGTGCGACTTTGGTTCTCTTGCTTAATGTGGTAAAAACCGCCACGGGACTTTAATGTGCTCTCAAATGAGAAGTCTAATAGTTTGTGTTTGCATTCTTTTAACTAAAGCATAAACCCCCCAAATTATCCCTGCAGTTGCAAAGTGACAGGGACTTAGACATTGTCCACAGAACTGCCTGAGATGTTTTATTTTTTGATGCCAGAGCCTTTATTAGGCAATAAAAGAGGTTTTTATACAGCCTCTTATTTTTCTCCAGAACCTGAGCGCCTTTGTAATTTTTCAGGCATGGAGTGGAAGATTTCAGCATGGTATAAACCAGGTACAAAGTGAAATCAGCACAGACCTTACAGATCAGGAGATAACGAGACACTGGCGATAAACCAACGATAATCTGTTGATATGGATGCTATTCCAGCCATGCTAAGGTTGTGAATTTTTAAAAATGCATTTTAATTTTATTTCATTTGGAAATTTAATCAAACGCTTTTGAGCCAGTGCTGTAGCTTGGCCTCCACTGCAGCATGGTCATACCTGCTGCGGAGATCAACACGAGCCCTAGAGGAGACAGGATCGAGCCTGCACTGCTCGCCAAGATTAACTGATCCAGGCTGCTTTTTTAATTAAAATTGGGTTACCAAAAGCCTAGCATGGACAATTTTTAAAGGCATACGTGGAAGGAAATGGACAAGAATGTGCAAACTTACGCCCGCTGTGTAGCACAGAAATAATTTAATAATAAAGGAGTGGCTGGAGATATTCCCTGTCCATGTGCAGAAACCCTTGGAGAGGAGCCTGGGTGTCCTACCCTGCCAGGACACCCTTCTGCTGGGAAAATTGAGGAATCTGAGCATTTCCAACAGCTCCGTCTGCAGCGTCACCCAGGTGAGCCAACGGCTGCTGGCAGTGCAGACAAAACAAATGCAAAAATGTTCTTTAAAACGGCCTCCACACCGCAATTCTCAGCGGCAAAATATAACTGGTAGGTTCCAGTGTGCCCCTTGCCCCCCAAACCACCAGCTATCTTATTGGGGCAGCAAAAATAGCTCGGCTTTCGGTAATGTGAGCCCTATTCTTGTCATGTTTAACTTCACTTCCTGTGCCTTTGTGCCGCTCGAGGAAGTGAAACTCATGCATTGCATGTTTGTATTATTCCCCCCATAGCAGACCTGCAGACAATGTCTGCAGTGGTCTGGAGCGATAAGAGCTGCCTCCAGGACTCGGATTCTCCTGGGGATTAGGCAGCACCATCTGGGCCCTTGCCTGATCTGCAGCAGCTGCAGCCCAAACCCAGGGGCAGGGCGAGAATGGGTGCTGCTGCTGGCTGTCAGACAACCTGCTGCAACTCGGCTGCAATGGCAGTTTGCTGTAATTCTGAGAAAAAAGGGAGAATAAACAACAGTGCCTCTCCTTGCGAGAGGGGATGCTGGCTGCAGCTGTGCCCCCAAAGAAACCCCAAATCATCAGCTGAGCTGGCCCAAAATCTTCACAAAAACAGGACCAGCAGGACTGCTGCTTTCCGTACTCTTGTCTCTTGGCATTCACTGCAAAAGAAAACATCCAAGCCTCTGAAGCCGGTGAAACGATAATTTTGGGGGGCTGTAAGTTTAGGGACCCCGAATGCGGCGTTTCCCTGCAGGCAAGGAGTCAAAGGTGGCTGCCACAGACACCTAACTCGAGGCACATCTCAGTCCTGCAAGGATTTCTTTCTGGGCACTAAGAAGGAATGAGGGCGCTGGCAAATGGTGAGCACACAGGTTATCTGCTGTGCTGGCCACGAGAGCCTTGCCTGCAGATTTTTGGCGTTTTTCCTTTACCCACTCTGTTCTTTCTTCGCTGATACTCTGCTGCAGCTGCACCTTGCTTTGTAATTATATGAAGTAAACCACAGGGCACTGCCTAAAAACAATAAATCTCATTAAAACAATTAAATTGATTTTTTTTAGGAAGTACGTCTGATGGAAAAATCTATTTAAAAGACGTGGAACAAAACAATGAGCGGGAAAAAGGAGAAACTTTGGTGTGATCTCCAGGCATGCCTTTTGAAGGTGATACTTCAGCAATGCTAAGACAACTTCGAATTTGGGTCAAAAGTGTCCATTATTGACGTTTTCCTGAACTCAGCTGCAATTCTTCACTATGTCCTGTACTGAGGGTAGGAGATGGGATGGCAAAGCCAACAAGATAAATTGGCCAAAGCCAGGACATGCCCAGAAATCAACAGAAAATAATTAAATACGCATCCTAATGCCAGAACAAGCATGCAACAAGCCCACAAATGTCCTACGCAGAAGCCAGACTTTTGGGGATGAACACCCCAGCAATGCTGAGGAGGTGCTTCAGTGACAGATAAATGCTCAGCACCAGTCTGTGCTGGGAACTCCATTTCTACATCCATATTAAACTTCTAAATAAAGCCAAGAATTATTTTAGACCTTTATCTTCTTGTTTTGTTTTGTTTCTGTTTGTTTTTTTAATGAAAACAAACTGGATTTCTGACTGAGAGGAGCATCCCATCTAGCGTTTTCCTGCCCAAAGCACAGGCACCACGTCCAGGAAATCTGAGTGAAGAAAATCTGACTGAAGGCTGCCACAAAATGTCACATCTATCCTGTTTGAATGCATGTGCCACGTTCAGCTTTGTGTGATGACAGCATTTAATATCATAAACACAGACATAATTTTAAACAGCTGAGCATCAGGTTCCAAATCCAAGAAATACGGATGTGCACAATACCCAGTGCTGATGGCAAAACAAAAATAATTGCATTTCTGCAACCAATAACCCATATGTCTTAACTTTTAATCTGCCCTATTCCTGGCAGATAAGGTATTAATATGCCAAGTTAAACACACTTCTGGTGTACAAGTGTAGCTCAAAAAGATCTGTTACTTTAGCACTACTGTGATGAAGATATTACATTTGACAGGTATATAGCAACAACTGAGTTGAAATTCTCTTGTGCCAGCAACACACAAGGTTTGAGAGAATAAGAACCACCAGATCCAGTGGCAGCTCCCAGTCCATGTGCTGCTCTGCTCTGGCCCAAACAGACTCAGCTTAAAAGCATTTCCACTCACCATTCCTGATGGAACATAATTTTTCAGGCAAACTGCTGACTGTGTCACCTTTATGCTACTGATAAACACTTGAGCCGGTTTTCTTTTGGACAATTTCCTCCCTGCCATTTCACAGGAATAAAAGGAAGAGCTGAAGAGCTGGCCATTGGGTTTCAGCACCCAACACTTCAGCGCTCAGAACATGCTGCACTTTCTGACGTGTCCTCACAGAACCAAAAATTCACAGAATATTCCAGGCTGGAAGGGACCCACAGGGATCACCAAATCCAAGTCCTGGCCCTGCACAGGACAAGGAATCCCACCATGTGCCCTAGAGTGCTGTCCAAACGCTCCTTGAGTTGTGCCTCTGCGCTGCCCGTGACTTTAAACATTTCTATAAACCACGAGACACAAAGCAGCAGCTCTGTTCCTGGGGACACAGACCCTGGGCACCCTCAGGGACATTCTGCTCAGCCCCAGCTGGCTTTGTCCCCAGCTGCAGGTGTTCCCTGGTGGCCCTGTCCCCCTGTCACAGCACCCAGGGCAGGCACAGCGCTGCTGCCCGCAGCTCCAGCCCTGCCAGGACAATGAAGACATGCTGGAATTGTGCTGGGAAGGGTTGGAGCAGCCCGAAAACAAATGGTTCCCTGCTGCGCTCCTGAGAGAGGCAGCAGCGCCGTACAGTGAGATCAGGAATATGCTTGGGGAGCTGGAAAAAAAACCAAACCAACAAAAAAAACCCCCAAGCATGACAGCTTTAACGGGACTGAAAGGCAAGACACAGGAGGTACAGGAAGCCTGGGACATTATTTTAACAGTCCATGGCTCTGAGTAGACAATTATACGCTTAAATGTTAAGGTTCCCTAAGCTGGCTTAGCAGCCTCCATAAAATAGTTAGAAGGACCTGTTTTACAAGAACATTGTCCATTTGGAAATTGAAGAATAAAGGCAACAGAAGCACAAAAATAGAGTTCTATGGAAAGCAACAATTCTTCTTGAAATCAAAAAATACAAGGAGTCTGCTTTTTCCCCCCAGATGAAAAGAAGTTTATCGAAGTTATTATTAAAATAACATTTCTGAATAAAGTTGTAATTCCTTAAAATTGCCTATTTTGCTACAAAAAAAAAAAGAGGAAAAAAAAGAGAGAAAGAAATAGAGAAAAAAAGGCTAAGTAGGGCTTCCCATGACTAAATGGATTAATTCTTTAGTACCGCACAATTACTGCTCTCTACACAGTTTCACTGAACATCTAAATAAACACCCAAAGCTTATTTCACACAAAGAAAAGATCCATTCTAAGGAATAACCCCAACGCTAAAAAGTTGACATTTAGTATAAAAAATAAAGAGAAGCTGTACAGGAAGACGGGAGAAAGAAAAGGACATTTTTAGGTGGTTTGTGGGGTGGCACTCCCTGACAGGCAGATCTTTGTTGGAGCAGCGTGCTCACGTGCCAGCTGTGCTCCTGGATGTCTCTGTCCAAGGGAGGTTTGCTGCTGCAGGGCAGCTCAGCTCAGCCAGGAGAGGCCACGAGCAGGAGCAGTGCAGGGGAAAACTCAGGAGCTACAAACCATACTGGGCTCTGGAAGAGCTGGAAAAGTTATCCCCCGCTTCTGAATTTTTCTAATTTCTTCTGGTTCAAAAAAAGGCCTGGTTCTGCTTCTTTTCTCTGTTTGAAGGGCAGCAGCCAGCTCTTGGTGCAGCCAAAATCACGACTTCTGGCTCATCACAACCTGCAGTGGATTAATGTTGAAACTCTGTTCTCTCTTTCCCAAGACACAGCTTGTCATCAACACAGAAATTCTTACCTTTCATCCCTCTTTCTAAAATATTCTGTACTTCAGTAGACCAGCAGCCCTTTCCTGATTGCTCAACGTGGACTTAAATAGGTAAAAAATCAGCACTGTCTCAAAATTGGTGTAAAATTGCAGCCTGATCCATTTTTATGAAAATACAATGATGACAGAATATGGACACAGGTCACATTTCTCTTGCTACAGTGGAATTTTTAAGTTTCACAGCCAGGTTCAGTCCAGCACACAGCTGTTTCCAGTAAAGGTGTGTCAGCACAGTCTGTGCCCTGTGCTGAACCACCAGAAGGGTGAAAGGTTTCCCTTTCTCTTACCACACACAACACTGACAGATGCTGCATCACCTCGTTCTCTTCACTTGCTGCCAGTGACTACAGCTCATCACAAAGCACAGTAATTTCACGAATACAAGCCGCACCATTTTGACTAAAATTTTGGTCTGAACCCAAAGTGCAGCTTATAATCAGGTGCGGCTTAT
>PYHW01010050.1:1408868-1478755 GCA_013186435.1 Turdus rufiventris | reverse complement strand
GCGAGGAAATCCTCACCCCGCTGGCACCGCGGCGAGGTTGTACCAGCCACACCTCCTGCTGCAGAAGGGATAGGTGGCTACGGAAATCGCCGCTGTTTCACATCCTAGATAAAAGCGTATTTAATAATTGATGCTCCTGTTAGCGCTAATTGTCGGGCTTTAGTTCTTCGGGAACGCACGTAACTCTTGGTTTAAGGTGTTAAATTATTGAGCGTTTGTAGAGCGCCGGAATAAAAGAAACAAAACCACATGCGCGTGCTAACATCAATTACCATGTGACATTTTCACTTGAAAATGTAGAAGTGCCAAAGCAGTGAGCTGGTGAGTTGTGATGGAAAAGTATAACTTCGATCTAAAATATTTCAGGTGTGTCGCTGTGGCAGTGCCAAAGAACCAGAGGCAGTGGCAGGACGGAATGAGGAACCTTTCTTTTGCTGCTTCCATCAGTCGTGCTCTTGCCTATTTAAGGGCTCTCAAATTGGCAACTCATATTGGAAATAAGAAGGATAAATGTTTACATGCCAAAAATAAAGTACTTTTCTCTGGCTTAAAAATTAAGGACAGAATTTTGTCTTGCTGATCTTCTGTTTCTTGTTTTTTATAATCACATTTAACTGAGTTCTTAAATCAGTTGAGAACAGTATGTTCTGAAAACCTCTTATCTTTCTAGTTGGGAGTGAAGAAACCCCTATTCTTCTCTTTCAAAGTTTATCTAAAGCAACAAGGTTCCTTTTTCTACTAGCTGCTTTTTCTTTAGAATAAAGGACAGATTTTTTACCAGATTCTGGTAAAAACGTTCATAGTACTTTTTGAGTTCAGTAAATCTGTGACATTTCATGTGAGCTGAAGACTTTCAGGTGGATGAATTAAGGTAAACCCTAGTGTCATTTAAGTAATTAATCTGGATTTAAATTAGTATATAAGTACTTCTGAATTAGCAGGCAGGGGAGAAAGTTCAAGAAATGCTTTGAAAGTTTGTTTGAAACATTATTGTGTGGACATTTAATTACAGAGGGACACAGGTGTCAACCCTTTAAAAATATCTCGTTTTCCCTGTTTGTTTATTATACTTCTGCAAAAGCACAGATTTAAGTGGAAAATCATCATACACAGAAGCAGCAGTTTCTGGTTGTGCTGGGGAGGTGGAAACTGCAGATCCCAGAAAACTGACAGATGCATGTTATTGGGTGCCAGAGAACCACCTGTGAATGTTTGCTGTGTGCTTTTTGCCTCAGCCTTGAAATAAATCTGAAGCTGCCTCATCTGATGTTGTCTGTTGGTTATGCTGATTTTATGCTATTAACATCATTAGCATTCTTCCTTTGTTTGCTGATACATACCTAAATATTGTCTAAAACCAACACATGATTTTAAATAGGTTACTGTTTGAGACTATAAAGCAACATTCTGCTCTCTTCCTATTCATATCCTTCCTTTCACGTTACATCCACACAAGTTCTGTTGAGTTTCTTAGGCTTTCTTAGAGTTTGACTTAAGAAAATGATCAACTTCGTTTTTTACTTTCTCATCTGACTTTCTGCAATAGTAAATATATGTATTTTTTTGAGGTTTTGCCTTTTTTAAGTATCAGAAGAAAATAAAACTGAAAGGGCACTTTCTGTTTGTTACAAATACTGCCTTCCTGGCACTTCTCATTGACTTTAGAAGTTCTATAAAATCCAAATTTGAAAAGATGAGATTTTTCTTCATGTAGAATAATTTAAAATACACATGTACTGTTAAAATACTGCCTCCATATAAAGAATTTAAAAAAAAAGGGCACCATATGTTTATTTTCTTCCACCAGTGCAGCTCATGATTACAATATTTATCAGTGATTATTTCGCTAATCTTCAGTAGCTTTTGCTAAGTCTAAATTTGACAGGAAGGATAGCCTGATCATGTCACTTTGGATATGGTCATCATCCTCCAATGAACTAGTTAAAATATTCAATAGATTAAAATTCCTCCTTTCCCTTAGCAATCTCAAACAATATGATTTTTTAATTTAATCTTTTTAATGGCAGCCAAGCAACCAAGTGCAGGAGCTCTGCAAATATGGGTCGAAGAAATATAACCTATTTTACAAGGGAGCACTTTAGTGAAACAATCATGTATACTTTGATTAGTTTCATTATCTTTTTGCTTTTTCCCTTCACTGCTATATATAAATATTTCATGTGCAGTCAACTTACACATGTAGTCTGAGCTTCAGGCTTCTTCCAGGTCCAGTCAGGTGACATTTACTGTAAATAGGTGTTAGGGCAAAATCAAATTACTGTTTGCATGATCCTTCTAGTGATACTTGCCATGTGTACCTTGGTCCTTTACTTAGAAATATGATTCATTGTTAAATGATTTACTTCTCTCTGCAAATTGGTTATTCAGTCTTTTCTGCATTTTCTCTTCTAGAAAAGAACCAAAGAAGATACTTGGAAAGCAGAAGAACTTAGGAAACATCTAAAGGTGGATTTATTTTATTTCTGCTACTCTTGACGTTAAGCTGCCGTACAGCACTAGAATTTACTGGTGGTCTAAACATAAAGAGTTGTCTCTGTTCCACAAGCCACTCTGCCTTGTGGGATCTGCAGTAGCTCTTTAACACTTCCTGCTGCACCAGACACTGAATATAAATGATACAAGGTTTTAATGGGTAGCTGCTGAATTCCTTGTCACAACTGACTGTTCTGCAATCTCTCCGGTCCAAGGTTACCCAGAGGCTGACCCCACTCAGCTCCTTCTAGCTACATGAGTCATGTAAGATTATCCTACAAATTTCTAAATTAGGCAAATGGAAATAATACATTGTTACAGTAATCACACAGCAGTCAAGGGGGTCTGATTTGCTAGTCACCCAAATCTGAGTGACAGCTCTGCTTTATATATATTATTCACTTTCCTGAAATGTATATTATCTATTGTATTTAATATCATCATCTATCCTGTTTAATTAATATAATTAAACAGTTTTTAAACTGTTTATTATATTATCACCTGGTCAAATAGGCATTCAGGCTGCAGTCAGTTACATAATTGATATTCATATTAGGTTTGTGTTTTATTTTTTAAAAGCTGATTTCCAATATGTTATTATTATTCAATTTATTAGTTTTTTCAGTAAACACAGATATGATGCTAGTAATTACAAAGTAAGCCTAGAATTGTATCAGCAGGTTTGGGAAATTAAATACACATTTAGTAATCCAACAATTTTTTTTTTTCACATGAATGTACTCTTTATCAAAATAGCTTGCTGAACTATAATGATAGATTTTTTTTATTTTACTTCAGGCATCACTACCAGATACTCAAAATGAAGACCAAAAACACAGAGAAAAGAAGCTACGGAGAGAGAGGACTGTTCATGACATAGACCCTAACAAACATGAACGCAGAGACAGAGAGAAAAGCAAGGAAAGAACAAGAGAGAGAGAGAGGTTTAAATCCAGTGAAAGAGACAGGGATAAAAGGAGAGAGAGAGAAAGGGAAAAAGAACACCAGAGAGAAGATCGAGAGAGACACAAAGATAAGCTTCAAGAGTCACGTTTGGAGCAGAGACACAGTGTACTAAAACATAAAGACAGGGAGATTGATAGAGAACGAGACAAAAAGCAGAAGACATATGAGATAAAGCATATAGATCCACAAAATTATCTGAAATCATTTGAAGGAGAAGAAACAGAACATCACAGAAGAAGAGAGATCAGACATCGTTTGGGTAAGTAACTTTGGGTCACTGTTGTACTTGGAAATATTTGATATTCAGATAGGAATACTCTGAAACCACCCCCCCATCTGTGCAGAGAGGATAAAACAGGCAGGTGTGAGTACCTACTGGCATGTGTATTTTATGGAATGGTTTGGTAACCTAGTTTCATTTTGATGCTTTTAAAAAACCTGATGCTTGTTTCCCCTTCTCTGAAGAGAGGATAGATGTCACTGGTTTTGTTGGTCAGAGATCCATTCACTTGCAAGGGGATTGCTGAAATTAGTAGCATGTGTCATTACTCTTACCATCATATAAGAGTGGAGGGATTCATTAGGAGAGGAGTAACCAGCTTTGGAGAGAGAATTTCAACACAATTCCGTTTTAGAAACCTCTTATGTTAGAGAAAACACGTTGCTAAAATACTGTTTTCTACATGCTAGAGTTAATTATGTACAGAACTTGAATATTATAAAATCTGTTTCCTAATTTATACATCTGTTTTCTAGAGGAGGAGAAAGCAAGAACTGAAGAGCGAGAAAGAAGGCACAAAGCACAGAAGGTAAAGAAAGTTAGTGAAGTGTTTCCGTAACAGAATAAGATAAAATTGTGGAATAATGAATAAACTGGATCAGACTGTAACTCCCAAGAAATCCAAGAGATGCATAGATAGTAAAGTGATAACAAATGTACAAAACACAAACAAAATATATCTCAGCTACCCAGTTTTAAGGATATATTTTGTTCTTTTTTTTAAGTAAATGTGAAATAAAATTTTCATAGCAAGCAATACTTCATTTTAGTACAGGTACATCAAAAGTTTCCATCTGCTATTTATGCCTTTTTTACAAGGGTAACTGATGAGTGTACATCCTACTTTAGACCACCTTCTAGCCAAGAATTAATTTTCTGTGTGAAGAACATATAATTCAAAGAATTTTCTGTAGCAAAGTATGCAGTGTGCTAGAAGAAAGACCTAGAAGAATCTTAAGTGCAGTCATAATTTGAAACTTGTTATCATGGGAAATAAAAAAAAATGTCTGGAAGATCCATGTGACAGAAAGATTAAGTATTTACAATTCAGTCATTTTAATGGTCAAATATGGATAGATTTGTGAGGATAGAAGAGTCTTGGAGAACTTTTTAACCATTTAATATTATTTTCCTCTTTGCAGGATAAAGATTTAAGAAAGAAAATTGAGAAAATTTTAACCTACAAAGTTGAAGAAGGTGAAAGTGTACACAAGTTAGAGAAACATCAAGAGTTGGATAAAGACAGAGAAAGAAAACATAGAGAAAAAAAAGGACATTCTGTTGGAACAGAAAAAGAGAGGCTTTCAAAAGAGAAAAGTCATAAACATGGAAAGGAAGAGGAAGAAAAACATAAATCAAAAAGATCTAGAGAAAAGTCTTCCCATGGAGACAGGCAAAGGCCAGCAGCAGAAGCTAATGAGAGAGTACAAAGTAGAGAAAATGAAAGAAAGAAATATGATCTAAGGGTAAGTTTTGTTAAAACATATACCTTATCACCTACTTTATTTATTAGTATATTGTCAATAGGGGAATGATAAAAATGCTTGGATTTTAAGTCAACATTTTCTGAAATTTGAAGCTAAAGTGGTAGATCAAAACACTACATCTGCATTTAAGTATGCTAATTCAGAGTTGATTTCTTCCATAAAACTTATACAAAAAATGCCTATATGGTAGAAACATCTTTTATTCATAAAATTCTTTCTTGCTATGACTTTTGAAATTTTTGCAAACACTTTGAAGTGGAGATGTTATATGGCTTGAGGTTCATTGAAGACTGCCTTTATAGCAAAAAGTATGATTTTAATAGAAGCTACTTTTATGTTGTCCATGAAGGGAGCACAGATATCCAACTCATAAGCAGACATGTCAGTGTAGACCCTTTATATCTGTGGTGTTTGCCTCTACTTCTGAAGCTGTACAATGTCTTTTATGTTTCTAATGTGGAGCATGATGTTATATCCTAGAGGCTTAATCAATAATTTGACTTTTTTTACTGATTTTTGTAAGTATTTATTCAACAAGACTGAGAGAAGGAATCACTAGTAATTTGTAACTCTTATAAAATAAGAATTGTAAATAAACTATGAATTTATTTATAATAAACAAATTATTGTAAATAAAATTTATGGGACGTGCAACAGTTGAGATGGTCTAGGGTAGTTTCTTCTGCTGCCTAAAGAGTGAAGGTGTACAAGCTTTGAAAAAAGTCCAGAAATACATTTTATAGAGACAATATGAGTAATTTGCAGTGTAGGGGCCCTCCATGAGTGATTCCTGTAAATAAATGACTGCAGCAGGCAACAAAAGTCTCTCAGGGGCTTGCTCAATGTTTGACTTCCTTGGAAGTTTACTCAGGTATCTGTTAGAGAACGCACACACACTGATGCTTCTGTCACAGAGTTATATTTTGTTTTCTGTTTCTGCATAGCGACAAATATCTTTATCTTAAACAACCTATTGAATACCAAACTTAAGCAAACCTTCATAATACAGAATTTAGGATTCAAGTCCCTCTACTGGGGATTAAAAAGGCCTGAGACTGTTCTCTGTGCCTCTGTCCAGTTTGTGTGAATTGTAATATATACTGTTGAAATCTCATTTTTTGAAACAGGCTGGCCACAGCCGTCCAAGGTCAGCCCTTAACTCCTGCCACTTTTGCAGAGCATCTTACAAGCAATGACTGAAATGAAAAATAGTCTGCAATTGAAGCAGTTCATTAGCAACCTTTTTTACTCTTTGATGAGAGTACTACTCTCATATACATATTTCCTCCTAGCATTTCTGGCTCATGAATATTGTGACTTCTTTCACAGAACAGTGAGTACAAAAAGGAGGAGAGGATTCAAGAAGAAATGAGCCATCAGCTTGTAAGGTAAATTCAGAGATTTATAATAATTATATACTAAACGGTGTCTACTAAGATTCAGTCACCACCAAACCAATAAGCATAAATTCTTAATCTCATATATCTAGGGATAATATAGTTTTTGTTCACATGCCTAATGGTACAGCAATTACAAAAAAATCTGTGTGTTGCCTCTAAGATGATTCAGATGAAAATATATGTATTTGTATTCCTTTAGATTCCTTTAATTATTTTTCTTCAACAGGGTAGCAAGAGATATTTTTTGGTCCTTGTAAACTATATATATATGGATATAGATATGTTAATCTGGGCCCTTAGTTTTGTGGACAGTAATGCTTATTTTACCACCTGGAAATTCACTGTGTAGTCATACGGATACTTGTAAGGTTCATGATGAACTACATAGGACTGTATTTTGTTGTTTAGTTTGAGTATTAATATGCAATTCCTATCCTAGGAACTAGGATATCTAGGGTATCTAAAGCGTATTTATATATTAGCAAGTTTGCAGTTGAATATGGAAAGAAAAGTTCCAGATACCCTCAGTAGGAAGGATCAATTAATTTCAGGATTCTATTTCTAAGTTTTATAACTAGCAAATATAAATCTTAGATTAAGTTTCCTATATATTCTAGTACTCTGAATTCTTTAATTCTTGAGCCTTGTGAAATTCTTACACAACTTTCTGAAGTCTAATTCTCTGGGTACGCTGTTGGTGGCAATTCTCACTCTTAGACCCTAGTTTAGCTTCGTGGCTCAATACAAGTCTGGGCTGTTTGCTTTTGGGGACACTGGCAGGGAAGTCACTACCAGTGTTGGCTGATTATTACTAATGTTAAACATGGGACAGACTACTTTGGCTGAAATGAATTTGTGGAAATGTATTCCTATTGAAATATTTCAGAAAACACATGTTGGGATGCTACCTGGCAGCAGCACTCAGCTGTGTCTGCAGTGCTGAGTATTCAGGAAGTGTTTTGAAGCTGTTGCTGCTGGGGTTGTGGCTGAATCATTGTTTGTGCATAGCTGGGAAAGAAGAGTTTAGCCATTCCTGAATGGCAGGGAAGGCAGTATGGTTAGTGAGATGTCCTGAAGCCATGGTTCAGCTTCAAGCACTGTTAATGTTGAGTCACTCCAATTTGTTATGACAGGATCCAGCCAACTTTTAATTTTTATTGTTGCATTTTCCTATGTTTGTCAATCCTAACAGCAGTATGTACAAATACTCACATAAGAAGTAAAAATATTCTCTTCTTCAAGTCTGATACTGTCTACTTACTCTCTACTTATAATCAAAAAGATTGTTGAGGAGCAAAGCTTGTTGTTGATTTGCTCCTGCTCTCTGACCCTGATTCTACTATCTTCATAAAACCCCTGAATGAAAAACCAGGTTTGAAATCAGTCTTTGATTTATAGCTTTTGAACATATTGCACCAACCTGATCTTGATCTCTCTGTTTTGCTGCAGATATCAGTACAAGTAATAAATGTGTGGTGTTGTGAATTTTTTTCTTCACTATTTTTTCTTGCCTTTTGATGCAATTATAGGTATTAAAATTGAACAAGGTTTCTGAATTCTTTGCTGTTTAGTCACTTGGTTGTTTCATTATACTTTTGTATCATAGAAATCTTTAATAATACTTGCAAAAATAGTTAATTGGAAATTTCAAACTGTTTTTTCCTTTTCAGGAAGAAGTCTTTTTTTCCCTAAAAGAAACAAAATCCCCAGAAAACAAAACTGAAACAGAACTGCTTTCTTATAAGCTAACCAATAAAATTGTTGTTCTTTTTTTGAATAGGACTGTAAAAGATAAAGGAAAACTCATTGAAAAAGAGGATATGGACACAAGAGAGGAGGTAAAAATAAAGAAAAGGAAATTATTTTTATATTTTGAAATTATTTATATTAATATTTTTAAATGGACAGGTGCAGACAGAACCAAATTTTCAGCAAGTCTGTATAGTCTTGGGTTTACTTGGCACAGTTGGTGCAGATGCAGCCTAACTCCACCATAAAAATTTTAAAAAGTTTTGTGGTATTTTCAGCTGGTTGATTCAGCTCATCTTTAAGTGTGAATTTCTATGGTGAGGACCTAAATTTCTTTTGTACTTTGTGGAGAGAAATAGGCAGTTCAGTCCTCTTGTATTTGGTCTCTTTTTCCATTATCTTCTCTGTCTTCATTGGCAATAGAAGGCAACCCAGGAGGGTGAAATTAGAATAAGACCTGACTCAACAGGGAGACTTAAATTCCAGTGCTTTGCATTCTATGCTGTTGATTTTTTTTGTATTTTTGTTTCTCCAAATGCCACAGCCTTCAAGATATTCCAGCATGACTTCCTAATCCTGCTTTGTATTGACAATATATAGCTCTTCTCTATAAATTCTTTAAAGTAGCTGCTGACTGGTGGAGGTTGTTAGTGTGTGAAAACCGTATGTGTGCCAGATGCATCTGTGTTGTTAATAAAGCTGACAGCTCTGTAGACATTTTCTGAGATGATCATAGGTAATAAAAACTACAAAGTAGCATAATAGCTAATAAAGACTCACCTTTGTTGAGTGTTACTTTGTTGAGTGTTTAGTGTTACTAAAGGTATCTCACTAAATGGAATAAGGATTTTTTTTTTATTGTATGAATTAAACTACATGAATTAGTTACTGCTGAGTAACTGCAATCTTGCAAGCAGAAGAAATCAGAGAAATTTCTCACAACCTAAGTTATTCTGGGGCACTCAATCCGTTAATAAAATAGTGCAAATGTTGAAACCAAGAAAGTTGCCATAAATGGCATTATTTTAATCAAGTTAAAAATCTAGAGAAGGGTATTTCAGGCATACCATCAATCTTACTCTATGTAAATAAAGTAGAGGATTCAATGTTATTCTCCTGTTGTATCCATGTCTCTGCTTTCCTGGTTTCAACATTTGCACTGTTTTATTAACAGATTGAGTCCCCCAGTATAAGTTAGGTGTAGGGATAATTTTGTCTAGTCCTCAAAAGTGTAGGGCAATCTTGTTTTGTTGTTAGCACCATCAATGAAATCATAGGCAATGCAGCAGTTTTTATGTTTTTCCAATAAAAATACTGGTAGAAAAACAGTTGGTCTTCCCAAGAAAAGGTTGAGTTCTGTTCTTCTTCCTATACTGTTAGTTTAATACAGTAATTATCACTTGATAGTATAATTTTATCTGTATAAACTATATGCTGAATGTTTGCTTGAAAATATAGAAATAGCTGAGAACAGCAACCATTAATCTATTGCATGCTAAGACTTGTCAGGTAAGAGATTTTTTTTTTGGTCAGATTATTTAACAGTTTTATTTATTTTTCTCATTAAGGAAATGAATGATAAGCACATTTCTAATCCAGACACAGGACTTCAGGATTTTCCTCCAAATTATGAAGATGACTTTGAAGTAAGTAAAAGTATACAGTTATCTGTCTGAAGTAATTTTTAAGTATCAAAATAGAGAAAACTTTGTTCACAGAAATAAACAGGATGTTACATAGTTTTTTTTTTTTTGGTGACAGTAACCTTAATTTGGCTAATAGTAGATAGTGAGTAATTAAAATGTTATGTAGAAAATCTCTGCTATATATTTAGTTAGTTTTCATTAGAGATTGGGAACTGACTTTTGGTTTTTTAGTTGAAGTGTTGACAAAATGTTTTCTCTGCCTTTGTGGATTTCAATTATTTAAATGACTTTCTATGAAAAATGCTGAATTATTTAAATAATCAGAGCTAATAATTTCAGGTAAAAAGTATAAAAAGCCTGTTCATTTATCACTAAAAAAATGTCATAGGATAAAGGTTTGTTTAGTGAATTCCCTATTTTTAGCTCTCTTTTTTCTAGTTTAAAGTTATTAAGATACAAGAGTGTGTGGGATGTGCTTTCATTGTGAGCTGGACTAGAATCATCTTTGTTCAGTGAGGGTGGCATTCATCTCCACTCATGTCAGAAGTGATGATTCCACTGGTGAACTGCTCCCTGCAGTAGCCCTTTACCATTCAGTGAAGAGAAATAAACACATTTAAGATTTGTTCATTAATATGTGTTAGGTGATTATTTTAGTATGACAGGAATTGTCTTAGTGAAGGGAATTTATTAAAGGATGACCCTTAGGCATAGACAGGGAGTGTGGCAGTTGAGTAAATGTGAGCTGGCCATTAAAAGACAATTCAAATTAAAATTGTCAAATAAACAACTTCATACACCCCTGAAGCATTTATACCACTGAACACTGTTATTGTATTTCTTTAAAGAGCACATAATTCACCTAAACATACAGTATCTACTTTAGGATATTAAATAAAAAGACTATTTTGGGCACTGTAGAACAACTCTGAAGTTATCTTCTCTTCATTAAAATTACACAATCAAGAGATGCTGTTTCCCCTGTTTATTTTTGAATGCCTTTCCATCAGAGGATTTATAGCCATCTGTATGAAGTTTTTTATTTTGACACCATTGTGTAATTTCTGTGAAATCTTGAAAAATACATCTGTAGTCTGTGTTTACTAATTATGGCGATTCTGTTACTTTCAAAGGACTATGAGGATGATTTTGAAGATGATGAGGACAACAGTGCTGAAGTAGGAGATGCAGAAGAAAACCTAAGAGAGGTTCCATTTTCCAGAACATCAGAAATTGAAGAAATTCAAAGAGCAATTACTGCAGAAAATGATAGAATTTTTACTCCATTGCCAAAGAAACTGGAAAATGAAAAAAAGAAGCCAGTCATGGGTATGTGACTAGATACCAGCCTTTTTTTGTTAAATGCATGAGTAACACATAAAACTTACGAGTCAGCTGGCCACTTTTTCTAAAAGTCTGCCTAAAGACCAAAATCTGGTCCTCTGGATGAATCATGTAGATTTGTGGTAAGCACTGTAACGTCCACATTACTAAATGATTCATAGGCATTAGTAATCATTTAAATTGTGAAATATAAAAAGTACAGACTGACATTTAATGCATCTTATTTTGGGGAAGAGGAGCATATGAGAGTCTGGATTTTGAAAACTTGAGGAGTGCTGGAACAGTCTGGAGCTTCCGCTGGCATTAAATTCACCTTTTTCTTTTAAGCAAAATTGAAGCAACTGTTCTGGAGGGAAGGCAAGAAAAATATCAATACTACTCAAATATATAGCACTTAATCACTCTTAAATGCAAACTCTTTCTGAAATGTCTGGCATTCAGTTGATCTGAGTGCCAGAGCTGCTTATTTAAGTACAGTTGTGGTTCTTCTTTGCAGTCTGCACTGAAGTGAGCAACCACACGGAATCATTGTGCAAAAGATCATTTAATAGCCTTTTAGTCTGGTTCAGAGTTAGTGTGGTCATGGTAGAATCTTTACAGTATCTCTTAGAGGTGTTTTCCAGCCTAGAAGAGTCTCTGGTTCTGTCAACAGATTTTCAGTTAATGGTCATTGCAGCCAGAACCAGCATACAGTAATGTGAATTTCTTCTTGCAGAAGATTTATGCAATTATTAGTTTTTCTAATGAACAATACAGAATTGATAAAGATTTTAAAATTTCAGAATTGTAGCACTTGGTGGTTTATTCTTAAGTACACAACACATTCATTTTTCAATTGACGTTTTGATCTTCGTTGCTTAAAATGGCGATTGATCAGTCTGGCAATTATTTTCATAAGTTTAAAAGTGTTTTACAAGTATTGCCTAAAAAGGTAGTCATCCTTTGAGGAAGTGGAGCACCATTAGTCTGACTGGAAGTTGGATCTTAAGGTCAATTAGCTACAGTCTAGCCAGGACAGGGAGTAAGATAGACATGACATCAGTTGTAGTTGGTCTGTAAACTGTGGCTTTTCAAGCAACAGTTTTCAGTGTTTTCCTTTTTCACTAAGGACATCAGTTAAACCTGTGTTGATGAGGTTTTCCTCTGAGTTTCTTACTCAGAGGTGTAGTGTGCACATGGTGACATCTGTGTGACTTTAATGCAATTTTTAGAACTGATCACAGAGTGTTTTACTGTACACAGGGGAGCAAGACACCTGCTGATGGCAATAGAAAGAAAGAGACACTTTCTGCATCAGTCTTCTAAAATAAAAATTACAATGGTCAGTCATTCTGAATTGATTGATAAGGAGCACTTAGTGTAACGTGAACCAGGAACTTCAGTAGCTGTGTTGTAACAAATGTGCAGCGTTTTAGACTTACTGCTTAACATTTTCATGCACTTTTAAGTGTGAACTGTAACACTGTGTTTTACAATATCACAGAAAGGCAAGATTCCTCTGTCAGAAGCTCTTTTTGTGGAATATTCATGGATTTCCAAATGGCAAACCAAAGACAAAGCAGCCGAAGTATGGCCAGTAAGCAGAAGTAAGTGTATTTTAAATAATCCACACAAAATGGCTGCTCACTATGTGAGCAGGTTTTTTTCATTATATTTGAAGTATGTGAACTTTATAAACTTGAGACTTATGGAATCAAATATTCTGTTAACTAGCAGCAATTAGTTAAGTATATATAATTTACAGGTATTGCTACATATCGTTTAGTAAGAGAAATGTATACGTATATATAAATTTATGTGCATCATTTTATTACAGAACATATTGCCAGGATTGTAATTTCTTTGTGTAATGCTTCAGTAATTTAATTAGATATTGACTTAAAATACTAAAGATCAAGCCTTTCAGCTACCATCAGGTCTCTGCAGAGCTATAACTTTCTGAAATAATGTATGGTGCATATAGTTGCCAAAGTGGCACATTCCCTTTCAGGTATAACATTGATTGCTGTAAAAACATGTTATTACTGATCTAAAATTAATCTAGATTTGAGATACCTAAGACATCTCTGTATTTTTAATGAAAGGAATTGATTCCTGCTTTTTGCGGAACTTGCCAGGAGCTCCAGATTTGTCTGAAGAACTGTATATACGTGCATTTTTCTGTTACAATGTTTGGATGCATAAAGCAAGATTATTGAATGTTATTGTTAATACCAGAATCCACTGTTTCATGGCTGCACATCAGTGGCTAATTTTCACATGAGGGAGATTTTATTGTCTAAGTTATTTAATTCACATTGCCTAAAATTATATGCTCAAATTTTACACAAGTTCATTTTCTAGGCTTCCTCTCTAGACTGTAGAGACAGATTAAGAAATTCACAAAGCCATCTCTGGAATGTTTCTCAGCCTCAGCTGATCCTGTACCATTACTGATTATGGTATGCAGTCATGGTATAGACTGTGTTTTTAATTCTGTGTGACTGCTAACAGCATACACAGCCTGTGAAGATAATGGGCATTTTCATGGGGAGAGGAAGGAGTTGTGGAATTTAATCTTGGGATAATACATTACTAGCAGTAAATAGACTGAAAGCATCCCATAAATAAGTTGTGGTATGTGGGAGATGTGAGTTATAAATACAATATTAGTTTAATTAAATTAGCTAATTAAATTAGTTTATTTTTAAAGGATTTTTCTGCACATATCATTAAGATTTGTAACTAGTAAGCAAGTTTCATATGTTTGAGTTAGATCTCAGCAATCTATGCTCATGTTTGTGAAGAGATGATACATTAAGAAACACAAGTAAAATGTGGGTAAGAATATGCAGTAGATGTCATCAAGTAGCAAAAAGGAGATGTGAAAATTGTCCTTATGCATAAAGAAAAATTCACTTTAAAATACTGATTAAATTCTAGCTCTAGTCTTTTCCCTTTTCAAATACTATGTTGCCTCAGCAAGAATCTGTAACTGGAATATGCATCTGCAAGAGTGTTTAGGTATGGACTTGCTATATATCCATAATTGTATCTGGTTTGTATTTACGTATTACTTTTAAGTACATAAAAAAAAAGCCTGCAAAGTGCAAGAGAGAGAAAAGGAGACTGCAAAAATTGTCAAATTTTCAAGGAGTGTACTACAGCAAGAGCCTGGAACCAGCCTGTAAGCAGGCATCTTTCTGTAATTCAAGCAGTTCACTCTTGAAATATCTTGACAGCTTTATGGAATTAAAGCAGATAGACAGTTGTGTGAATTGTGACAAAGACTGTCAGTCTTTTCCTGCATATGTGTAACAAAGCTAGGACTTCATAGAAGATCTTATAAAGCATGTACACGTATGAGTGATGTGAGTTAATAAAATTAGTTTAGGAGAATTAGCCACTGTCCTAACATTCATCTGTTACTTCACAGGACAGCTTTGGAATCCTTAGGCAAGATGATCTGCTGAGCTTTTGATAGTTTTACTTTAGTAATAAATCCTGTTAAGTTTTCCATTTGCATGTAGTATTGCATTTTCAAGTATGATCATTATCTCAATGTAACATTAAATGAAAACTTTTAACAATAGTCCATGTATTTCTATTGATACATTTTTATCTGCTAATTAATTTAGGTACAACTTCAATTCCCATAGATCAAAGAATTGTTAGATACAAAATCAGGTAGTCTTTCTTTAAGAATACCAAATATTTGGTCTTACCCATTTTTGTGTTTTTCTTTTGTAATTCATCCTGAAGAAAACGGACTTCAGAACTTCTCCCACTGATTGACCTGGATTTCTCAGTTAGTTTTTCATTGCTGGATTTGCCCCCTGTCAATGAGTACGACATGTATATCAGGAACTTTGGCAAAATGAACACTAAGCAGGTGCGTAACAAATACGTGGGAATATTTAAATCCTCAAAGGACTGACTTTTCTTCTGAAAAGAATTTTCCTTAAAATATATAGTTGCTAAAGCTACCAGGACATAAAGTAATAAATTAATCATATTCATCCCTAAGCCTCAATTACTATAAAGCAATGATCTCGAAACTTTTGGCCAGACAGGCCATTTCCTTTCTGTATTAGAAGAGGACTTTCTCATTTTTCCTTCCCCATTTTCTAAAGGACTTTTTGCCTGTCTGTGGCTCACTGTCCCCAGATATGCTGGGTTTGGTGTTTACACATCATAGAAGACATTCTGTATTTTTGCAATATTATTTATTTAGCACGCTGGTCTGACGTGGTAAAATGTGCATGCATGAAGTAGTGACAGTGTGTCAGTATGCTCAGGTCTGAATTCACAAACAAGAGGTTGAGCTTTAAATTTCAGTTTTAACATTAATAAATTCTAGTCAGTTATGTGCTATCATTCTTAGCTGTGTCACCCCATATATTGGTAATTTTATCTTTCTACTTTAGGCATATGTTCAGTGTAATGAGGACAATCTTGATAGAGACATTCAGACTGAGGAAGTTGAGACACTGGAGAAATGGACACAGCATCCAGGAGAAAGTGCTCTTGTATCTGGAGGTGAAGAACATTTTAATCCTATTCACTCATGGATGAGTGCATGTCATGTAAACTTTCTCTTGTATCCATTACTTGTGAGAATCTATAGAAAGGCTGCACTGATAGCAAGCTGACATAGGCACTCTGAATCCTCATGTGGAAGGTATGAAAAATAAGTGGCAGAAATAGTTTTTCCTTCTGGCTTGATGTTTCTGTTGGCAGCAAAAATGAGTCTCCAACAGATCTTCTTCTCCAATGCTGTTATTTCTGCTGAAGAGAAGTTAATTCCTGCCACTCTCCTCTTACATAAAAATTAAATTGTCTTTACACTTTTCTGAACTGATTCAATTTTGAAGCCTCAAGTTTGTCTGTTTGTTTGTTTTTCCTGTTTTTTACAGGTTCCATAAACAGCCAGGATACATCAGTGAATGGAGCTCCAACACCTAAAATTGATTCCCAAAGATTAGCAAAATTTCTCCGGTCTACTTGCCAGGTACACTTACATCCTTAATATCCCTTCTGAACTGTGTGCATAAGTGTACAATGTGATCGATCACTTACAGTTCTTATTCTGACTAATTTAAGTAAATTAATTAAATAATACTGTTATCAAAGAGAATAATCATTCTGCAAAGGAATGGAATCAGAGCTGTGCAACTTTTCTGTCTCTAAAGCTGTATTTGCAAAGTTACAAAATTAAGAAGACTGTTAATAAAGTTTTATGAAATTAATCCACATAACTTTAGAAAGCTACAAATAGCAAAGTTGGAAGATAAGATGACCCTTTTATTTCTATAAATGTAATTATGTTTGAAAGGTGATTGCTGTTTTGCTAGAGGAAGATCAAGTTGCAACAGAACCCAGGAAACTAAGATCTCGACAAACCAGTCTGTCTATTAGTGATAGCTGTTTCCAGTTAAATACTAACCAGCCATTCCTCCATGGTAAGGGAACTTTATTCTACACCTTTTAGTGTACAGACTGATCTTTCTTATGCAAAGTGCCGTGTTCTTTGTCATTACTGTGCAAACAGCACATATCAGGATATGCAGATGATGCAAACCCCACTTTCCTTTTAATTGCACTAATCTTGCTGGAACTCTGTGCACATTGGTTTCACACAGGGAACATCAGAGCATCTTACAAGAAATGTATTCCATCTATTCCTATCAGAAATAAAGCCAACAATTAACATGATGTGTGCAATCTCTTGTCCCTGTTGTTGAAGGGCCATCCCAAGGGATGTAATTTCGTTTGGGCTCTTTATGGTTATAGTAGGGCCAAAGTTACAAATAAAGGCAGGTTATTCAGCAGACACACTGTAGCCTGATATATTTGAAAAGCAATTATATCTTCTCCATATACACAGTAGCTGTTCAGATGAAAAGTGAAAAATAGAACATCTGTAATTATGTTAGGAAGGCCTATTATAACACAGAACCCTATGTCATCTAACATGAACACGAGATGAAACAAAAAAAGCCTGGCCTGTGCTGTTTCCTGTTTGAGACTCAGTTTAATTTTCAGTATACATACTGGCATCAGATCAGATTGCTTGCATATGTCCAGAATAATTATTCTATTAACTTCCTGGCTCTCTTCCTTTTTGCTTTCTACTTCTAGTATTCTGAATTCCTTCTCTAGTCCCTCCTTTTTTATTGTATAGCTTCAAAGGCAACACAGTGTTAATAGAAATACTCTTCATAATTGCATCTTAGTTCGTTTGTTGCTATAGCAGCTTTGAATATGCATTTTCATTTGCAGCAAATTTGCTTTTTAATTTACTGATTTTCTTTATTGGCTTTTATTTTGAAATGGTTTAGGCCGAAAAATATCCTGCTTGTGTGTCTCTCAAGTTCAGAGGCAGACACTACTTTCTGTTCACGGATTACCTGAAAAGGCAGGTGTTGATTTGCTGAGCAGGAAGAGTCTTATATGTGTTTGGAACATCTGGCAGCCCTCCAGTCCTCAGAAAGTTTTAATATGTGATTCAGAGGTATGTTTTAATAACTTTGTATATTTGTCTATCAACTACAATACTTCATTTAAAGATTTTATTTTTACTTGATGTCTTTTTTTGTCTTGCTGAAAAATGTGTCATCTTCTGTCATCTGAGAAACATACTTGAGCCTAGTGAACAAAGACTATTCTTGTTCTGTTCTGTGCTCCAGAACCAGATTGTTGTGATGGTCATGGTGTTTTGTTGATTGTTTTGATTGTTTACTTTTGACTATATTTCATGGTTGAAGAGTGAATGGAAGTAAAACATCTGTTTCAGATGTTGTTAGGACTTCTCTCTACTTGTCTTTGCCATGCAGTTGAGTTATATCTTTCATCTTTGTGACAGTAGATGCAGATTACATGATTGATTTGAAAAGGGAAGGCCCACTGAAGGTCTTGTATCCTACTTCCCTTTAAAAATAGATTTCCCTTCTGCTGTAAACACATGTAATCTGTATTTTCTAGGTTTCCATGCTCACAAACTCATTTCAGGCTCATCAAACCATTGATCTTTATCATAATATCAGCCCTGCATGTTTTTACTGTTTTACAGGTGATGTGTTGTTGCTTTAGTCCCAGTAAAGCAACGTTAGTTTTTGCTGGAACAGAAGATGGTTCATTGTTGGTGTGGGATCTTCGAGAAGACTCAAGAATGCATCCTTGTATGATGATCACTGAAACTGAGTGGACATTTAGAGTTCCCACATTTTCCACAGGTGAGCATCTGTGCATCCTGGTCAGTCACTTAGTGCACAGTGAAACTGTCACCTAAATCTTGATGTTTCTGTAATCTTCATACAAGATATCCTTGCGTGAAGAATAACATATAGCAATAGTTTTGTAAATAATTTTATTAGGAGTGTAGGTTCAGGTTAGTTATATAGGAAGACATCTTTTCCTGTGGGAGTGGTGAGGCACTGGCACAGGTTCCCACAGAAGCTGTAGATGCCCATCCCTGGAAGTGTCCTAGGCCTGGCTGGATGGGGCTCTGAGCAACCTGGCCCAGCAGAAGGTGTCCCTGCTCACAGATGGGGGTTGGAATGAGATGATCTATAATATCCCTTCCAGTCCAAACCATCCTATGATTTTCTGATTTAACTTCGGCTGAGGTACTATTATTTTTATAAATAACCACTACCAACATTCACAAAATCCTCTTTTCTTCACAAGTGTTTCTAATTGCTGCAGCCATATAAAAGTAATCAGTAGTTGGTTGTAGATAGACTAAATTTTTTTAGTAGGTCAAAGATGCTTGGTCTTGTGTTCATGCTGGTAGTCAAATGGATGTGTACAATTTCATGTAGTTGCTTATGTAAGCAGGCAGGTTTAATGCTCGATACTTAGGAGGCTTTAATGCTTTCAGTACTAAATGAGATTAAGTTCAGTGCACAGGGCAAGTCCAGAAATCATGAGTATCTGGCAAAGAATACACATTGAAGTTACTCTAAACACACATTTGCCTTAAAATGTTATTAAAGGGTAAATACATATTTTCTTGTGGTGGATACTTTGTTTCAGGATTTTTCAGGATATTTTCTACTAAGAGTAATTTTTCTTCAATTTTGTCTTCTTTCATAGTAAACAGTGATTTGTTTCTACCCCTATTGTTTATGGAGTGTGAAATAATTCTTTCCATGCTAACTCTGAAATGGCAGATTTTAATGAAATGTCTGGTACAGTGGCATAAATGGTGCATCAGTCATTTGGAAAATAAAAAGTGAATAGAAATATTGAAACATGGATTTTCTAGAAGTATTTTTTAAATTTTGTAAATAGTTTTCAGTATTGTATTTGAGACTTGTGCAAAGTTCATTTTTTTGCCATTCTTTCTTTGTAATCATCATTCTCCCATTAGCTGAAAAGTGATGAAGATTTTGCTTTTGTTTTTTGTGGAAAGTACTATGTTTATCTTGCATTATTCTTGTTTACAGATGGCATTCTGAACTCAGTAAATCACACCTCTCCTATACTGGCAGTGGAACCTGTCTCAACTTCTCTCAACAGTGACCACAGTTATGGGTTCTCAAGCCTCTCTTATCAGGAGGGTATGCAAACTGCTCTTCTAAGCATCAATAAATCTGGGTCTTTCTTTAGGTGTCTAGTGAAACAAATGTATCATAGCCAAAATCCAGTTAATAATCCCAGTCTGCCTCTTCAGTTGTTGGTAGTATCAATTGCATGCAACATTCATGTTTATTTCTGCTCTGTTTTTATGTAATATTCATTCAGTGCAGCTTCACATCAGATGTGGTTTTGTACTTGTTATAATGTCTGTTTTCTAGACCAGATTTCCATGATAAAACAAATTATCACTCAACAACTGCCTTTGTAAGAGTCTTAGTGCTTCTCTAATGTCCAAAAAAATTCCCTGAGTCAGTGGAGCAGCTTACTTATATCTGAAAGCACTTAAAATGTGTGACTGTACGAGGTAGTTTTTCCCTGTGCCTTTTGCCTGTTCTTTTAATGACTAATCTTTACAAAGAAACTCTAATCCTCACATCTTCAAATTCTCAGTGTGCTAGGAAAGACATTATCACAAAGATTTGTACTTTGAAATCCATAGTGGTTTGAAGAAATGTGCTGCGTACTGCAGGTTCTATGAGCTTCCATCTGTTTCACTCTATGTTCCCTTCCAAAGTCCATGCAGAATCCAGACATTGTTAAAAAAGATGCAGACTGAGATCATCTGCCTTTCTGGTAGGAGAAGCTGCACATACTGGAATAGACAGAGGTATAGAACACACTGAGCTGGAAGGGACCTACAAGGATCATCCAGCCCCACTGCCTTATCAATTTGGGGCTGACCAAGTTAAAATGTCTTAAGGGCATTGTGCAAAAGCCTCCTCAACACTGACAGGCCTGGGACATTGACCACCTCTCTAGGAAGCCTGCTCCAATATTTGACCACCCTGTCAGTAAAGAAAGTTTAATGCCTTTTTTTCCTTTGGTAGAATTAGGGCACTTTCACTTTTTATGCAGCTGAGAAGATTGTAGAAGTTTCAGAGGATGTATTAAAGTAGGAAATGGAATGTAGGAAAGGATTTTCAAATCTATTGTTCAGGGGGAAGGTCAGTGTATGAATATAAATTGTTCCATTCCTTCCATAGAAATGTCAGGCCCTCCATTTCAGATAGCTTCAATGGATGAAAATGGAATCCTCAATATGTGGGTGAGTATGTATGAAAAGAGACAGTATAATGTGTAATGAAATACTTCTAATACAACAGCCCAAATTCAGAATTTCTGATGAGAATTGCCTCCCTGAAAAGTGCAGCAACACTGACCATTCTGTTGGAATTCTCCTTAAAAGTTTTGATCTGACTCCCTAATTTTATCTTTATGCGAAAATATTTACACGCACATGAATTCCTGAAAAAAGGCAGTCAATTGTTTTACTTCATAAAAATATGTTCACATATTTCCAGTAGTTGATTAATAGTCCTCACTCATCCTTCACCCACCTACTTTATTTTAAAATCACAGTGGTGTCAAGAGATGATAATGAATATAGCAGAGAAATTAAATTCATAATTTATATAAAACAAATATAAAGGATAAAGGATAAAAGTAAAAATCAGAGGATAAGATTTCCTTGCCTCAAATATAATGGTCAGGAAAGCACCAGGTCTGCTGCTCTTAATTACTGTCCTGACAACTGTTCTATCACATGTTTTCTGTGGTTTTTTACCTGATGCAGCTTTGGCCCAGCTGCTGAACCTGTGAATAATAAGGGATACAAGTGTTTCATCTCTGTGTCAGTAATCAAGTTCTTTAAAGCCTTAACTTTAGTTTCTTTAGTAACTTTAATAGTAACAGATTCAGGCCAAATGATCTACCCTTTTTATTTCATGTATAGTTTGTGTATAATTCATTTTATTCAGGTATGTAGGAAAGCACAGGAAATGTGTTACAATGCCTTGTTTAGGGTGGGTTTTTTTGTGACTGACCAAACCAACAAGATGCCAACTAGCAATTAACTGTAGATTGCTGCTTTCCATCAGGGAACATCCAGCAGGCATGTGAAGCTATTTTTACAATTGCAGACATTGACAGGGAATAGAGAATCTACCTGTAATCATTGTAATGTTAGACCTGACTCTGCAAACAGTCCTTTAGTGTTATTACTTACTTTTGCAATTTGTTAAAAAACTTTGAAGTCTGGTAAATATTGATTCTTTATTAATGTTAAATATTGACTTTTCAGGTAGTTGTTGAATTGCAAAAAGTGGATCTAGCTGGTTCACAAACTGACTTAGGTGAGTATTGTATGTTAGAGGTGGAATAAAATGCTCCAGTTTTGAGACTAAGAAGTTAAAAAAGAGAGGAAGAGTTGGTGATGTATTGTAAGTAGTTTAGAAAAAGGCAAAATTACTGAGAAAAAGATTCATTCTGAATAGTTTATAGCTAGTGTTTGGGGCTATTGGTTAGATACGAGAATCATTTTCACTGCTGTCTAAATCTCATCTGTCAATTCTGTATTGCTGCCAGGCAGCCACATTTTTTACAATGTCAAAGTAGTTTTCTGTGTTGTCAACAGCTTTTTTTTTTTTTTTCCCAAGAATGTGTGATTCTATGTGTTTGGTCCTCCTCTTTGTACTTTAGTTTTAACCAAGCCTGTTATAGTGCTTTTGTTGTTGCATGTGTCTCCATTTTGAGAATTGTCCTGAAAGTTCATTTTTAGGTAAGATACTTAATTTAGTGTGAGAAAATTTTTCTGTGAAAACACTGAAGAATGAAGGCCATTCAACCCTTTTAGAGTTATGTAAATGTAGAAAATTACATTCTTTATTCTTTAAACAAATTTACACTTACATGCTTACCTAACTGGAAAAGGCTGTGACTAGAATTTTTTTACATTTGAAAAGACCTACATAAACAATGAAGTAATGCCAGCAAACTAGAATTTCTGATCACTTTCTATAAGCTCATGTGCAACGTAGGGTTATATTAAGCTGCTAAAACTGGGTATTATATCTGTGGAGAGGTACATTTTAAAGCTCTGGTATGTGTTGACACATTTTTACTGCAACCAACAGTAAATTTTTTTTCCTCTTCAAAAAATTCTCATCTTTGAAGGATTTGAATTATTTATGTTGTTCTCTGCTAACAAGTAACATAGACCAACTTTATGGATGCATTATTGTGCTCTCATCACTATAATTCATTGTCAAAGATCCAGGTAACATAAATGTGCATTTTAACCATTTTTAGAATTAGGTCTTACAGAGTGCTGAAAAAGAGACATGCAACTATATTTCTATTTCTGTCAATGGTTGTAACTCTTCGGATTTGAATTCTGAAGCAAATAGTTCCAAATGATGTAAGATTCTTATATGTCAAAGGCTGTATCTGCAATAAACTAATAATGAAATATGATTTTACTTACTACCTTATGATTTAATTTATTGATTGCACTTTTTTTAATGCAAAGTGCTTAAATCAGGTCAAGTAATAATTTTTTATAATTTTAGGTTTAGTTCCCGGAGGGAAAGTGAAATTAGTACATAGCTCTACTTTGGAATTGAGTAACAGGTAAGACAATGGAGTCATTTCAATTTTACACGTTATCTCACGAAGCTAATTTTTCCTATACCTTACTACTTTGTTGTAACAAGATATATTTAGCATTATTTTCTGTTGTGAGTTTTTTTAAATACACATTTCTTCCTAGATCTAGTCATAGACATTTTAGATCAAGAGTTTCTGTATGTACTTGCACAACTTTGGGACACAATTGCCTGTGTTAATGTCATCTTTCACCTTTGCCATTTTCCTCAGCCTTTTCCCAAAGGATATTGGCCAGAGAATGCCACAGACATTGACTATTAAATTTCTGTCTTCTAATCCCAATCACTTCATTGTTGGAACAAACCTTGTGAGTACTATGCTGTAGTTCATCTCATTGTTAGTTTTTTGTTTGGAATCTGTCTCATTTAGTTGGAATTTTTGCAGTAGACTGTATATAAAATTTATAATTTGAGCCTATGTTATTGAAATCTGTTAGCAATTAAAATTTTTTAGCTAGTAAGGATCTTTTAAAGCATTAGCTCATCAATTATTTAACTTTTTCCTGTAATGCCAATAATGCAACTTTTGTTTTGTTTTGTTTAATTAATTTTCTTTATGTTGTTTGTAGGGTCTGGTAGGCCATGGTACAAGACATGATTTAAAAGTTGTTCCAAAGCTATTCAGGCCCCAGGAGAGCAGACTGAGATCAATAAGCATCACTGCAATCGATTTCTTCCCTTTTGGAAAGCCACTATTTTTGGTATGAAAACGTTTTAATAGAAGTTTCATTTTTTAATTACTTGCTGAGGGCGTATTTCTAATTTGATGTATTTAACTAGATGTGATAGTTGATTTACCTCACTAATTCAAATCTGCCATGAAGGGTGACAAGAAAAATCAGAGAATAATAGGATCATTTAGTTTGGAAAAGACCCCCAAGATCATCAAGTCCTACCCTTAACCCATCACTGCCAAGTCCTCCAGTACGCAATGTACCTAAACACCACTTTTTATATCTTAGTTTGTTTTGTTCCAGAAGGTATTTTCTTTTTATCTATGGTGTAGGTTGGCTGTTCAGATGGAAGTATTAGATTACACCAGATGACATCAGAGTACCCTCTCATGCAGTGGAATGACAGCACAAAGGGCCAGCCAATTATTGCCCTGCAGTGGGCTTTGACGAGACCTGCTGTGTTCTTCGCCCTGGATGCATCATCCAATATCTATATTTGGGATCTTCTGGAAAATGATTTGTTTCCTGTGGCAAAGCAGACTGTCCCATCAGAGAAGTAAGTGCTTCCTTTTTAACAAAATATTAATATTGTTGGGGTTTTTTGCTTGACTCTAAATGGTCGTTAGATTTTGCTTTTCTATTAAAGGTGTAGAAACAAACTAAGAGTGAGCTAAACTTTTACTGCCTTCCCTTGGCTGAAGTTAGCCTTGCTGAATATCCCTCTATCTAGAAGTTTTCCTTGTATCCTTCTAAACTGTGGCAGCACACTGCTAGTTTTTGGAGAAAATATTACAATTCTTAAATTTATTACACTGTAGTGGAAAATACCATAAAACATTGTTCATTTTTACAAGCTTGAAATAATTTACAAGCATGATTAGAAATTGATGATGAAATGCAGAATTTCATGAAATGAAGAATTGCATTTTATATCTACATTAAATGGTTGCAACTGGTGAAAAGCTAAATAAAATGCTGGGACTTGAGCAGAAAAGAGGAATCATTTAATTGACATTAAGTAACCTTGTACATGTTTGAAAGCATAAATTTCTATTTATTTTACCTCAATTAAAAACCACTTCTCTGTTCTTTTGATTTCAGGGTTGTAACTATGACTCTGCTGGGAGAGCCAGAAAAAGCAAATGGATTGTTGGGCATAGTGCTGGCCAAGGAATCTGGACAGATAGACATTCAGTATGTAAAGAAGAAGTGGGCATTACCTCAGCCTGAGGAATCTGACAAACTGTATTCTATTTTATTGCAGTCTTTTTAGAAACAGGGTTGTACAATTTATTGCAAAATGTGTAGTTTATTTTTTACTTCAATTAAAAATTTGTAATGTAATTTGTATATAACTTGTATATATTTTAAAGACTATCAATACAATATTTCAACTGAAACAGTATATTTTATCATAAAAATGACAGAATCAAATTTACCATTACTTAAAAACGTTATGACTGTGATTCTTTGTTGAAAGTACTCTAGATGTATATATATTTTTAAAAAATAGCAAAAATGCATTCCTATAAATTGCACTGCTGTTTGTCGTTATTTCACTCTAAAAGAAATCACAACAATTCTTTGGCAAACATAAAGCTGTGTTTCTGTACAACCTGAATGTGAGGAGACTTCCACCCTATGGTCCTCTTAAAGATTAATGCTTGGTAAAACTTTCTTGTGTCTATCTAAAGACCATATGCAAACATATCAAAATACAAATTACGTCACGCGTATCTTATCTTCTGATTTTGGCTCTGAAACTGTGCAAGAGGAGTACCTGACTAACTGAGGTTCTGAGAGGTACACTCCCTGTTTGGATCAAACTGTGTGAACAATATCCCTGGGAGATTTTCTGAAATTCTAAATCTGTTGGGATTTCTGATGTAAACCAGAAAATACTTACCTGTTTAATTCTGCAAATAATTTCCAAAGCTGTTATCGTGAGGAAGAGAACAGCTGTCTATTATATGATACTAATTTTTGTACACTATTGATAAGGGCTGGACCAAGATGAAGCACTGAAAATGTCTTTTGTAACTTAAGAAAACCTGGCTTAAAGAACATGAGTGAAACCTTGATTAAACAAGCTCAGATTTGATGGAAAAAGGACAATTGACAAGACAATGTATTCAGTATTTACTGAATGTATATATTTAAGGCATTTACCTTCTCCCTCTAAAATAGATTATTTCTAAGTTTAATTAATTGCAAACGTTTTTCTATGTATATTTTTACTTAAGTTGAGAAAACTCAAAGTGGCCACATGATGGTGCCAAGTCACAGCAGTAAAAAATGAATTCCTTATGAAAACAGCATCCACCACTTTGGCATTGAGTCTGTTGTTGTCCATTGCACAAATCCAGAGAGCCCAAAGAACTGCTGGAGGTATTAATATTTTAGAGACCCTTTTTGCAAATCCTAGTTCCTTGATTAGCCATGCACTCTCTTTTTAATGTCCATAAACACAAGTGACCCTTCTTATCTTCATTGCTAGCAGTGATACACATTACAGGCTAAATAAGAATAACTTTAGTAACCCAGATAAAAAAAGGGCAGATAGTTTTTCCAGTAGGGTATCAGAGCATCTCTACTCAGTCCCATCATAAAAAAATATCAAATCCAAATCTCTCACTCTTTCCATTCCAAAGTGAGAGACACACACTCCTTCTTCCTGGATCAATCTTCTGAAAAGATTCCAATACAATTTCATCATTTTCAGGACTTCCTATCCTGAATTTTCTCTAGTGTACCCAATTCTGTACATGGAACCTGTAAGCAAAGGGTTGAGATTTTTCTGCCTTGTGTTGTGTGTTGTGATGGGCTTTTTCAATATGCAAAAAGGAAAAAAATGGTGTCAGGCTTTGCACAGAAGTACCTGTCCCTGCTTTTGAGCAGCTGTTGTTAGGTATGCTTGAATTCAAACGTCCAAATATTTTATTATCTTATGCTTGTACTGCCTGGAGAGTCAGTCAGTTCCTGCACTGGGCCTGTGCTTCTTGCCTAAAGGATTTTCCCCTCTTGGACTGGAAACTAATGTAAGAATATCAGTAATAATAAAAGTATCCTGGGCTGACAGTTGGGAATTTGAGGAAAAGCTTTTGTCCTTTTTTGCATGCTGTCTGTGGGTAAATGCAGATCATTAGAGTGCAGGCCATGCAGTCTTAGCAGTTAGACATTTTCATAAAACCCTTTTGGAGCTTTTATCAGCAAATTGGGAAGTGTTGGAAGGCCACAGTACAAGGAAAGCAATTCCATGCATAAAGATTTGAGAAATTATTTCAAGCAAAACATTTAATTTTCCATAATCTCCTTCTAATAATTGTCAAGTTATGTAAGATACTGGATTTTACTCATAAGAAGACAACATGATTAATTAGAAATTAGACTCTTATGAAAGAAAAAAATGTTCACTGTATTTTCATATCAATGTAATTTTTACTGGTACCTTTGGTATGAGCTCAAATGCACACACATTCTGTTGAATGATCTTGATGTAGGATATAAACACTGCTATCACAAAATATTTCAACCAGACCCAGTAAACATGTTTTTTTCCCCACCTGTGGGCAATTTTGGAATAAATATTCATAACAGTATGAACTGTAATTGAAATTAACTGATCCACATAACAGAGACCATTCAAATGATACAAAAGTTCACCTATATTAATAACTTCTATAAAATATGATTGCTTGCTCTTAAACCAAAAATCCTGGCAGCAAGGCTGATAAATTTTAAATTTGCAGAAGGCCAAAAAGTTTTGGATAAACTTCTGTTTTTATTTTCCACTTTATGAACATGCTTTGAAAGCCTTTTCTATTTGGAACATAAATATTAATACTGTTTGCATTCAATTTTGTCATCTCACAGATGGGAAAATGAAGTTTTCAGTAGCTGAATAGTAAGTTAACCAAGGAACAGAATTCTTGAATCAGATGGCTGATTTCTTACAACTGTTTAGAAATGCTTCTATTAACCTGTCAGCCTATATTTGCAGCAGAGCTTGGGAGAACAGGAATAGAATGACTCTTCTTTAGTTCCAGGACATTTCTTTTTAGTTGTGCTGAAGGTGACCATCCTATCCAATGCAATTTTCCCTAATTAACTATAGCTGTCATTTAATTAAGTAATTTTGAAGTACATGGGTGCTTTGTAGCCTCCAAAGGAAGGGAGTATTCTGCAACCTGGAATATTTTTTACCAGAACATATTTAAATCATGCAAATAGAACCTTTTGGAGGAAACCAATAGGAGTTGGAAAGTCCATCTAGGTATCTTCTAAGTGTAGAAATTGGCAGGACTAAAGCAATACTGACATGTCATTAAGTTGCAGAGACTGTTGGAAAAGGCCCACGTAGAATTCACTTAGGATGTAACCAAAGTGTGGCCATCACTCATGAAATGCAAACCAGGAAAAGTTGGGAAGATACCAGGACAGGGAAATGGCTAATGAGCTGTATTTTCATTATTAACTTCTATTGAATTCTATTTACAGACAATTGCTTGTTTGTCTGTGTTTCTGTGCTTCCTCAGCTGAGAGGAGAGAGGCAGGCAAGAGTCAAATTGTTTGATAGCATTGATAGGCTTGATTTTGAGCACAAGGAAATCTCAGCTTTTTTCTTCATATTGGTTACTGACATCATGTCAAATACAGACTCAAAAGCACTAACATTTGCACATGGTTAGAAAAATCTGTATTTTTCATGGATGTAGGTTAAACTTTTAACACTGTGCCACTAAACTGATGGAATTTCAGCTCCAAATAATTTATATCCTAAAATATTAAAGCAGCCTAAGGGCTCTGTGCAACCCAATTGAAAATTGCTATGATACTCTATTAAAAGCTGGAGTAAAGCAATACAGTAATAGCTTACACTACCCATTGACATTTACAACATGATTATTTTTTACCTTTAGTTGAACCCTTGCTTCCCTTGGATTCATTAAATTTTGTGATATATTTGCTGCCCTTTTTTCCTGGATGTCAAGTGGGTTTTACTTTTAGGAGTCTGAAATATAACAGCTCCACTGGAAACTAATCCCATACACAGGTCAGACAATCTGTTATTGCTGAATAGGTTCAATACAGTAAATAAAAAGCAGGTAGACTATATTATTAGTCTTTTTAGTCATCTCTTGAAGTGCTACAGTGTTCCTTAGAGGTCTTTCATAGCAAAAGCTCTGCTCCATCAGCTGATAATTTCACTTCTGTTTCTCTTTTATGCTGTTTTGTGACCAAGCAAAACCATTCAACTCATCCACCCCACAAATGTGTGATAACATCAGGGATTTCATAACTTTCCTCTAACTCCAACTGCAATATTTTGTCTCTCTGTTATAGAAAAAAGAGAGGCATAACACAGCAATTCATTAGGCACATATTTTAAAATCCTTGGTACTTCTTGGAAGAGAGAAGTTGAGAGAGCTGGGTAAATATGTGTTATTTAGGGAGATAGAGGAATTCTTCCAGAGGCTTCAAGTACAATCTATAAGTCCAGAGTCAGACATTTGCTGTAAGTTTTAAATAGCAGTGTCAAACTGTGAATCCTTACAGTGAGTTCCATGCAGTTGTACATTACTCTGACTGCACTCAGAACTCCAGATTTCTAATTATTTTAAAATAAATATTATTTAAAATATTTAAGGGCAAAGAGTTAAGAGAAAAATTTAATAAACTTTCCTCATCTATCAATCATTTGGGAGTCAAGTTCTATTGCACTGAAAAATAAGTGACTAAGAAAAGTCTTTTTCTCACAGAGCTTATATGAGGTAGGTGGAAAAGTTTTTTTTTTTGATTGCTCAATTTATTTGCAATGGTGATAGGATACTCTTAATGTCCATGCAGTTGAGCCAGAGGACAGGCTGATTATTACCAGAAAAGTAGGATAAAGGAAAAAATGGATGTGAAACTGCCCTTCTATCCTTCACTTAGAAAATTAAGGATTACTTAGGTTACTTTAGATATCCAGCTATTTTTCATGTTATGAGACAGTGTCAAGGGGCCTCATTTAAACTAATGAAATTTACATTGAGCATAGGGAAATTCCTTCATTGGTGCTGTGGAATGCAGGACACGGGTTAGTCACTACATTACTGTAAATGCCCTAAATTCCCTGAGGCTTTTGCTTTACTTGCTCAATACTTGCATTTTGGCAGTTCTGTAGGGTCGATACATTAAGCAAATTCATTACTAATTATGTGGGTGTTGCACGGGGTCCAATTGAAAACTACCTATCCACAATCTTCAAAGGCATTCAGTGTAGTTTGCATATAATTTCTGATTTGCATTCTTTTCATATTTTACAAAGATAAGGATTTCACAATATACTTCATTTCTTCATATCTTTCCATCCATGTCTTTCAAACCCAAAACCTTCTTTTCTTTAATGTTATTACTGATCTCTGAAGTTTAAGGTCTTTCTGAAAAATGAAATACATGGAAATAGCCATATTCAGACAACAGGTTGATCTTACCCTGCCCACAGAGGCCAACAGCAAATGCTGAAGGAAAAAGACAGAATAACAGGGGAAGCAAGAGGAACATGCAATAACACTTTTCTTCCAAGTATGGTGTGTGTTCCAAGCTTCTGGCAATCTGGAAGGCAATTCCTTGGTGGCAGAGGAATTTTCTGACTCAGATAATAGCAGATCACAGTGCTTAAGGAAAAGGGAGGAATTTTTTTCCCAGTGATTCATCCAATAGCTTTTAAAAACTATTTTTATTTTGTCCCCAAAATATTTTGTGGCAATATATTCCACCAAATAATTAGACTGTGTAAATAAATACTTCTGTTTCAAGCCTGCTGCCGGATCAGTTCACTAACTACGTCCTCCGTCTTTTGTTATCTGCAAAGGAAAATTTTAACCAGAAAATAAGTAGGAATGTTGTTACTTCTCATAGTATCTCTGTCTACTTTTCTGATTTTAAGAAGTCTATCCTGATTTTCTCGTAGAGAAACTTTTCCAAATGTTCTCCTCTATGTTGAGGCGAGTTGCATTTAGAGGATGATTTAGGCTCAGATGTCTCACTTTCAGATACAAAGGTGTTTCCTGTAACAGTCATGCCTGGGAATACCAGTAAAGTGCATCAGACCCTTCTCAAAAGACACTTGTTTAGGTAAGAAAAGTAGATATGTGTTGAAATTAGCTTCAAGTTAATTATATCAATCAATTGAAGTTTTAAATATAAATGAATTGAATAATATAAATATATGTATTAAAAAAACAATATATATATATTTCTCTGTGTTGACGTCTTAGACTCCTCTGCCCAAGCAGATGTAGCAGAGGAGAAATCAAACTCTAATTAAAAAAACAAATCTTGCTGCTGAATGATTTGTAATATCAGGTTGAGAGATCAAACAAGTCCCATTTACTTAAAACACTTTGAATCCTTCATCATCCTGTGATGCATGATCACACCATCTCCCATCATTTGCATTTATTAAAGGAAAAAAAAAAACAATCCACACTTGAAGTGCCTAGAAATTGGCTTTCAGAGCAACAAATGTATGAGCTGAGATCTTGTGGAAGAGCTCAGAAGAAGGAGCTGGACTCCAAGCCTCAGATATCTGGGACATTTAGACATATTGGATAATTAAAAAAAAAAAAATTCACCCAGACAACTGGAAGTACCCATCAGTCTTAAAGTTCAATTTCATGTACATTATTAAAATTTTTTACATCATTTATCAGTGTCTTATTGTTACTTTGTAATGAGAAATCTGATTGCTCACCCAGCCCAGATGAACCATTGGTGGTCAGCCCTTGCCTTGGGTGTGCTAATGGTGGCCCTAAAGGAGAAGCCCACAAATGACAAACCCCAGTATCACACTGTGTAACAATCCTCAAGGAATCTACATGCCCCAAGTGTCTAGGGTGTCCTTAGGCCAAGAAGGTTTGAGAAGGAGTCTCTTGTGAATATACAGCAGTGCTGCCACTGCCCTGAGCTCCAGGTAAGCCTTGAGCACTGACATGTGCCTTAACAGTCCCAGGTTTTACTCTGTGCTTCTAAGGCAGGTGCAGTACTTCAGTTGGGATATACAGAAAAGGCTCACTGCTCCTGGAGCACAAGCTCTCCAGTACATTCCCACAACTTCATCCCTTTCCACTGAGGTATGTGCAAACTATCAAAGCAGCTTTTGGGTACAGAAGTCCATGTTTGGTAAGTTATTTTTAGTTATTCTATCTATTGAAATTCATCCAGAATCTAATCTACTGTACCAGAAATGTAAGATATGTTGTGAGAAGAGATTAAGCAGTGCATTTCTGCTCAGCTTGTATTTCAGAGCCTCATATTAAATTCTGCTGAAGGTTTTGGGGGTTTTACAATACCATTATTTATTTGTGCCTATTAAAAAATTCCAAAGTACCTGTAACTCCTTTATACACCACCTCCACTGTCTTTCAAAATTAAGAGCTTTGCTCTTGCTGACACCCAACCCAAGGTTATTCACATTCTATCAGAAAATAATTAATGTATTTGATTTTAAGAACTTTCATATTTTGGTTAAAATAGTTGTCATTATTTTATCAGCCTGTTGCATCCATTGCTTTCAAGGCATAGCAATACCCAACCAACCACGTTAGTGGGCAAAATCCATCAGAAAGTTTGATGCCTGACTTGTAGAAGACTGTGGTTCATAAAACTCTGCTGTTCTAGAATTATCAGCTGCTGAAATCACTGCAAAGTAATTTTCTGTTCCAAATTAGAGTGCATCTTTGCAGCTTAATCAAGTAATTTAATTTACAGCTGCAGTTATTATTTATGGCTTATCATTCATATATTATAAGTAGTTTGCTGCAAACTACATTTGTAATGTTGATAGGTACATTAACATACATAATTTAAATCAATACATTTTTAAAACTAGAACATCTCTAATGGACAAGTTAACAATCACTGTGACACCTTCAAAATATTGTTTAAAGCCCAGGGATTGTCTCACAGGCTGTTTGCATTAGAGCACATCTATCAATTTGCAATAGTACCAATAGCATTGCTTAGCATTTTGTTTAAAAATGCCTCTAACATGGAATAAGATCATTAACAGCAGGAAGGAAAGACAGGGGAAAGAAATATTTTAACCAGGTTGCTTCAAGGCAGATATATCAAAATATAAAAAGTTGCCCACAGAGAGTTTTACAGTTCAGTGACATATATGTTGGCAGATACATAAACCAAAATTCTGCAGTCCTGGATCATGCATAAGGACATTATGGGATTGCTGGTCTTTGTCTTCCATCTGCCTGATAAACTTCTGACCATCATCTGAATAAAAGTCCTTATGTTTTCAACTCCTAACTGCAGTGACTGCCCAGCTGCCTTGCAAGGAGCTTCAGGAATGTCCCTCCCTGGATTTAATGGTTAAACACCATGGAAACAGCTGCCTCAAAAGACTCATCCAGAACAGCACAGTCATCCCTGCTGATTGAATCTGTTTTTCCAACCACTGAGTTCTGAGCCTGTGAAAATAATTAAGCACAGGTGTTTGAGCAATATGAATGTGCTGCTGTAATAGTGTACACACCTGTGAAAAATAAGTATTAAATACCTACAAATAGTTGGAAAATAAGCATAAAATTCTACCAGTCTCTCTTTCTCTAGTTCTGCAGGAATGCAAGGGCCAAGACAAGGTGGGCACTGACAGATCAGGGCCTATGGGGTTGGCAGGATTCAGGTCTTTGTCTATTTGCTATCAGTACATCCTATCACTATGCTGCTATCTGTCATTCTCTCATCTGGACAGCAGTTGCTTTGTTCACATTCATAGTTTTGCCTCCTTCTTTTGTCTTCATTCCACCTTCCTCTCCCTTGTCCACCTTCTTGCACCAGCACATTGTGTACCACCTTCCCACCTGTCAGGCTGGTCCCAAACCTGTCACTTATCTTTCCACAGCATCCTCCAACCATCCTCACAGTCAGTCTAAATGAGGCTAACAACCCTCTAAAATATAATCTGCCCTCTCCTTCCATACAGTGACAAAAATCTCAGCATTTTGGATCTTGCTTATTTCAGTTCCCATTGCTTTGACATAAAAAAAAAAAAAAAGAAGAAGTAGATAATTAAATTAAACTGTCCAAAGAAAAAAAAGTGTTCTTGAGCATCTGAATGATGCAATATTTGTGATGTAAATCAGAGTTCTCCATTCTGATTTGTAAATGGCACATGGAAAATTTGTGGTTTTTTCACCTCAATGAAAAGCTGATGTTTCAGCCTGCTGCTGAATTCCATAACGTGTGTTCAGTGCTTTTCCATCATCAGCAAATCGAGAATTTTCCAAATATTACTGTGCTAGGATTCTAAATACCTTTTTGCTTTTGCCCTCAGGTACACATATTTAACTTTTAGGCATCCACCCAAGCTCACAAGTGAGCAATGTCCCTCCTCAGACCTACTGATCTAACCGTGCTCCATGCCTGAAACTATCTCTGGGCTAGCAGTGATGGCAGCCTTTTGTATCTGGGGCACGGAGCTAAGCTTGAGCATGACTTTTGTTGGAAGTTCACAATATATCCTGCTCATTCCCTCCCAAATAATAAGTGACAGGTACCTCCTGCAACATGCTGGCTGTTGCCAGCTCAGGACTGCAGCCTCAGTAGGTAAATACATTACGGATACACACAGAAATCTTCAGGATTAAGGGCTGATTCCATAAAAGAGCACAGATGAAAAAGCCCTGCCTATCACCTCTGAGTTTTTCTGTGTTTGCATTATTTCCATTTATAAAATGCTAATAAAGGATCAAATGCATTGGAATAGCTGAACAAAAAGTACCACCATCCAATGGTTTATCAGTAGTGCAGCTTCTCCTGGAACTTTTTCTTCTCAACTTGCATAGAGAACCCACTGACACTCTATTAGCCATGCAGACATGCTTGGGTGGTGCCAGCTTTGGCTGCACATCTGGGCTGCTGCAAAGGATATCAGCTTTTGGAGGGCAATGCCCTTTCGAGGAGGGGATAGAAATACTGTGGTACTAACTTGACCCCAATTCCATGGCCATCCTTTCTTGTGTATCCCTGCAGGATTTTCAGGGAAAAGAAACTGTCACAGGGATTTAATTTTACATTCCTTGGTCAGTTTTGTTTGGGCTGAGGTGATCACTTCAGCTTTCTATCTGAAGGAAACAAGAAAATCCATAATCAAAGAGAAAATGCACAGTCTTGACCAAGAGATGGATGTTTATTGGTAATTGAAGCAGTCAAAGAACACTGATGTGAACTGATCCCAGACAGGCAGGATTTGTGCTGCTTATTTTTCTGACAGCTTCTGTTCCTTTGCAATGCCTACCCAGCAAACTGTGATTAAGAACCTTTTATTGCCAAAATGGTGTCACTGTCACGAATAAGTAGAATAATGTAAAGCAATTAATTGTGCTAAAACCCACACTACAAAATGTCTGAAGTAATTAAACATGTTGTTATGATGAAATTACCTCAAAATATTTTCAATACTATGCAAGCTGATCTTGAGGAGGAAGAAAGCTGGTTGACAGTACTCATTAATGTTTATTATGTGGTTTTCAAATGCTTGAGCATGGAGGTGTTTTGAGCAGGCAGAGAGGCCAGCATGATGCCCGCTGGCAGAGGAGCCATTCTCTGGGAAAGATGGATGCCAGCTCCCTGTGGTGCCTCCTGCGGTGACTTTGCTTGGATTATTGCCATCTCTTTCTGTTTAAGCAAAAGCACTGAGTCCAACTCTGGAGCAGCCGCCGACAACAGAGACAGCAGAACATGTTTGCAATTCAATATTTAAGACAACTGTCTTTCATTTAATGACCTTGAGACAAAAAAAAAAGGAAAAAACCAAACAAACCGAACAATAAAAAACCAAAACCCCACCAAAACCAACCAACCAACAACAAAAAAGTTATAAATTGGAGATAGACAGAAAAAAACATTTTCTTTTAGTATCGGTAAGCAGAAGAGGTAAAAGCAGGTAGGGATTTCAAAAGCGTTTCAGTGAATTTTGTGCCATTTTAAAGGTGCCACCGATACTTAGAAGATCATGAGAGGTGTGCAGACATGTCAAATGTCCAAAAGTGACCTGATGGAGACATCTTCTACTGGACCTGCACAACTCACTCTTTCTGGTTTCTCTTCAGGCTTCACTTTCTAAGCTTTTAGCTAAACTTACTTTGGCACATCAAGTGACACTGTGTGATGTCTTGGCTGCACCTGTCTTATGGTGAAAGCTACCTGGTGTTTGGAACAAGAAGTTTGGAGCTGCAAGTTTGCCAAGAGGAATCACAGGGACTGTGGTGTCCACTGACATCAGCAAAGCATCAGTGGTTGCAGTCACTTTGTCCCAAAGCTTAGTGGGGAGGAATCACGCATCCCTCAGCCTTCTGCAAAGCCAAGTAGTGCTAAAATATGGGAAAAAAGACCCAAACCACCCAATAACTGATTTCTGGTGTCACTTAGGAGAATTCTGAGATTTGCTCTCCTTTATCCACATCATCCCTGCACCAGCCTTTTGTACTCACATGTCAAAGACTGAGGGGTACAGGATTTTCCTCTGAGCATCATAACCTCTGTTAATGCCAAGGTGAACCAAATCCCGGAGAATGGTGCCTATTATATGGGCTGTGCCTGAACATATCACTATAAATAAGGGAGGGAAATGCATGCAAAACCAGTAATAATCTTAAATAAATGCTAATATTCTAAAATATACATCTGGAGCAGACTCACTGACAGGTGGAACAAAGCAAAAAGACTTTTACAGCAGAAAAATGGTGATGCTTTTAAGCCAAGCAAGGAGGGAAGGAGGTATCTTCAGCATCTCTTTTGAGATAGGATAGACTGTTCTCTCATGTCTCCACTATGACTATCAAAAGTTCTCATACCTTCTGTCTCAAATGGGTGATTTCAGAGTGTCTCCTCCAAAGGCTGGGTTGCATCTATGAAAATCTAACAAGTATGGGCAACATTTTAATAAAAAATCACATTTGTTTCATTTTTCAATATCCTCGTGGAAACCAAAATGCCAAGATAATACAAAGAAGGATGAGGATGTGTCCTTAAATTAACAAAATACTACTTAACATTTTCGGAGATGCTGCAAAATGGAGCTGATAAGAGTCTCATTAAGTGAACATCAACATAAATGGAGAAACTGCAGGAAGGAGTTTTTTTCCAGTTTTCATATGAATGTACCAAAACAGACGGTGGTAAATAGTGTTGGAAAGACCTCTGCAATACTTAGGTACAATTTAAATTCCAGGTATTTCCATCAGCATCATGTGAGATTTTCAGCCGTGAGATTGTGATTTTGTTTGTTTCTCTGAAACTTCTGCCCGCAGGACGGAGGACGGTGAGAGGCACGACCTGACCTGGGGACTGCTCAAGGGGAAGCAGCTCTGGAGCTGAGCACAGGAAAGGAGTTCACTCGTAGAGTGTGGTGGCTAAACTCAGCTCATCTGACTTCTCACCCAAATCCTTGTCAGCTGGGCTAATCATGGCTCCTAATTCAGGTCCGTTGAAACTCAGGAATGTTTTTTCCTTTGGGGAAGTGGGGTTAAGTGGAGTGAGTAACCTCTGCTTGCACGTACATGATTTGCTGCCAGTGAGTGTGGCCTTTGTTGTCTCTGGGAATAGAACTTGTTGATAGCTTGTAGTCACGAATGCAATTATTTTGCATGTCATCACTACCCTTCTTGGCCATGATAGTGCTGCACCCACCTATCACACAGAACTGCTGCATGATGCAGTGCTGAGTGCTGAAATTATTCCCTCTGCAAAAATAACACACAGATCAGCCCACTTGTTTTCAGCTCATGGCTTTTCACCACCCTGCAGTACAAGCTCTAATGAAGTATCATTTAAATGTCTTTTGACACTGGCTATTAAGAGCACAGCATGGTGCCTCTGCTTCTTGCTGATGTTTGAATTTCTGTAAATTGTCTTCCTCGAGCCCACAGACTCCCAGGAGGAGGGAACTGGCCTGGATGCTGTGTGCTCCTGTGACAGAAGAGAACAGCCCCAACACAGCAGCAAGTTCCAGAGCCCACCAGCTGCCTTTGGTGATACGGCATGAGAAAGAAAAACTGGATAAGCTCAACGCAAATTATTAAGGATGAACTCACTGCAGACTCAGGGAGTGAAGTTAAGCTGCCTTTGCTTTGTGTGGCTGCTCTCTGTACAGCTTGCACACAGATAATTTCGGGTGCTTTTTTTTTTTTTTGTACTTGGTAATATCACTGATCATTGTTGAATCCTGAATGTCTGTACATCAGTGTTTGTTTTCACAATCAGTGCCTGGCTGGGATTCCTCTATTCAATCCTTCAATTGCTTTTTGAAAGTGCAGTGCATTAGTGTACACAAAAATTGGTTTGGGTAAAAGCAAAGAACACTTTTTTTTTTTTTCTCTAGCTCCTTCTGAGTCCTCAGAGCCTAGTTAGCTCCCTTTGACATTAATTTAGGTTACGATCACCAAGCCCTTGGTGAACTCAGGCTTTGTTGGTTAAGGGTGAATTTTGGAATTCCCTTGAAAGCAGATATGAGGTGCAATGCCTGGCTGAATCATTGCTTGGTCTCTATTAAAGAACAAAATCTTGACCAGATCTCTGAGTCTCTTCCAGGTGGCATTAGGCTTTTTGTCTCCTCAAGAAGGAATAACTTCTCTTGTACAAATCCTACTCGTACAACTGAAATCTCTGAAAGATCCAAGCTGTCAGAAAGGAACCTGAATGTGAACCAGCAGATACTTTGCATGGACAGTTAGGAAGGGAGTCTTAGTGCAAAACTGGCTGTGCCTCACCATGATAGAACAGACCAATTCTCTCTCTATAATTTTGCATGTGTTAAAGTCTGCAGATAAGCCTCCTCTCTTCATCTTACTGTTCACAATCATAGTGGCAGTTTGTCTGGACTGTTCCAGGGAGAAACAATACTGTCAAACTCTCACAGGTGGACCAGAGAGTTCAAAGCAAAGGAGCTCAGATAAAAAATTAGTTTAAGCATCTGCTTCTACAAGTGTGAGAAGACACAAACTAGTCAAATGAGCATGAGGAGATACAAATGCTGAGTGTGTGGACAGTCCTTGCATCAAGACACATTACATGTGCAGGCAGCAAAGCAAACTTCAGCTTCTGGAGTTGATTGATGACTGAATTTGGTCCCAAGGTGCTGGGACAAGTCAGGTGGTACAAGCTAACTCCTTTCACTTTGCAGTTAAGGTAAGTAAAAGGCAAGTGTTGGCTCAGCAGTGCTGTGGAGCTGGATGGAGAGCCAAGCAGCAGCAGCTCAGTTTCTGATGGTTACAGAACATCCCAAAGCACAATGAAGGAAAGTCAAGCAGAAAATTATGAAAAAGTTGGGTGTGCAAATTCAACAACTTTGCCTCCTACTGATTCAATTGTTGTTACAACAAAGAGATGGGAAGGCTAGTTCAACTTTTGTTGTATGATTTTGTATATTTTCTGGAATTCACAGGTTTTGATTAAGAATCAAGTGACCTCATAACTCGTATGTGTCCTGCAATATCTTTCACTATTTTTATTTTGTCAGTATTTTATAATTCAAAAGTGCAATAACTACTTCTAAAATGAAAAATCCTTTCGACACTATTCTTTTGTGTTTGGCTATTTTAAAAAAACCAGCAACATTTCCTATTAACTTGGCTCAGTTTCTGCTCATCTTATTTTGTTCTACTATTGATGTATCTTCTACAGGCCTGGATGGTTATTTTTATATGCCTAACTGCTGTCTACAATTTTATCTCAACTTGTTATGTTTGATTTCATGTATTTCTATTTAATAATTTCCATCATCAAGACACTGTTTATCCAAGCTGACCTTTGCATACTTGTTATAGCTAATTACAAAAATAGCATCTCCTACCTTGCAAACAGCTTGTACCTCAAATAAACAGATCAAAAAATCATAAATAACATATGGGAAACCCTTTGATATAACTCTAGTTAAATTATCTGTAGTAATAATAGTTGAGGTAGAGTTAAAAAAGTTATTCAAGAGACTTATACAGTGGCTATGAATGTGTTAATACACAACACTAAGTAATGGAAAGTTAGAATGATTGAAGGTTACATCACTCCATACAGAGATACCAGTTTAGGCAGAAGTCAAGAGCTCAAACAGAGCATAAAGGAGCATAAAAGAAGGACAACAGAAAGTTTAAAAGTGAAAAGGAGTCAGAAGAACAAGCCCAAGAATGCTGGAAGAAAACACTTGTCTTCTGAGCACCTCACAGCATCTTGAGGAGTTTTAAAGAAGAGAACAGGCTTTTCAAATATTCCTTTTTACACCATGCTGGGGAGGATGATGGAAAGTTTTACTTTCTGACTGCCTGAGTGCCACGGAAGGGAATACATGGCTTGTGATGCCAGATCCTTAGGAGGGTTTAAGAGAGTCAGAATGTCAGCAAGGTGAGTACCACAGCATTTCTTTAGACTCAAACCAGTTTGATCAAACTACACATTTTGGAAATCCCACTTGTTTTATTTTGGAAATCCCACTTGTCTTCAAACTCTGGGACATCTAGAATTGGTAAGAAAGGAAAACGGTGGGTGAAATCCTGAAAAGGCTGCCAGGTAGAGAATTAAAGGCCACTGGCATAATTAGCTCCAGATAGCGTGTTTTGTGTTGAAGAATGACCAAATAAATTTATATCCAGTGATGGAAACTGTCTCGGGTTGTGTCACCATGTATGGAAGGGAGGGGTGTGGTGGTGGCAGGGGTGGTACCTCGTGTCACTGCTTCAGTGTTTGCTGTGTGTGGGGTGGATGAGATCCAGGCCGGGCCATTTGACAGGGCTGATTCTGCAGTGGAGATGAGAGAATTGTATAAACCTGCACAGGGCTGCTGTGCCATTTTAATGAGTGTTTTACAGGCCAGCAAGGGAACTAAGGAATATCTCCAGGGACTTTTAGCTCCCAATGACTTTCTGAAGTTATTCCAAATGCAGCCACTGCCAACAAAGATTGGCAGCTTGGTTATATTCCAAATAAGGACCTGAAGGTATGGTGCACAAGCCCAGTATTCTTTATATCAAGCAGTGAAAATAGTTCACAGCTGTCATGTCTGGTCAGATGAGCTTTTACAGAGTGCAGAGAGTCAGATTATTCATTTAGTTTAAAACAAGGTTGTGTTCCCACAGCTGAAAATGATGGAATTGTTGCAGACAGTTTGCAGTTAAATGTCTTCCATTCTGGAAGTTATACAGCCCTGATGAGAGAGGAAAACCTTCATTCTGCTGAAGCTAGTGGAAAAAGTTCCCATCAAATTCAGTGCTGGTAAGGTTTGAACTTTCTGAGATAACCTGGCACAATTGAAAGAGTGGGTTTTGTACCCTATAACATGCCCATTCCTGTCCTAGTTGTTGGCTGGGAAGCCATGAGAAGCCTTTTCAGCATAGGAAAATCAGCTCATCCTTCGTGACCTTTCCATCAGCTCTGATTAGAGTAGTTAAATTAGAGTAAATGCAATGGAGGTTCAGCATACACAACATTTGCATGCCTTTATGTTGGTGAAAAAATAGCAAACTGGTTTCTTGGTCACTCAGCAGCTGTGTAGACATTGATGCTGTTAGAGAGTGAAAGCTGGAAATCTCCTCTAGAAGATTTATTACGATTTATGCACCTTTCTAACTGTGGACTTGCCAGATTCTGAGATTCTCTGTTATAAGTTCAGATAAATTGTGGAAAGGACCTTGGGAAAGGCCTGCTGATTCATTGTCCCATTCAGCATCTGTTAAAATCAAAGCAACTTTAGCAGGTGTATGTCTAAGACATGCACACACATGTATAATCTCAGACATAAATCTTAATGTATGGATGAGTATATTTACATGTTGGAGATTCTTTCATCTCCCTTGGTTATCTGCTGTAAGATTTATCAGTTCCTACAGCACACATGTCTTCCTAAACCAGATTCCTCTGACTGCAAATGAAGTTGATTCCATCTTGGTTTACATTAGTGTAAGTGGAAAAATTTGGATTATCCTATTCTTTAATAATCCCTGCATGTATATGAAAAATAATTGCTGCAACAAAATTTTATTGCTGCAACACAACTTTATTTTAGAATGAATAAAGGCAATTCTTACAATTTTTTGAGAGGTTGAGGATTCTTAAAGTTTTTTGGTTTTTGTTTCTTTCCTCTAGCGCTTCTCATTTTTCTACGATAAATGGAATGTCCAGGGCAAATTGCTGTACTACAGCAACAACACTGTGAAATAAATTGAGCTGTTTAAAGGGAATGTAAGTGTAGAATGACTTGCACTAAAAAATAAAATTATTTCAAAATACGATTAACTATTTCTCTCACACTTCTCACTGAGCAAAGCAAATCCATCATTGATCGACCTACTGCCAGCAATCCAACACCACTTAATATATTACTGTTTGAAAGACAGTTCAAAAAATATTCGTGCTTTTTCTCTGTTTTCTTACTGTTCCCATCCAGCAAGACACTTTCATGGCATCAGTTTGAGTGGTGCCATTTGGCTCCTGCAGAGGAAAAAGTGGACCAGTTTTTCTGTTATGCTGGCCACCATTTAATCCTGATTTATTTTCTACCCTAAGTCCTGACAGCGTCTTTCAGGTTTTGTGGCCTTGCAAATACAAATTGAAGTGCAACTTGTCTGCATTTTAATACCTGCATGTCTTCCACTGGGTGATTAGGCTCATGTCCTGACTAACTTCATGGGATGGCAAGGAAGGGTTGCTCACACCACAGCTGGGGCTGGAGTGACACCTGGTCTAACAGAGCCATGAGGAAAATCAAGTGCTTGAGTCCTCTTAAAGATTAATTGCTGTTGAAGGTGAGAAGAGAATCTCTCCAATTATTAGCATTTGTACCTCGACCAAGAGGTGTATCCTTCCCTTTCTGTGCTAGCACTTATTCTCTGCAGCTGCCTAAAAGAGAAAAAAACATTTAGCTTGAGATGGATGACGGTGTGAAGAAAAATTTTATTTCCATTTAAGTATAGAAATTCTGCTCTAGTGCTGAGACTGAAAAATGCACAGGAGGCTTATATGCAATAGGACAGAAGCCATCTCCAGCTGTGGAATTGGCCAAAGTCATGAAATAGGAAGTGCTTGTTTTAAAGTGTGCGAGACACTGTCCTGGCTCGCAGCATAAATCATGCATCTTCCCCTTCCTGCAGGCCTGCACTGTGTGTCCATGGCTGAACACACAGTCCTTGGCCACAGTGTCTGGATAACAAAGGAAATGGAAGATTTTCTACTAGGCAGAACAGTAATTTCTCACAGAGTCTTGTCCTTAGTGACATGGAGTGTGCTGTGGGGATGGATGCAGCTGCTTTGCCGAGAAAAGAGCACTCTCTAAAAGCAATCACTGCTGCACTTCTGACAGCCATCCCAAGAAATTATCACCTTGGTAGATGAAAGGAAAACAAAAGTCAAAACATTTGAGGATAACTCTGTGTCTGAAAAAAAAAAATTCTTTAATATTTTCTCATTCCAAATGGCACCATCTTATTGACATTATGGTCAAACTCACTCAGACCAGACTCTCTGCTCCTCTTCCTCTCCCAGAGAAATACAGCATTGGTTAAGTGTGTATCCAGTCCTGGTCTAAAGCCCAGTCCCCTTTAACATTGACAATGTTGACATTAGTACTTAATATTACTTGAAATGGTAATAAATGCTGCCCAAGGGAGCAATTTTTCACTGTATAACGTGCTGACTTGACAATTACTATGAAATGTAATTATAATGAGCAAGGGACAGCAAAGGCATGGAGTGACTTCAGGGAGAAGCCAGTGGATGAGCTGGTTGTCCCGACTGGCTGAGCTCTGTCTCTGTAGGGAAACTCTCAAAAGCAAGAGAAGCAAACAAAAGGACAAAATGTGTCTGTCCTTGGCTCCTGGCTACAGAGCTGTGTCCTCTGGAAATCTGCCCAGGAAGCGTAGCACACCTTCAGGTGTCATGGGAGATATATGATATGTATGGTACAGCCAAGAGCAAGCTGTAAAGTATAAGAAATAGAGAGCAGTCATTAACAAGGCACTGACTAGTTTAGTTTAAATCAGAGAATAGTCAAGCTATGGCAGTGATATAGATCATATTCCTATAAAACACAAACCTATCTCTGACCATTGCAGAGTTGCCCCTTTATATTTCATTGTCACAGAAGTTACTAACTACAAAATACTGCTTGGCCCTCATAAAACTGTACTCAGTTTTTGAGTGCTTTATTTATGGGATAAGTGGTGTGATGACATTTTAAATGCTTTCTCTCTGAATGGGGATAACGATCTAATGATTATTTAAGTGATTTTCTCAAACAGTCCTGCACTGAGGAAACTGAAATATATGAAAAGTATTGCCATGTAAATGTCAGTGAAAGTAATTAAGCAGTAAGAAATTTAAGAAGGTATAATTTGTTTCTTTTCCCTCTCTTCTGTGGAGATTTTAAAAATGAGCAGAACTAAGATGTCTTGGGAAATATTATGGGTAATAATATGGCATGATTTAAGGAAGGTTTTCCATCTCCATTGCAGTTGCCACATGGTATTTCTGTAAAAAATTCAGAATGAAGTAGAAATTAACTGTACACTGGGTCCCGAAAGTAATTTAATGACATACATTCACTTCTGAATATAAACTGCTATATCCATTAAAGCCGAAAATAGTTTATAAGGGAACTACTCACTGGAAAGTTATTGGATATTTCTAAAGAAAAAGAAATAGGTTGGTAATAATGTTGTCCAGTGATTCTATGAATTTCTGTTAATGGAAGATTTTTAATACAGATGAAGCTACATGTTTCAGAAATTGTTTAGCAAGATTTATCAGGAGAGGTCCTTCAGTCTTCACAAAAACGATGAACTAATGGCATGGATTGGGCTGATCTTGAGGACGGAAGTTGCAAGTCACTTAATTTCACAAGGTCTTTTACAGAGGATTGGGAGTACCTTGATTATCTGATCTTTTTAAAAAATCCCAGTGAAATTAAGATTACAAAATGACAAGGCAGAAGTCTGTAGAACTATAACAGATTTTCTAATAGATTTTCACAGATTTTCTAATAGATTTTCTAATACTCTTCCTGTGACTTTTTTTTTTTAGATTTTGTAAGTATATCAGTGAGAAATTCTCTTCCTTGTATATAAATGCTAATGCAAATATAGTGCTGATCTATCTGTATCTGATTCATTTTTATACATGCCATGTTCTCTACTCAATGAATTCATTTATTAATTTTCTGTGCAGCAGCTTGTATTTCATTAGATATTTTTTCCCTCCTACAGGCAGAAGTAGCTCTGAAGAAACATTTATCACTGATTACTGCAGAAAATATTATTGAACTGTGAGCTGTGTAGTTTCCCTTTCCTCTGATTTCTTGACTTATTCTTTTTTTCATGTAAAAGTTATTTCCAAGACAGAATCTCCCATGTGGCCCTTCATTCGATTACAACTGATTATCATGTTAAATTATTTTTCTGTCATTAATGTGTCTGCATTATTTTATTAATATTTCCATTACTTTACGGAGACTATCATGCAATTTTTTTAATCTTGAAGAATATGGCTTTACCATTTGCTTAAATAGGTATTTTACTAACAAAACAAAATAGAATTAAGAAACCATCTGTTGCATGTAGATAGTGTTTTTCCATTGTTAAGGTAGTGTATATGTGTGTATTGGGATCCAGATAGATAAATGAAAGTAGAAAAGCCTTCTGTAACAGCAGCTTAAAAGCTGAGATTTCTGTAGCTGATTATGGGAATTATATTTGATATATTAATACTGTGCTTCAGTGCACAGAAATCTGCATGGCCTTAATTGGAAACAGACTTTATGCCATCACTATCAGCAATGCACTGCAACATCCTTGCTAAGTGTAGAATTCCTCATTCAGGCGGGACTGAGTTACATATTGAGTGTTCTGGGAAAAAGATGGCAGGGATTGGAGTGGTGCAGTTTAGAGCTGCTGAGAAGGAACAGCTTCTCACCAGGAGATGTGACTTGCCTGGTAGGGACCAAATTCAATTTTTATTTTCAGGTCATTAACAAGCACAAAGTTTTATACAGTTAAAAATCAACCAAACAAGCAAACAACAGTGATTTTGGGAGTTGACTGCTTCCTAACATCCCCAGAGTCAACAGCAGATGAAAAGAAGGTCCCCACTAGAGGTTGCAGTAAAAAGCATTCCCCCTGGCCAGTATCTTGCAATTATGTCCCCAGTCCCCTGTGTCCCATACATCCAATACAGAACAATTTTTACAAAATGGAGACAAAACTGTTTTAGTACTCCTCTCATCTGTAGCAAGCCTTGGTTCCCTGGGCAGTACCTTTTGGACCTGCTGTGTCACAGTCTGCAATTACACATGGGCAGAGTGGTGTCTCAGCTCTCAGTTAGACTCAATGTGCAAAATTTTGCTATGAACTTTGATTAACAGAAAAACCTTAGGAATATCTGGATCTTCAGAAAGGATCTAGTGCATAATGAGTTACTCAGGATGGTCAGAAATGCTATGAACCTCAGAAAGAAAGCAAATTATTCACTGCCTCATCTTCTTCTTGCTTCATAGCCTAGCCATGACTCTGGGCATCCCATTCCTACACTAACTACATGTTTACCTCCTGCCCTTGGTGCAGTGGGAGTGTCCCTCACTCCACACTTCATTTGGACTGCCCAACAATCCTAAGGCCAAGAACAAAAGGTCTTTGTGTTTGATTTTCTGGGAGCAGATTTTATTCAGTAGTTTCAAAACTCTACATATTTTAAAAACATTAGTTGAATTTATTGCCTGTGACTTCATGATCTTCCAGGAATTCTCTCTTTGAAGTGCTTTTTCAGAGAATATTATAGCTGTGTCTGTTCCTTTTTAAACTTACTGACGCTATGTCTTTTCATATAGATAACACGAGCAGTTCCCAGGCTGCTATAATTTAAACTCATCTCTTAAGCATGCATTAGAGCAGTGTAGATATCCCTGATCTCTTCCCAAGCTTTGGAGACTCCAGAGCCAATGGATTCTAGGAAAGGAAGAATTCCTGCCAAACTTGTACCTGCTCTAAACCCTGTGACTTGTCCTATCCAACTTCAGATGTTGGTACTCAAGGACATGGTGCTCCTGAATGTAAAACTGGGGGATGGAGTTGGGGTTGGATATTACAAACTCAAAGTTGGGGTTGTTCAACCTGGAGAAAAGAAGCCTCTGGGTTTGGTTTTTTTTGGAGAAAAGAAGCCCCATCTCGCCTGGCCTTGAACACTTCCAGGGATGGGGCAGCCACAGCTTCTCTGGCCAGCCTGGGCCAGGGTCTCACCACCCTCACAGGGAAGAATTTCTTACTAATATTTACTCTGAATCTACTCCCTTTCAATTTAAAACTATTGCCTCTTGCCCTATCCTTCCATGAACTTGTAAAAACTCCCCTCCATCTTTTTCCAGTAACCCCTTCAGATACTGAAAGGTGTTTTAAGGTCTTTGTTTCTTTTCTCAAGGCTGAGTGACCCCAGCTCTCTCAATGTGTGTCCATGGGAAGGCTGCTTCATCCCTCATGCCTCAAAAGATCACATTTCTTTTGATGGACCCTGTGATATTTGAACATTGAGAGACTCAGAAGGGTAAAACCTCTTCTAATGAGGGAATAAATATTACTAAAGATATTTAAGAGTTTGATTGCAGAGGTTGCAGAAGATGTTTTTTGTACCTCAAGACAGATAGAATTTTGAAATATGCTAATACTTTTGAAAACTACTCAGAATTCAATCTTGATTTTTATCCCCAATCCCCAGCAGTGTTTAGTGTGGATTTGTTACTCATGTAGGTGCCCTTTGTGCTGCTCGTACTGATAGCATCACTGTTCCCACAAAATGTATCACATTTTGTTCTTTAATGATTAATCACTCCTATTAACAAAACAGCAAATAGGATGCTAGTTTCCTTCCTCCCTGCTGAGCAGATCATTTTATGCAGTTTCCTCACAATAGACAGTAAAGGAGAAATAGAGACTGGTTACTGTGAATTGCTGCTATGGATAGAAGTGTCTTCCCTTTCTCAGGGTTCCGAGACTGCATGCAGTGCTTGTTAGCATATTAGCCAAAAGGCATTCAATGCTGACTGTAGCTGTATTATATTAAAGTCTACTGCCCATCTTATTTTGTTATAGTCTACTCTGTAGAAACAAATGTCAAAGGCTTCTTTTCCCTATAAACTGTTAAACTTCAAAACTAAGACATACAAAGCTTTAGTGTTGATGTTAATAAGGGCTGACAGCCTCGTTGGGTGCATAAAAAAGACCAGAATTGAGTAAAGAAGAATATACCATACATATAAGCCTTTATCACCCATTTATCACACAATTTAAAAGAGCTCTTTAAACAAAATTTGGAGGAAATTAACTTCTGCTTTTGTTTGTACAGTGGTCCTTATGCTAGTGCTGACATATTTGTAGGTCACAGCTATTTAGCTGCAGAACACCAAACAGCGTATCTTGCCTAAAGACATCCATCTCTTTGATGTCAGAAAGCTCAAACATAAAAGCAGCAAGATAAACAGGCAAAAGAGATCAATTTAATTCAGCACTGGAAGGATATGGGTTATACTTCTTAATAAGATTAAATAAATGAACACTTAAATGACTACTCTGTGTGAAATGACTTGATTTGTTTCACATATCCACTCAGCGTTGTGTTCACAGAAAACCTCACATGGAGGGTAACAAAGGAAACAATTCTTGCATTTGTTATTTGGCTGTGGTAGAAATGCAATACACAGTTACTGTGAGTGAGAAGTTACTGATGTCATTCTGTAAGTCTGACACTTCTTTCATTTTTAGGCTCTATGTAGGTGATGTTTTCAAGAGCCTTAATCTCTGAGTCATGTAAATGATGCAAATTGCTATTTTCATAAGTCAACTGTGCTCTAGCACACACAGAAATGTGAATTATAAGATTTTTTCAGTTTGTGTGAAAAAATTCCAGCTTGAGAGACACGTACACCAAACATTTGCATGAATGAACATCTCACCCTGTTCTTGAGTGTTACTTTTAGTACCAAACCGCAAGCTCAAATACAGTAATTTCACAACTATAAAGCGTACCGGATTATAAGGCGCACTTCCGGGCAAATTTCTGAACTTTTCCCCATATATAAGGTGCACTGGACTATAAGGTGCACTTTTTTTTGCAGCAAGGATCCACCCCTAGCTCCCCCATGCGGTTGCTGGCTGCGGCCCCGCCTCAACCCGGCAGCCACGGCACCATGGGTCCGCCTGCACCCGGAGGCTGTGGCACCGCTGCACCGTGGCCCCGCCTTCACCCGCCAGCCACGGCCTTCTGGCTCCCCCTGTGGCTCGTGGCTCACACTTCCATGTTGGCAAATTTCTGAATTTTGTCCATATATAAGGTGCACCGGACTATAAGGTGCACTCCCGGGTTTCCATCAAAATTTTAGTCAAAAGGGTGCGTCTTATAGTCATGAAATTACTGTAATTAGAAGATAAAACTAACAGAAAGTAACATTTTAACAGTATATAATATTATTTTAGGACCTCTAATAATTAGCTATATAGAATGTTATATGCCCTCTCTTTACTCTGTTGAGTTATGCAGCTTTTATAAAATAAAATGTCAGGACCTTTTCAAGCTCTTACTAGCTAAGACAGTGTTTGTTTTAAGGAAGTAGACCACTGCAGTCTGGGACTTGATCCAAAGTCCATTTAAATCTCCTGAAAAAATCAGGTGATGACTGCTCCTACTGTATCTTGGGCACATGCTTCCTGTTCATGGGATTCTTAATTAAATGTGTTTTCCCAGCAAAGCAAGCACGTGAGTGACTTGCTTAGTCAAGGTCTGTGAAAAAAAGAGATTATCCTGTCAGCACGTAATGATAATTATTTTGTGCTGCTTGGCTTCTGAGGCACTTCCTTATAACTTGAACTAATTCAAAGCTCATCACTGAATACACTAAATCATGGATATCGTGCCATGAAATTAACTTAAATATTTTTTGGTAATACAGCAGAAATTCAGCTGGTATTGCAAATATCTTTACCATCCTCCACTGATTTTCTCTAATGTTCCTACAAATTGATGTCTTTCACTGAACTTTTATTGTTGGGATGCATGAGTTTACATATGAGCTACTGAATGAGAGATTAACACCCCAAATATTCTACTTGTTTTCTTTGGGCAACAAATGAAATTATTTTAAAAAATCAGTTGTGTTTTTTCTTCCCTTGCTGTTTGATCTCACAGTAATCTGCTTAATGTTGAGATACAAAATTATTATAAAACCAAGCTTTGGTTTAAGCTCATTGAGCTATTTTTGAGGCTGTCCATGAAGCAATTTAATTACCTGTTCTACAAATTGCACACAGCAAACACAACTGCAGATCACAAGACATTGCACAGTTACAGGTTTTGTTTAAAAACTGTCAGAACAGGCAGACTTGGATTTATCTGAAAAGATTAATTTACTTTGAAAATTTATGCCTTGACTTACTTCACTGATGTATTCAGCAGATGAGACATTTCATAGATTTCTTTTGGAGTGACCATTTGCTAATATTTATAGATAAATGTCTGCTGAAAACATGTCCAAGTTGCATTTTGATGGAAACCTTCATGAAGCAAACTCACCTGTGGGAGCTGTTGCTGTGGTATAACACATGATTAATGGGCAACTGAGGATGGGCCTTGATCACTGTGTGGAGCTCTTAATGAAAAAGACTAAAAAAAATTTATATTGAGAAGGAAATTTATTATCTGGCATTGTTCAAGAATAATCCACAGTAAATCCAGTGAAAACAGGCTGTGATGGCACTGAGAGCCAGACCACAAGGCACTGACCCTGCAACAGAGCTTGCCTGGGTAGATAGGAGAAATCAGGGAAGGTTTAAAGGCTTTATTGAAGAATTAGACACAAACTGGCCAAAAGGACCAGAAGGACCCTGGGGGTACATCAGGCACAAAATCCCTGGCTGGTCCCAGGAGGGGATTCCTGCTCTACTCTGCCATGGTGTAGCCTAACCTGGAGCACAGTGTGCAGGTTTGGGCAGCACAAAAAAAGAAGGAAAAGCTATTGGGAATTGTCCAAAGGAGGGACACGAAGATGGTGAGGGCCCTGAGGGAGAAACAAGAACTGGCTGAGGTCACAGTTCAGATTCCTGAGAACGGAAGAGAAGGTACAGGCACTGATCTCTGCTCTGTGGTGACAGTGCCAGGACCCGAGGGAATGGCCTGAAGCTGTGTCAGGGAAGGTTTAGGTTGGATATTAGAAAAAGATTCTTCTCCCAGAGGGTGGCTGGGAACAGAACAGGCTGCCCAGGGATGTGGTCACAGGATCAGCCTGGCAGAGTTCAAGAAGTGTTTGGACAGTGCTCTCAGGCACAGGGTGTAACTCTTGGGGTGTCCTGTGCAGGGCCAGGAGGTGGACTCGATGATCCTCGGGTCCCTTCCAGCTCACAACATTCTAAGATCCCCTGATTCTATGGAAAATAGTGCCAGAGGAATTCCAGATCACCACATTTTATTTTAGATATTAGTATAGCATTAAGATTTGTTTTGCAAATAACTCAAAGGCTGCTGAACCATGCAGAAATTGAAGAAGTACCTCAAATAGTCAAGTGGCTAAAAGATACAAATTAAAACAGCAAATTTAAGCTTGATTTGAGGATTTTCATTACAAAGGTGAAGGTGGGAAAATCACAACCCTGCTTTATCAAAAGCAACAAATTGATTATCACTGACATGAGCTGATGCCAGACTCTTCCATGGCAATAGTGGGGTGTGCTTCTTCTGAGAAATGCTTATCTAAATGTCATGCTTCCTGTACTGGGAAATACTCTAGAGAAAAGTAGCCCATTATCTCCATAAATGAAGGTTTTGCAAGAAATATTTATTGCAAAAGCACAAAAGAACAAATATTATTTTTTTGTTCCAGAGAATTTAAATACACTTGAGTGTATGATACTAAAATGTCCTAAAAATTGAATCATTGTAAGTGCAATGGCAAAATACACAACATCCAGTTAAACATCAGCAACAAATGATTGAAGTGTCCTCAAATAAAATAATGTAAATTTTAAAGCCAATTATTGAAAGAGGGGATATTAAAGTCTGTATTCCTCCCTCTCAACATTCCTGCAGAAAATGACCTTTCCATTATTGAAAAAGTTTGTGTCTTGCAAGCTCTGAAATTATGAAGCATCATAACTGTACCTGCAATTATGAGAAGGCCAAAATCAGAATAGCTACAGAAGCGTGTGTTGGAAAGATCATCAAACCAATCTTAGATATAAGGAAAAAAAAAACAACCAACAAATAGCAAGGAAAGAACCCGTAATATGGAAGTAAAAGTGAAGACAAAAACAGAATGGAAAAACCCACTGTTTTCATGATTAAGGCAGACTTTGGGAGGACTTGGCAAGATGGATACTGGCTAGTCAAAATAACAGTGATTAAAGAGGAATCTCCTCACCACCAGTGCTGGCTCTGGCAGGTCAGAGGCTTCAGAGGCAGCCACAGACACTCACCTGCAGCAGCATTTTTCAAACTGATAATGGGACTCAGTTAATCTGAGTTGGGGAAGCCTTGCTTTAAGCTCTCAGATGTTCCTGAAGATAGGATGTTGCTTTATATTTTTATTTATTATTAATAATTATGAATTTGCAAAGAGAAAAATAGTGGGATTTCTGTCGGGTTTAAAACACTTTAGCAACTATCTACCATGTGTTTCTCTAGAAAAGTAATTCATTAGTTATTTTTATTAATTTGATTTAACTAAAAAAAAAATCTATGAGATTGTTCTCCTGCTCATATTTTTCCACTTCTAAACTGTTCTGCTAATGCATAATAAACTAATAAGCATGAATTGCTTTTAACTGAAATCTCTTTCATGATCTCATTTCTGATCATGATGAAAACTGAAAGGACTAATGAAAAGGAGTTATGGCTAATATCTGAGAATTTAAAATAAATATATATATTTATATATACACAACTCTTATATTTACATATGAGAGTCTTTATTTATTTAAATAAAACCATTTATATTAAAGGAAAAGGCTTTCTGTTACAAGCTCTGCAAAAACAACCACACCAAAACTCTGTGGTTGAAGTAACTGTTTTCAGTAATTGGTTTTGGTTTGGGGTTTTCTTGGTTGATTTGTTGGGGTTTTTTTGTTTTGGTGGTTTTGATTTTGTTTTGCCTTGGTTTGTAGGTTGTGGGTTTTTTTTATTATTATTTTCTTAGGAATCAAATAATTCTAATTAAGGGCTGCATTGATTTTACTTGACTGTAATTGCAGCATTTCCTAAGACAGGGACAAAGCCACATAAGAAAAAAGAAAGAGAGACTCATAGGAAGATGGATGTGAAAAGAAATTTATATAATATACAACTTTTTACATTCTGTTTTCTACTGATTATAAATTACTTTTCAATCAACTCAAAATACTTCTGCTATGTCATGTAATGAAAAGAGAAACCAAATGTTACAGAAAAGAATATTCTGTCAACAGGAAGATTCAGATTCATGTTCAGTAGTTCTTCTTTTTTGCTCAGATATTTCATATAAATTCACAAGACTTCTATGCTGTAAAGCTTCCAAGGTAGTGTGTTCTGAAAAGAAGAAATTGAACACATTATGAATGAGATTTAGAGAGTCCTGATGCACTCTTTTCTGAGGCTCATTTTGCTGTAAGTCAGTTTTGTTCTGGAAAGTATTCCTGTCAAAAGATGAGCAGTTAAACCCCCAGCTGCAGGTCTGTATGGCATAAAATGAGCCACAAATATAGGAAATGTATTTACTCATAAAGATGCCTTTAGATAATTTTGTGAAAATGCTGTCTTGCTGCTTAGTCAAAAGTCAAAGAGAATATTAAATAAGGATCTTCAATTAAGATCCCTTAGTATGTATTTCTTAACAAACAGAAATCTTAACTAAGACATAGAAATCAATGGTGGAGCCATTTCTTTATCACTCTGTGCAGCTCTGGTTCCCTCTGGGAAGGAGATGCAGCACAAGTAGAGATGATAAAAAGAGGGCAGAAGGTCAGGATCAGAGGAATAGACCATCTACTGCACTGGAATGTGTTAAAGAGTTGCTGTGGATTGACCGTGAGGGGCAGCTCAGCCCCACAGAGCTGGGCACTGAACCCCTCAGTGGCAATGGGAGAGGAACAGAAGGGTGGAAGGGAGAAAATTCATGGGTTCAGATAAGGGCAGTTTAACAGGCAGAATAAAAGCCATGCACACACAGGGGAAGTAAAACAAGGAATTAATTCTCCCCCTCCCATGGGCAACAAGTGTTCTGCCATATCCAAGAGAGCAAAGTTTCATCATATATAACAGTGACTTGGTAAGACAATAATTCCAAATTTACCCCCTTCCTCCTTCTCCCCCCAGCTTTTTTTACTGAGATATCATGGTGTGGGACATCCCTTTGGTCAGCTGTCCTGGCTGTGTCCCATCCTGACCTGATGTGCACTCACAGCCCTCGCTGGTGAGGAGTGTGACAAGTGGAGAAGGCCTTGATGCTGTGTATGGGCTGCTCAGCAACAGCTGAAACATTCCTGTTATCAACACTGTTTTGGTGACAAATCCAAAACGGCACCCTGCAGACTGCCATGAAGAGAATTAATTGAGTCTCAGTCAAAGCCAGAACAGCTTCCAAGCACCACCTGGTTTAGAAGAGTGATGATTGCAGAGAGGCACTCGCCACTCTGAAGCCAACTCGTGAGTGGGGCAGCAAGGGAAGTGCTATTCATGACTTCCCAGAAGAGAAAACTTAGGGGACACACAATTAGATTATTAATTTACAGTTTAAAAATAGAAATAATTGCTTTTTCTGATGAGGCATAGCAAAATGGGAGTACTCAGACTTTGAGGATGCTGTGGCAGTCAAAAAGATGTAATTGTGTTCAGGTAACAGAGGACAGGTCTAACACTGAGTACTAACACTGGATGCAGCTTTGACTCAGGATGCTTTCAGGCTTATAATAAGCTGGAAACTAGGAGAACAGACACAGGGAAGAATACATTTACCCATAATTTTCTTCCCATTCCTTTTTCTCTGGCATCCACCACAAGTTCCTTCCAGAGGCAGACTGATCACCTGGGCTGATCTCTGGGTGAACACAAAGTGGCGTTTATGTTCTTATTCTCCACAAAGCTTTTAACAGTTGAGCACAAACCAAGACTGAGGGAGGGAAAATCATCATGTCTTACATGTGCCAGTGTGGCTGAAACCACCTTGAAACATCACACTCCAGGACATTAGGAAGCTCAGCTCACACTGCACATAATTAACATCTCTATGTCTGAAAATGTATCTGTAAAAGTAAAGCTCTTTGAAGATGGGAATTAAACAGTGTCACCTTGGCAAGCAAATATTTAGAAGAATGGAAAAATTCTCAGTGTTTTCCACACATTTATATAAACAGTAAATGCAGGTTATGGACGGATGTTATCATAACCCAAGCTCACAACCACCTTGCTATTCTCTGCAATTCCCAGGGAAAAACATTTCGGCAAAAATATAATGATAACGGCTCAGTTAAATTTAGTAGACTATTTTATTCTTAAAATTCAGCCTCTAAACACATGTAATTGATAGTATATGAATGAGTCATGGAAACTTGCTTTTTATGAAGAAAATTACTAATGTTCAGTTCTGGTTCTTTTCATTACTTTTTATATCACTAGTTTTCTTCCAGTATGCAATTTAGTGATCCTTGATCCACAACTTTTACAGCAATTTAAATGTATTTCAGATGCTGGTAACATGGCTGCCGCCATTTCAAATGTTCCTGAGCTACCAAGCTACTCTGCTTCCATTTTTGTTCTTTATGAGCAAATCTTTATTTATGGAGTCTTTAACGATAAACTCCTGCTGTGCTTAGGCTGGAATGCATCCCTTTCACAGACAGCTTGCCAAGTCCTTCCAGTCCAGCACAACTGGGGAGGCCAGCTGTGATCAGCAGTGGGACCAGGAAGGCAAAGGAGGCTCTGGGTGGTTCCTGGTGAGTACCTTGGTGAGCTCAGACAGCAGCTGATCACAAAATCACAGAATCAGCTGAGCTGGAAGGACCACAGGGATCATTGAGTCCAGCTCCTGGCCCTGCACAGAGCCACCCCCAAAAAGGCACACAGTGTGCCTGACAGCACTGCCCAAACACTTGGGCAGTGATTTCAGAAAAATTGGGTTTCCAGGTGAGACAGTTTATGCTGCTTAGCGATATACCCAGGAGCTTTATCTTAAAAATGTGCTAAAAGAGCAGGACAGGACTAGGAGTCAGCCAGGATTTGGGATGTACCTGCCTAGATCTTTGGATTGTAGAAAGTGTCATAAAAAAACAAACTATGTTGGGGGTTTTTCAATAAAAATTCAAGATTCAGTGGAATTATTTTAACCAATTAATATTTTTTTTTAAAGTAAGATAGAAGTGAAATATCAAGAAACCCAATTTAGAAGGGATTCTGGGGTAGCTCCGGTCTGGACTGTAGGATAACTTGCAATGTTTTGTTTTTACTTTTCTTCCCAAGCTCTCAATAATGTGAGATTTGAGACTCCAGCATGCTGATAAACTGATGGCAGGTAAGGAAGAAATAAAGAGCAAAAATTTTCATCTTTCAAGAAAAGCAGGTAACACAGACTATCTCTCTTCTCCAGAACGATTTCACAAGAATAGTCCAAGTCATTATACAAGTTTAATAAACTAGCACATATTTCATGAACAGGTAAAAACCAACAGACAAATGGCTGATTTGACCTTGCCATCCAGAAAGGGAATAGATGATGTCTCATCATGCACAGTTTGCAAGCAACCCTGCAATATGTCCATTTAAAAACTCTCAAAAATGTCTGTGTAGTTCTTGAAGTTTCTGTGTTCTCTCTTCTTTTTCTCTTCTTCTTTTCAGGTTTTGGGTAGATTTGGGTTCATCTCCATACAAATTTTCACCAATAGCTCTGAGAAATTCATACTATTAATCTTCTTTTGAATTAATTTTTTTTTGTTTGTGATGGGATTTTTTTTGTTATTTGTTTGGTTTTTTTTTTTCAGTGGGGGAAGGAGGTGGGAGAAGGAGGCTCTTTTGGATTACAAAGTATGACTTAAAACAAGTCAAGTCTAAGGAAAGCTGAATTTATAGCTAAATACAGGGCTGATATTCAGAAGATCTGGATTATATCCTGGACTGCCACAGATTTCCTGTATGATCCAAGCATATGAGAAATATTCAGTTTTGTCCTAGGAAAAATGTGATTAGATCTATCAAGGTAATAAACTGAGAGAATTTATTAACTGATATTTTTCAAATGCTCTGACACATTTGTTTGAAACAGTATAGAGTCACAAAAATGGATATAAATTGTATTTCATCACTGTGTATAACAGGGCGTATACACCTGGAACTTACTCTCTTTCTTGGTAGAAGTCTAAATTATTCATGCACTGCATATTGTTTCCATTAAATATTAGTATATTCCTATCTCTCACTTGGTAAAAACTAATTTTCTGTGATTTGTCTCATCATTGTTCATTTTCTAGCCCTTTCTCTTGAAGCTACTAAATTTTGCCTATATTCATACTTTACCAATTCCTCCTATTCTATGGTGATTTAATTTGAGCTCCTCTGAATGGTCACAGGTAGGATTTTATATTGTCCCACACATTGGCACAGAGTGACAAGTCTTTCTTTTTGGCTTAAGCAGCTTCTGGCCCCTTTTTCCATCCCCTTTCCTTTGTCAGCAACTCTCAGCGTGCCAAATTAACCATTTGCAGGGCAACATGATGAAACAGAGCCTAGAACTGCTCTGAGACATAAATAACCATATTTTGAGGGGTGATTTTCTTTTGGGATAGGCATCCACAGACAGAATGGTGCCTTTGCCAAGGTACCAGAGAGAAGATGGGAATGACCAGCAGCACCTCTTGTGTCTGTGCTAAAACACTGCCACTCCCTTCCCTTGCCTGCTGGCCCAGGACCTTGTAAAGATTGCTCTGCACCCCCTACCTGCTCCTGCTTTTGAAGAGAGGCAGAAACCAACCCTCAGCTTCCAGCTCCACTTCAGTGAAACTAATCTACCATGTAATGAGAATTGACAGCCCCTGCAGGATCATTAACCAAGCAGTTTGATTGCTTAATTAACTGCCTGATCAGTCTTGCTCCTTTCCAACAAAAGCAGTTCAATTGTCCCTCCCAGCTCCACACAGAAGTGAGCTGGTCTTTCCACAAAATCACTCAGAGCTGGCAATACCTGGGGTATGCCACGTTATTTGAATTCAGAAATAAATGCTGTGAGCTGAAACCCACAAACACAGCCAACACGCTCATGATTTATTCATGAAGGGAATAGCATATGAATGCAATGCATCCTAAACACCATGTATTAGGGAAAGGAATATGAGTCAAATTAAGTAGCTTTGTTTCAGTTTCACCACCTGTGGTATCTTTAGATCTTTTTACAGCCTCACAGGCAAAAACCAGCTTTGAATGTGGCAAAAAATATACTTCGAAAATTATTCATACATGCTACAAAAGGTTTTACTAACCATTTTCAAAAGGACATGATATATGAAAGCAAAAAAAAAAAAAAGGTGAATATAAGTATAAAATGGGAACTATTACTCACTTTCAAAGAGAAAATTTTCCTTATTGGGAAAATTAGTATCCTAAGACAACAGCAAGAAACAAACAAGGTTTTGTGTCAGACAAATGGGTACAACAAGGCTTTCTAGCTTGCATGAACATATGAAAATTCTGGCTTTTGGTCCTTTTTATATAGAGGGCAAAAAGCAAGAGAAGGCAGAAATCTTAAAACTTCATCTTAACTTCACAAAGTTAATTCTACCTTCATTGAAATTGAGATGAAAGAGCCAAGGAAAACTTCTATAATTAAATATTTTCAATTGATATTTTGCAATTTTATTTATTCTTGCAAATCTGTAAGGTTTCTGAAACAGTAGAGTCTGAGACATTTGATGTGTGATGAAGTTTTTTATTCTTCTGGGAGTGGAAATCCTGGACAAAATCCTCAGTGCATGGGATTGATATCATCTGGGTAAGCAGCCTGGAAACTGCTATCCTAAGGGCTGGGGAAGGGCAAAGAACATCATCTAGCCATCAGCAAAAGCAAGAAAATGTCTTGGTGTGCAGGAAAGCAGCATGGAGCTGCACAGAGAAATTCTTCAGCCCATAATTCAGTAAGGAAATGCAATACCTTAATTTGGAGACTTCAAACTAATGCACCTACTGTATTATGCAGCAAGGAACTATCGAACCTAGAAAATCCATGGATCAGCTCAGCAAACAGGGCGGAAAAGAAGTTACCATTTGGAAAGGACAGTCTAGAGTGGGTAGGATTGGTAAAGAGAGAAACTCGCTCAGGAGGGTGTCAGGGAAGAGCTAAAAGGCAGCACAGGGAGCTGGGTGTCACAGATCTGGGTGTGAGTTGGGAACTCTGGGTTAGAAAGAGACCAAGCAGAGGTTGTACAGTAAAAATGGGTTTTTCCTGAAGATTTTGCTGTATGTGGTCATTGATTTGGCATGCTGTACTATCTATGCCATAGCAATGCATTCAGAAATGTTTCCAAATTGATAAATAAACAGAAAAAAACCTCTTGAAAACTAGCAGATGTACACAGTTTATACTCTGTTTATAACAGACAGTCGCCATCTTTATTTTACATCAATTATTTCCCTTTGTAGGGACATCTTATAGAACCCAGTTGAATGAATCTCGGAGTAAAATGGTGTTTGAAGTAAATTTATGATAATCTGAACAGTGTACAGATAAATAGGAAGCCCTCACTTTTATGCCCATATAACTGTGTATTTCTGAAACTCTAATTTTATCTTTCCATCACTGCTGACTTGAGAAAGTGAAGTCCAAGCTTTCTTAACTTTCTCCATCCAAGACTTGGCTTTAGTAACAGTTATTGCATTTGGATTGTGTGACTTAGTGGAGATCCTTAAGTACTTTAAATATCCTGAGCCATTCTCAAGTGCACTCATTAATTGCATAGAAACTGCTGCACTAATTCAGTGTCTTGTGTCAGTGATTTACATTCTATTTTTCAGAGTTCAGGCATCATCTCTTGGGTTTGTAAATTTGGTACTAAAACATCATGTCATAAATCACAAAAACTATTGGTGTGGTAATGGGGTGACACAGGAAAAGACAAAAAGAAATATTATATATGGGAAATAAAGCTTAGAAAATAGCAGGAATTAATGTAAATATCATTCAGGATTGCTATTCTGTACAAATAGTCCTATAGACTACTGTTCTTATTGTCCATCCATAACAAACAACCATTGTTAGGTTTCCATTGGAGGTTGCAAGGAAAATCTAGTGGGCTTCTCTTTCCATTTATTTAAATTCTTCATCTACATTACAATGTCTGATTTTTAAAGAATGCTAAATGATACTGGAACCTAGATAAACGTCTGACTGTTTGCTTGTTTACTGTCAATTGAAATTCAGCTATAGGCTTGCTTTAAGTAATTATTCACCAAGAAAAGAAGAAACAAAATTAAACCTAATGGCTTTCTGCACCTTGGCTCGTTCTGTATCCTCAGACTTTGAGACTGCTTTTAACTAACTCCATATCTCTTCTCCACAGTAACAAAGTCATAGGCCTGGTAGGATTATTCAAAGTATCTCTCAAGTTCAAGTTCTTAGTAATCAACTATGATAAAAGCCATCTTGATTTAAGTAACTGCCATGAAATTAAAACAAACATTTGTGAGGCGATATCTGAAAGAATAAACAGAAAAATTGAGCAATGGTAGTGAGACTTTCTGATGTATAAACCAGAGGTCCTGCTGGAACCCACAGCTGGGAGGTCATACAGCAAATCTGAGGCTGTCTGCACTGCTGTCCAATGGCCCCAGACAAGATTAGGGTGATTTATTCACTCACTGAAAAAAGTCAGCCAAAGCCTTCAAAAGAGCTCCCCTAGCACTGGTGCAGCTGATCCAAGCCCTCCCCTTATGCTCTTCTAGTGGGCTGTCAATTTATGTCAACACCAGGATCACTCAGAAAGGGTTTCAGACCCCTGTGTGGGAGGCACTGTGCTATCTCCTTGGCTCAAGGCTCATTCCTGCTGCACATTGCATACTTTGCTCTTCCAGCTCCCTGCCGTGGCACTTGCCCTCTTGGCTCAGTGTTCCAATCTTTTTTCTTCCCTGAAGGGAGTCATGAGTGTCTTGTCTCAGCTGTAGCTGTGATCTTGTTTTCCTCCTGCCATGGCAATTCTGAAAATATATCCAGAGACCATAAGCATTGTATCCAGAGACCAGTGTCAGCAAACATGTCCATATAAATTAAAGGGAAATATGTACAGCATCATAAAATACAATATTACGAAAGAAGAAACTGCATCTTTGGTGAAGTGCAAAAGATGAGTTGCAAACATGCTGTAAATAAATATTGATAAGGGATTCTCAAGATCATATATAATTTACACAACGGAAACCATAAAGCATAAGCAGGGATGAGCAAGCACTGTTGCTCTAGACTTGTTTATGATCAGCAAAACATCAGATCACCATCCTAAGATCTGCTGATGTTTCAGGATTTAAGTATAAGCTTAAAGCTTGAGATGTGCAGCTGGATACCTGAATGGGCCTGAGCGAATGTTTTTGTTTTTTTTGTAGGAAATGGGCACATATTCCTAGCTGTCCAGGTACCAACCTGTCATCTAACAGATACAGTAGCAGAAAATTGAATATTTGAAAGCAATAAAAATTTATGGTAAGCAAATATCCAGATGCTTTTGGGTTTTGCTCATTGCAGAAAATTAACTAGAACATATTGAAGATGACTTATTTTAGAGCAGCAATTAAATTCCTTCAAATGACTACTATATGCCATGACATGTGTGAATCTCATTGGAGAAAGAATTGTACACAAAGCATAGGAGTTTCTCCAGCCAAAGCTTGTGACAAACATCTTCCCTGAGAGGATTTCTGCCCTCTTAGGATTGTTCAGTGCCTGCTGCTGTGGGACATGAAGTACAAATTGAATAAATAAGTTGACTCAGCATGTCCAAAATTCATGGTTTTACAAAGGCAGATGGCAATCTTTAAGCTATATTAATAACAAAACCAAATGCTAACTATTTTCAAGTAGAAAATGAAAGAGCAAATTAATCAGTTGTGCTCAAAAATTGACTTCCTACTTAGCTGGTGTTGAGCTATGCTTTCACAGTTGGCAGCCTGCTGGCTACTGGGATTGTATCTTTAGTCAAGCATTTGCAATTTAATAGGTACAAACTAGACACTAGTGGAAGGGTGAAAGCCAAAATTATTGTGTTTTGATTTGGGAGAATCATAAAATAAATATTCAAGACGGAGTATAGAGAACATTATTTTTTCATGAGTGACTTTGGCTGTGGAAATCACATCACACATAATCCATCAGCTAACACAATTAATGCTGCAGTGTTTAAGTTTGGTAATGAGATCAAGATTCATGATTTCTTTTTACCTTACTAGCTTATGGGTGTAAAAATGTTTTCTAGGTCTGGTGATGTGAAAAGCTTTTGCCTTTTCTTTCTTAGAATATGAATCAGTGCTTCCCAGTTCTCTTATTTACTCAGAAAAGTTTTCATTTTTTCATATGTAAAGAGCCAAAAAATGGTCTTCATGTAATCTAAAATATGTAACATTTCTAAAATTGATAGGTAGATTGCACCTGAAAATGGTCCTCAAGTAGTGATTGACTGAAATGGGATCTGCAGCCCAGTTTCTCTTCCTATCAGAAATTTTTTTTCACCCACTACATTCTACATGCAGCCTCCCCAAATCAACTCTCCCTTTCCACTTCCATTTTCCTAGAGCATAACTGTATTTCCTCCAGGTTAGATCCTAGCTTTTACCTCAGTTTATTCCCCAACTTCACGTCCTTTCTCTTGATGTTTTTATTCTAATTCACCATTTTGCATTAATATGAACTTTTCAAATGTGTTAAAGCAGTCAAAAAACAGCCAACCACAAGTTATTGTGAAGGTCAGAAGCCGTTTTCCGCCCTACGAGCCAACCAAATACTTCAGTATCCAGATTGTCCAAAGAAACTACTATTTTTGAAACCTCATGATACATTGCATGAGGAAAGTTAAAAGCACTTGAAAACATTGCCAAATGCTGAGATGAATAATTACAACTCAGAGGAAATAAACTATTCAGCCCAGACATTTGGAGAACATATATAGCAATACAGTTGTACTATTCATGGGTCAGTAATTGAATAGGAAATTGGAAGAACTTTTCTAGGCTTGAGATGAATGCAGAGCACAATAGAGGGAGAAGATGAACAAGAGACTAAAAGTCTCTTTATAGTGCTCCCATTTCTTCCAAAATATCTACGTCACAGCAGTTTCCATTCATCCAGGCACAATGGAGCAACACCAGACTGAATCTACAGCTGAAATAAGTGACTGAAATGGCATTAATAGTTTTGTAATAGCAGTTGACAACAGATCAAAACCTAATGATTTTTGTGAACTAATTCATTTGTCTAAACTCACTGATTTGTATTAGTTTATATATATTTTTTTCTTTTCCTCTTTCTTTCCAAAACTTTGGACATATTAATGCAGTTAAGATCATATAGCCTGATGCGAGTGCAGGAAGTATAAATGCATGGGTCATGAGGCCTAATCCCCTGCTGCTCTAGACTCATGTTACTCCTCCTAAGACATATAAATAGGAATCTAAATGTGAAATTTCCTTGAGATGTCATGAAGCTTTATCAAAACCTCACTCCTCCATTTGTTGCAAATAACTTTCTAGTTTTCAATCTCAATTTATGTAATACCAGTCAATATTTGACTTATATGTAAGTTTACATAGGTACCAAAACCATAAAAAACACCTGCTGTTGATTTTTGCGTGTCCAAGAACAGTCATAACTCAATTTTAATCCTTTAAATCCATTATTCTGTTTGAAAGTATTGCTCTAAATTCAGTATTTTACTGCAGTGAAGCCAGCAAGGATTGTAAGGTATCTTCCTACTGGATATCATGAGAGTGGGACAACAAAACCACGGATCTCACAGTTTAAATTAAGATTCAGATTTTGCAAGCTGTTGAAAGTGTGGGAAAACCTCAACATATCTATGGCACAACCCTGTCAGACTACTAGAGAGAATTGTGTGTGAGGGGAGCAGCAGACTTGCTGAACCCTCTGTGGGAACATGGGACTCCTCATGTGTCTTGGCTTGCAAAGCAGGATGTAACCAAAAGTATGTATTCTATCACCATCTGTTAAAACCAGGTGGGGCAGTGTTCTTTATCTTTTCACAACCCATACTTCCTCCAGAGAGATATCTCCTGTTAATGGGCCATTGAGTGTCACCATGTGACTGATAAAATTACATCATCCCATGGGGAGATGCTCCAGCCAGGGGAAGGAGGTAAGCCTTTCCTTCTAAGATAAAAACTGAGATTTGGAAAACCAAAGCAGCCTTTTCCACTGGATTCCAGAGGAAAACCGAACTTTTCCACATCATCACTGTACTTTCAGAGGAAAACTGCACCTTCTATAGGAGCACTGCCCAATTGAATCACATCTGTCACTGCAAGAGGACTACAGCCACCATTTAATGGGACTGCTACCAACACCCTGCCTGACGGGGTGTCAGGTTGTATTCCGACTCTGTCAGCATTTTGTTGGCTTTTTGTTTGGTGGTTTTATAAATTTTTTGGTGGTTTTATTACTGTACTTTCATTTTAATTTTTCCTAGTAAAGAATTGTTATGCCTATTCCCATATTTTTGCCTGAGAGCTCCTTAATTTCAAAATGATAATAATTTGGAGGGAGGGGGTTTACGTTGTCCATTTCAAAAGAGGTTGCTGACTTTCTTAACAAACACCTGTCTTTCAAACCAAGACACCTTGGCAGCCCCTCAAAGGCACCAGGCAAGGCCTCCTCTGGGGCAGGGCATGAAATATCCAAGAGGCAGGAGCAGTGCTTCTGCTGGATTCTTAGCTTTGCATTCAATCAAAAAGGAGAATTATATATGAAAACCTTAATTGAAGTGTTTTAAGTAAGACAGGAATGGACTAGGCCTCAATGATTAAAAGAAAACCCAATATTGTCTGTGTATTTGAAGCTGCTCTCAGCTCATGTTTGGGGCATCAGGACAAGCAACCTGAGCTATACATTGACCAAGGTATATGCTGGGCTTTTAAAAGATTAAAAAAAGCCAAACCCTACTTATTAAAAATATTAATTCCAGATGTTTCATGACAAAAAGATACTTTAAAATGTCAAAGTCATAAATCATTATCGTAATCCAAGAAACAGGATGTTATGGCCTTCAAGAGCAAAATGAAAATTATTTTTTAAAGATGTGTATTGGAGGGAAACAGTGTTTTTCTTCTTGTTTTTGTTGTCGAGAAATAAGGTCAAGTTGTGTTTTTTGAAACAGGCCATATGATTTTGGTACTTAACTGAATAACAGAAGCTATAATATGCAGGAATGATTAAATTGTCCATTTCATCACCTGGCTAAGGCACAAACACTCTCTGTAGCACGGCTTTGTGTATTGCTCAGATTGTGTTTTAATTTTCAAATTGCTTCTTGTGAATGCAGTTCTGTATAACAAAATGTCCCCTTATAGTCAGGATCCATTATCAATTATACTGTTATAAACTTGCTTACTGATTCCCTCATTATTTCTCTCAGTATTTTTTCATATCCTGCAGAGACAGGCAGGAAAAACCCAAGGTACTAATTAAGAGCAGGTAAAGAATGTAAGCAGGAAACCAGGGATAAGCAATGGCCAAAGGCTATTACTAAATAAAGCCTTTCTGAACAGAGAATTTCACAGCTTAACAGGATTGTGTTGAGAAGCTGTCTCAATTACAAAAGCACCAATGGAGAAATCCAGAAGGATTTCGACATAAAGCTCTTCATTCTGCTTTCTGTTGTCTTCCAAATCCAATATCCATATTTAATGGACTATCCCAGGGTAATTTGTAGGATATTACATGAAAAATATTTATTTGTCCATTGTAAAAAATCTATTTTGATGCAACACAGTCATTTAGTGGTTTGATGCAACATAACTTACTTATTAAATGATTGACACAATAATTCAACTTAAATTGCGTGTCAGCCAGCTCATAATATATCCCAGTCTATTTAAGAAAAGGATATTAAAATATAATTGATTGTAAATAATAGAAGTTAACTAACAGGTAACATTTTATTTCTTTCTGTTGGACACATATGATTTGATTATTTAGGACCTTTTTAACATTGTGCAGGGAACCCATTTGCAATCTGGAATGAACTGTAGCTTGCCACAATGACAGCTTTAAAAAAGTCTCCCCCAAATCCCTGCACAGGCAGGGCAGTTTTGCAGGGGGGGCAGACACAGCAGCCTGCAGGGTGTGGGGGAGATGCTACTTTGCCTGAGCATGAGCTCTCATCAGCACCCTGCTCCTCCTCATGTCGGTGTCAACACTCTGCCACCTAAGGGCTGACCTCTGCCTTGGTACAAGCAGAACTGGGAACAGTGCTGGAAATGGCACTGGAACTGGGAGATAAATGGGAATTTGGCTTATGCACTGCCAGGGGAAAACAAGGTGTTCTCTAAAAATAGCCTCATTCTACAATCCACACCGAACTGAAACTCACAGACACACACAGAGTTTGTAATTCTTTTTCTCCCTCTGTTGTAGCTCTTTGGTTCAGCTCTCTTACAGAGATGAAGGGAGGACAGATGGTCTTTCTGACTGTTCCACCCTCCCATCCACTGATCTCCTTTACCTTTTCAGGTGTCTCGGTTACAGGCTCCTCGGTGCGATCAGAGGAAAAGGAGTGTGAGTATTCACACACAGTTTGTGCTGTATTCACAGCTGCCTGTGGGTCACTGGGTGAGAGTACAGAGCTAAGAGATTCCTGCAGCTGATACTGCCCAGTGTGACCATGCAGGAGTTGTCAGAGAAGTGCTTCCCCTTTAAGCTGCTTCTGAAGTGCAGACTCCTTTCTTCTTCCCCTCCACACTATCCTGCCTGTATTCTGGGTATAACCATTCCAGAACTTTTGTACGGGATCCACTTCTGCATTTGAGTGGACTCAGACTTGCCATGGAAATCTGCAGGTGCTGTTGCCAGAACTGGAAGGAACCATTCCAGTGTCCCTGTTCATCTGCACCCTGGCTGTCCTGCATGTTCAGGCTCATCAGCTCCAAAGCAGCTCACGCGCACATCAGGGTGATCTGGCTGTGGGGCTGCCCTTTAGCTCTGAAGGAGAGAGGGCATGCTTGTGGCTGAGGACACTGAAGTGCTTTGTAGATGTGTTGTTGGTTGCTAAGGGGTCCAGACTGATGCAGCTCCTACAAGAACTCACATTTAGGTGGAAGAGGATGAGATCTCAGTCTCCCAAAGGCTCAGAAGAGCCCTCTGGGTGGGGTGGCTGCTCTAATTCACAGACACTCACACACGGGGATGGACTCTCTGGTCCATGAGAGAGACACCAAAAAAGGCTCCATCCTCTGTCCCTGCTCAGTGTCGCTGCCAGGGCAGGGATTGCTCCACGAGGTGTCACCTCCTCCCCACATGGACTCCCCTCTCTCTCTGGCCCCATCAGCAACACAGCCAGTCTCTTCCCTGTGCCCATTCCCATTACAGGTGTAGAAATAGATATCTATCTTCTAGGGAAAAAACATGATATATGGTGTTGCCTCTACAGGAGAGACTTCACGGTTTTCGTTTGTTCTCACTGCATTACATTGTACTCCTGACAGATACCTGCACTCCTGACAGATAACTGGGCAATCAAGTTTTGAGTGAGCTTTGATAAATCAAAAATAGCTGCTGGCCGTGGAGATGGTGCCATACACAGCGCATGGGATCACCTGGTTCTGCTCTAGCTGTGTGCCATTCTCATGCTCCTCCTGTAAGCACATCTAGGTCACAGAAAGCTACACATTCCTCAGTGAAGGTAGGGACTGTTTTTCTTTAACGTGTGTCTAACAGCTGCTAAATTAAAAAGTGAAATACTAACTTAGCCATGTCCTTCAGCATGGCCATCACCCACTGGATCAGTAAGAAAACAGCATCACTGTATTTAAAAAAAAATAAATACGAGATTTTTTGTGCAAAACTTTTAAAATTTTTATTCTCTGATTCCTCTTCAGTCCATTATGGTGTTATAGACTACTATTATGTATAATAGCATAAAGATGTAAACACTTATTTGTTCACAGCTTTATATATAACATCTCAGAGAAGGCTGTAAGGTCTGTGACATCAAAAACTGAAACCAAAAAAGAACAAAAGAGCAAAACCAGAAGAAAACTATAGTGAATTACAGTATGAAATCTATTTACACACATTAATCTATACAACATCATAATCTGTACATTTTGTAAAAAATAATCACATTCATTTACATAATCTTTAACTTTTACCATACTTGACAGATATAAAGTTATAACAAAGATGACAAAAGAGAGATTCATACTGATATGCCAGGACAAAACAAGCTGCAGGTAATCATAAACTTATTACAGTGCTTTGGGAAATAGAGAGGTTTGGGACATTTCGGTCACTTTTTAGCTTACAATGGAAATGTTCCTGACTTAGATTGAACTACAACCTGCTATCATTGGGCAGAACCAGACTCAACACAGAGTGCTTAAACCATATCATAGAATGCTCCTTTTAAATGTTATCCTGATGTACTCTTGTAACATACATGTTAGAACACTTGGGTTTTTTTTTGTTGTTTTTTTTTTTTCCAGCAACAGAATAGCACTGCATCCTTACTTCTGCATTTGGTCATGTCAGGGTAGTACTGACGGCCCACAGCTGATATAGGCACTCATGGTAACATGAAGGTATTTCTGTTGGTAAAGGTATTTCCTGTATCACTATGCACTGATAGTAATTATTCACACAATGACCCTTATACACATAGCAGCTTTGTCTGCAGATTACTTGCCAGTTCTTTCTTTTGTCAGACATATTTAGGATTTGACTTTTCCTTAAGAATGTCTGGAAAAAATCTCTATAGACTGAATTTGGATTTTATCCCAAATCAATTTGCTGAGCTGGGCAAATTCACAGTTAACAGAAGATGATTTTTAGAAAAATAGAGGACAAATGATGCAGATGTTTCATCTTAGTCTTTGCACATGGACTGTGTGACACATGCACCAGGCAAATCAAAATGGGACATAAGGCTGTGGGATTTATCATGGAAGGCAGGGACACCTGACCCAAGGAACTGCAGGATCCTCCACTGCCTGAGCTTTTGAATTACACTGCACATTTCTTGGAGGGTAAGTTTGGCCAGCCCAAGGCAATTGGCTTAAAAAGGAGTATCTGTGTAATATTACCCAGACAGCTTAATGCTCTCTTCTGGAGGGATACATCTTACCTGATTCTATCTATGGAGTGAGAAATCTAAGTGCTATCCAGCTACCTTTGGCTCATTTTATAGTAAATACAGAGAGCACTAGGTTCAGCTTACTTGCCTCAGATGCCCAGCTGAACATCTTCAATTAGTGCCTGTTTCTCTATGATGACTGTCTCTGAGCTAAAGACACTTTTAAAGTGCCTTCACAAACATGCAGCTTTTATACACCAAAACCAGGACAGATGAATTTCACCTGAGTTTATCGAGCACCCAGCTGAAATCGACTCTGCAGGGGAAAATTTAAGTCAGTGTCCATGTATATTTTTCGTTGTGGTTAGTAAGTGGAGATCAAGCTGTCACTGTGCTCCTGAGGCATCAGCAGCAGGTAATGCTGACAGAAATCACTCAGAATTAATGGTGCCTCCAGGGGAGGTAAAACACAACAATTAAC
>PYHW01010050.1:1370211-1396128 GCA_013186435.1 Turdus rufiventris | reverse complement strand
GCTCCAGCCCCTCAGTGTCCTTCTTGCAGTGAATGGCCCAGAACTGGACACAGGTCTCAGGAGCGGCCTCACCAGTGCATTCACTTTAGGGTGATGAGGCACTGACTCTGGCATTCTCTGGTTGCCCAGAGAAGCTGTGGATGCCCCATCCCTGGCAGTGCCCAAGGACAGGCTGGATAGGGCTCTGAGTAATTTGAGTGTGGCACCACTGCCCATGGCAAGGAGGGCTGGAGCCAACTGGTCTTCAAGGTCCCTCCCAACCCCAATCCATTCTGTGATTCTATGAAATCAGATAAAACATCAACCATACTGGGCTGCACCATTAAACATCAATGGAGGATGTTGACCTTTGTGGGAACCAAGCTTAGTTTCACTTTGTGTAAGGACACGTCTCAGTGTGCACTTAATGCTGACCTCTGGGTGTCAGGAAGATCTAAAGGAACTGACAGGTGCAATTGAAATAACATAACTTCTTGTGGGATATTTAGGTTATAGATGCCTGGAACTTGTGAAAATGTGAGACTGAACCTGAAGCTCTGTCTGAAAAACTGAATATTTAATTTTCTCCCTGGGCTCGGGGACTTTTGATCCAAATACTCTAAATGCTCTGCAAGGTTAGTCAGATTAAAGATTAATTACCCTTCAGACTTCCTCTGTAATCATAATGACAAAGGAAAAAGGAGTTTGCCTTTTGTTTACATGTTAGAGGTCTTGAAAGAAAGCTTTGAAATTATGTAGGACATGATTATTCAGTTTAATTACAGAATAAAATTGAAAAATAATAGTTGGACAACACAGGACTGTGCAAACTGTTTGTCCACAAGTTAGGGATGTTGTCCCATTCCTTTGCACCAGCAGGATCAAGTCTTATCTTCCTACAAAATTCTTGTCTCAGCTCCCCTTCTCACGCCAGGAGCCAGGCTTAGCTCTAGTTAGCTTTACCTTTACCTGGCTATGTGCATCTGACATACTCTTACATCACTTCACTTTTGGGAATGTAATTTATGTGTACCCAAAGCTATCTACACTTCTGAGTTGCTAGTTATAAAATCAGGATGCCCAGCACCTTCCTGCACATTGCAGCACTGAACCAAGGATCCCACTGCTGTTTTAAACATTACTTTGACTTCCCAAGCAGGCAGCTCAAGATGTGGGTGCCAAGGAGTAACAGCAGTCATAACCCATTTCTGCTTTCTCCTGCTCTCTGAGCTTTTCAAATAAACATCAAGCATAAACCGCAGCTGAAGAGCTCCCAAACACCCATCCTTTTATTGCCATCTCTGAAATTTCAGTTCTGTGTTCATCCCCTCCAGAGCAGCAAACCAGCTCTGTGTGAGCAGCACCATATCCAAGGCAAGGATTGTACAGGCATGGGGGGCTTTAAACTTTCTCTCCCCCACACACTCACCCAGTGTCCTCTAGAATGATCCGTGTCACTGTCCACGTAATAATGAATATCGTAGGAATTCCTGAAAAATTCCAAGAGGTTCAGAGAATGATTAAAAAAAAAAAAAAAGTTCAGCCAGCTGATTAGCCATCATTCCCCACATACACAGGATATAGTAAACAGTTCAGTGAATGGAAGGAGAGTATCTGAGGAGCTACATGATTACATGTATACTTCAGCAATGTATTTTACATGTATATTTCAGCAATGTATTACAAACAAAGACAGCAGGGAAGTGAGTTTATTTCTCATAGCAACGCAGTCATAATTACTAATACACAAAAATGCCTTTCCTAGGTTTCTTGCAAGGTGTTAGAGTGACTTACAGGGAAATAGATACAAGTTATGCATTCCCAATGCACCTCCAAGGACTGCAATATAAAATAGTAGTATAAATCATTTCATAAGGAACCTTGTCCACACGCTGGTTTATTCCCATTTCCCAGCAACACCCAAATGTTTTATGACCACCTATTACTGGAAACATTAAAGTGTTCCATATAAATATCATCTCATTTTCTATAAATGAAAGGAATATATGTATTTAAAACCAGATGGACAGTTATTATTGTACTTTTCAAAAAGGAAAATCGCATTGTATAGCTCATGGCTGTGCAGCTAAACTTTAATTTTCCTCACAAATTAGGACACCTGAATCATATGCTTTGCAGTGGCAGTCCTTACACCAGAGCTCTTCCTGGGTGTGGTGCAGATGGTCCAGTGAAAGCTCTGCAGGGATCGTGCCAGCACTGATGCTCCAGCAGTTTTGTGCCTGCTCTTTCCTGTACCACAGCAGCTGTAACCTGTGCTGGAGCTGAGCTGGGGAACCTGTGACTCTGAGGAGTGACCACCAGACACAACTCAATTACCTTGGTATGAAACACTGACATGACCAGCACACACACACAGAGAAAAATAACATTAGTGCAAGATGTGTAAGTTCTTACCCCATCCTATCAGCAGGTAGATCGTGAAGTGTCTGTTGGGGGAGAATATTAGCACAAGGAGGATGTGGAGGTAAAGTCCTTCTACTAAGAGCCAGTAAAAATTTGCCATAACACCATACTGAAAAAACACCAGAATCGCCTTGCAGCCCACCTGAAATATGAGAAGAAGGAACAAATTTGTCGCAGGAAAGATGCCATTATTTTTATTAGTACAGCCAAAAATCTTAGCTGTCTTTGTAATATCAATAGAAATTGTTATCTTCAGTCAAGCAAATTGTGACATTGTACATTTTGTAAATTATTAAAAATTATTTATATGACTCTCATTTCAAATTCGCTCAGAAGTTTTGAAAACATAACTTTCATCAGATAAATATAGAAAAATATGGTGGCTATCAATAAATGCACATTTTTGCAACAGTTTGTTAATGAATCGCTATAAAATTAAATGGTCATGTAGTAGGAGTTTAATAAATGTATTAAAACCTCACATGGGATCCTAGCACAGTAAAATTTAACAAAGAAACTACTATATGGTTTTTTTAAAGCTAAATGTGAAACTGAGTGGAAAATATAACTTGATGTGATGACTAAGCAGACTTAGAAGAAAAAGTTGGCTGGACTTTTAAAAATAGCATTTTCCCTTTAGAAAATATTTCAGACTTTCTTAGTTAAAAAAACACAGACATGTATCAAAAAATTATAGTCTGCTCTTCAGAATTAATTTTCAGAAGTCTGTGCTGCTGATGTTCCATGGTGCTGGCTGCTGCTACTTTGGTACTTCCCAGCAGGAATCTGGGATGTGAGAATTGAATATGAAAATGCTCATACAGACTGAGAATGCGCCGAGAAATGTGATGCTATGGTGAATGTAACACACTAAACAAACTGGACCAAATAAAATCTCTCGTTTCTGCCAGCTTTACTCCTCCATTTTAAATACCCTCCATACTTGCACTTTTCTGTTAAAATTCCAAGTACACCAGATACCTAAGCAGGTAACTTAGTCACTCCCAGTGATTGATTGCTCTGTCCAAACATAGGTGTTAATTAAGTGAGATGCAGTCACCAGCTGCTGAGCCAAAAGGGCACAGACCTCCTCAGGGAAACTTCTTTGTATCCATCACCTCCTTATGATGTCTCAGATACCTCAGTGCATCCCAAGTAATACTCATGCCTCTGTACATGCATATACAGAAAACTAAGGAAGAGTCCAAAGGCTTGAATTCATTTCACCTATTTCAGCTGCCTACAACCAAAGTTTAAAAGCTATATAACTTTGGTAAAGCTGATCTAACCTCTGCACTTTGGGATATCCACTGCAGATCAGCAGTGGGTCAGAAAATGCAAGATGGACAAAATTAAGCATTTCAAAATTTGTTAAAAGTTGAAATTTTCAAGCAAGTTGAAATTTACTTTTATGCTTAGAACTCCTTACAAGCAGATCAGCAGTGAAAATTTTGTAATCCTTTATAAATTCCAATATTCTCTTGTATTCCATTCTCAATTTACATAGCAGAACCCTGCATCAAAGTGTTTTCCCTTCCTTCTGCAGGTAATCCTGTATCAGCTGTATTTGCAGATGCTGAACAGTGAAGGTACCTATCAGTAAAGTTAGCCAAAATTAATTCTCTCTGTAACCCAGAGCCAAGAGCTACTTACAGAGCTTTATGAACTGTGTGTTTTAGACAAAAGGGGCAAACCTCAAGTGCAGTTACGTGTGAAAGGCAGCACCAAGAGCAAGACAGGACAGCCTTGTCAGGCTGGTGCCAGATCATCTCATAGACAATGCAACAGAAATTATCCAGCAGTTCACAAAATCTGACAAGTTTCAATAGGAACGTGTAGTAAGGCTTTGTAGCCAAGAGTAACTGGAGAATAAATGAAATTGCAGAAACCAAGTTGTATTTTTAGAGTCCACTGAACAGTCTTTCAAGGACCTAAGAAGTTCTGACCCCTGGCAACATGTCTACTATCTACTTCGCCTAACTGGGGTCTAACTCAGTTCCTTAGAAATATCCCAGATTATTAATTTCTATATACAGCTTGGTATTCACTGCTAAGAACTTCATGTTTTGGGACGATACGGCTTCATCAAGACAAAAATATCTTCTTTCATTTTTTCCTCACAAGCTTAAACTGTAGTTAATTAAAATTAGATGGAATTTTTGACTGAAACAACAAGGCAGAGAATGGGGCATATCATACAGAGGTCAGTCTTTTAACTTAAACAAGACTTGAGATTTTTTTTAAACCCTGCACATGAAAATGCAGTAAACGTATTAGCTTGCCAAGAATACAGATGATAACACTTCTGTCATAGCTCAGAAGTAAAGAGGAGTTATTGAAGACAACTCCTGCAAATATTTAATTTCCTGAGTTATTTCCCTCCCTCCACTGATACCTGTCCAATTCCTGAACCCCTGATAAAGCTGCTGGAACACTTCTAGAGCAGCTGCCTTTAATCACTCCCAGATGATGGCACTTCTGTTTGTCTTCAGCTCTCCCAGCTGATTAATGCAGTGCCCATATTCATTCTGAGCTGTATCTGCTTATGATTTGTCTTGGCTGATGAAAAGTCGTCCTTCATGGACATGCAAACAATATTAAGGTCTCTTACTTGTGCTGCAGCCTTCTTTATCTGGATATGTCTAACACACCATTTTGCTAGTCATTATATTCTCTTCAGAACTGTCTATGCTGAAATCTTGGTACTCCTAAATATTTAAAAGGATCAGAGAAGAAAATTCAGTGACAAAATAGTGTTACACCAGGTAGCAAATGAGGTTTATTACCCATGAAGTTTGATCATCTGGACAGTGAGCTGCGTTGGAGCTGGAAAAGAGAATATCATCCTTGACTAAAACAGAGATTGCTCTTAGGATGAAAGAGAGGAACAGGTTCAGATGGATGTAGTTCCGAGTACAATGAAGTTTTCTAAAAAAAAGATTTAAAAACGAGCATTTTAGATTATGATACAGAAACTGTTGAACCGACTTCTATTACTCTGTGGACATTTCTTAGCAATATGAACCTTGAGTAAGAGCATACCCTTTCCTTTTCTGTCATTTTGTCAGAGCTGCCTTGCTGTTTTCTTTCATCTCTTACTTCTGTTCAGTATCACAGATTAAAAGATCCCAGTGGTATTTCTCTCACATTTTAACATAAGCTGACAATAAACACAGGTTATTATATCCTTCTGTGGGTGCACTCATTCCAGTGCTTTTCTTGCAAATACAACTTTGATTATCCTGGATATATTTCAGATGTGCTCTCACCTATTTTTTTCTGGTTTCACTCTTTTATTTAACTCCTGTATTTTGCTACATGGTGACTTTTGATCCTATGATGTCGTTGTGTGCAGAAACAGTTAAAAATATATTCAGAACATATGATCACCTATCCTGTCTCTCCAATGAATTCAAAACTTCTCTTCTTTAGTCTAGTAGCCATGTAAAAGGCTCACAAACAAATAACAGATGAAATATTTCAGGTAAGTGAATGAGTACTCAGGGGAAGCAAGCTATTAAGTTGAGGGCTTTTCCCTTAAAATACTGTCCCTTCAAGATTTTCCTATTTAAAAGACACTTTTAATAGAAAATCCCTAGAAACTAAACTGCTAAAAGGTTTTTGTGGTCACAACCAGCATCTTGAGCTGCACCTGGAAATGGACAGAAGCCAAGGCATTTCAGTAAGCATGAGAAGTGAAAAATGAAGATGCAATTGGTGTAATGGCAGTGTGCAGTGGCAACTTCCAAGTATTACTCCAGTTGTGGTTTCTACAAACATATAATCCATTCTGAAACTACTGAAGCAAGGATAGTTCCAGTAAGTGTAAGGAAATAAAGAACAGACCTGCCTTGCTAGCCTTGAATTTGACAAAGGACATAATACCAAGCTGAATTTTAACCAGCTGTCAAAAATGCAGCGATTGCTGTGGTCATGCACATCCTTTGCTGAAATGCCTTTGCTGTTATGTTTGACTGCATCAAATGTTCCTGTGGAATTCAGAGATACATGCAAGCTGCAAATAAGAGGAAACTATTTTTTCTTGAATAGCTTATGTAGATGATTAGTTATTCATTCCATTCAGTAGCTCAGATAATAAATGTTGGATATATACAAGGCTGTCAAACCAATATTTTGGAGTTAGTGGGCAAGAAATTAATTCCTAGTTCAACTCTGTTGGAGGCCCCAACACTCCCTGCAAATAACAAAGATTCTTCTTGAAGGGGGCCTTAGAAGGACACATGTTGCCTCCTGAAAACAAGTCTGTCTTTTCCCTGACTCAACTAGAAGACTGGAAAAAAGAGATCTCTAGCTGGATATTTATATTGAAGGTTTTGAGTACACCTCTTAAATGCTTGCTCTGTTACACTTGACTTCTGGGGATGGGCAACATTCACATGTCTGTAATTCTCTGTATTAAATGTGGTTTCATGTTTTAGCAGTTTTGAAACTGCAGTAATCTGCATTGGGATCTGCCTGGAGCATTTGCTGGTAGAAGGAATATAACCATGACTGGCTCAATTCATTTTTTTAGAAGGTATTCAAAAAATAACTATGGGTTATATATCTGCTCTGAATGGTCTCTGAATATTTAGGTACTGAGAACATTTGATTGCAGGCTGAAAGGCTTACAGAACCCACTACAGGGATATTTCATGAGAGCGATGAGGCTCTGACAAACAACATACTGTTATTTACATACTATTTGAAATTCCTTCCTACCAAAACTGTGACATGCACTTTCTTCACTTTCTAAGTGGAGCAGAAAAGCTCTGTGAGCTGAAGGAACTGGGGTTGTTTTGTCTGGAGAAAAGGAGGCTCAGGGGAGACCTCATTGCTCTCCACAACCACATGAAAGGAGCTGGGGACTGGTCCCTTCTGCCATGATTCAAGTGAAAGGATGAGAGGGAATGGCCTTTAGTTGCATTAGGGGAGATTCAGATTAGAAATTAGACAAATTTTCACTGTAAGGGTGTTCAGGCATTGGAATGAGCTGCCCAGGGAGGTAGTGGAGTCATTGGAAGTGTGGAAAAGGTGTTTGTATGCAGCACTTGGGGATATGGTTTAGGGGTGATTATGGCACTGCGGGGTTGGTGGAAACAGATGGTCTTGAAGGTCTCTTCCAACCTTGGTGATTCAGTGATTTGGTGATTCAGTGATTTACAGCTGGATAGTGATTGCCTTTGATTGCCAGGAAACCATGCAAAAGTTTCCACAAAATATGGCTGCACTCTTGTCTAGTGGTGAGATCAGCGTCCAACTAATTCTCAAGAGCAATTCAAGGTGTTGATTTTAATAACCAAATAGGAAATGCTTTATGTAATCATTTCTAAATTACTGTTCTTCCTTAGATGGGCTGAAATGCCTGTAAATTTGTAAAATGCTTTGAAAATTGTTAATATGATAAGTGCTAGCAAAAATCTAGTCAGCATTACATTACTGTCAGCTGTTTAACTGCAAAAAGTGTAAACTCAGTGCATTTTCTAAATAGCTGAGCAATCAGGCAACAGTTAAAGATGTCTTATCATCGTTAAAATTTACTCAAGAAAAACACATACCTGAAAAGGCAAAGAATTATACTTCCTGTTGTAAGAGCAATCAAGGATACGCTGTGTCCAAGGGTATAAACTGCTTTCACCCTCACATAGAAGTTGCCCTGCACAGAAAAATGTATATGCAGAAACTACTTACTGATATGTCAAATTGTCTGTGAAATGATGTAATTGTCCATTGAATAGCCCTGAAAACTATAGCATGATTTTCATTCTTTGCTCTACAGTACATGATGAGAATGATATATCTCTATTCCAACACATTTTGCAAGGCAACATCTCAAGAGAGTTGACTTCAGTAGAAAATTCAGCCTTAGGAACTCAAAACTTAGACATACAATCTGGTACCATTCCAGTTGATTATACCATGCCAGTGAGGTCAAATAAAGAATCAGATTCATCAATTTGCATGAACACAATCAAACTGGTAAGAGCAAGTGAGTTTGAAAGAAAGGATTATCTCTAAAAGAGATAATTTCCCTCAGTCCTTCTGCTCTAGAGTACTTTTTAATGCAGTTACACATGAATTTAATTTTAAAGACACATTTAATTCTCATTAATTTCCTATTCTAAATGTTCCAATACTTAATTAAATGGTGACCCAAACAACCCTTTCTTTAGCAAAGTTACTTGCTAAAAGTTGGAAAGGAAATTTTTCAACAGAGGAAAAAGCAGGCTGAAATGTGGAGTCACTGATTAACTGTGTACCAGCTACACACTACATTAAGTTCTATTTTGAATAATAACTTCAAGAAAAATAGGGCTAAACATATTTTCAGAATTAAACTGCTTCTCCATTTATGCCTACAACAAAGTCATTAGACTGACATTAGTTTCCACTCAAGCTAGATAAAATATTAAAACAGTGAAGTTTTTTTTTATTACATTATGAAATTAAAGATTCAAAAGCAACTTAGAACATGCTACATATAAGAGACAGAATTTCAATATTTATTGCACATGGTTATCATTTGCCTTCCCAAATGATGCTTGTAAAAAGCAGCAAGGAAGCAACACTTTTAAGTAAACTAACATAGCCAAAGGAATCTCAAATCACTTAGTGTATTTATTTTTATAGCATTCAAAAGGCCAAGTAAGGAGGTTATTTTAGTAATCTCAGTTCATGATGAAATTAGCTGAACATTCCCTTTGCAAATGTTATACAGATATGGAAAATGCAAAATTAAATGTGGAATGAAATAAAGACTCTTGCAACTGCACTGTTGTAGATATGGTTAAAGTAGAAAAATATGAGAAGCAACTGCCATGGATCTTAAGTGCATTCATAGCAACTGTTTTGTTGTTATATATTTCAACCATTAGATTGTGGAATAGAGAGTCTTTTGTACTGTGGTATAAATAAAGTAGCTGTTGAAACTGCATTGGGATGGTTGAGACATGCCCAATAAGAAAGTTGGACTGGTTTAATTTTTCATCATTCCACACCATTTTGAAAATTCTTTCCAGATGTGATTTCAAGAAAACTCCACTGACTGAGACTCTTAAATGGAATCTATTTGATTTCAGAATTCCTAAGTGAAGGAAAAAAAGGTGGAAACCCTGCATGAGCTCACTAACAACGCATCACTTGTCCACCACACTGCTGTGGCCACGTATCCTCTGGCCATGTACTCTGAGCTCGACAGAAACTGTCATGTGCTGCACATGAAGTGACTCTGTCACTTTACCCTGCTAGGGAGAGCAGAAGAGGTTGTCTTCTGCCAGAGAGAAACACACTATTTCAAGTAATGTTTCTGGCATTCTGTACACACACGACCCCTACAACAAACAGTCTGACTAAAATCAAAAGAAGAACCCTGTGTACTTTTAGCCCAGCAAACAGCTGTTGGTATCAGGAGGACTGAATCTCTCTGCTGGCCATTCCTTTGCCAAACAGATGAATGTGAAATAACTGCATGGAAGTATGTCAGGACTGAAGTTAATCAGCCAAGAGTTTTTGGATATTACCTTAATAATGACCATAATCATTTTGTTCAAGCTAAGCATAAGAAAATTAGAAATAATTACACAGTAGAAATTATTTTATCATATCATAATAATTATCCTGTATTCTACACTTCAAATGGTAGAAAAGAACATCTTTCCCTTATTCTCAGATATTTTAGTTTCATAATGGGCAGAAATCTTAGAAGCTACAAAATTTTCTACAGATGAAAAATTAACCCTGCTTCTCAAACTGTTGCAAAGGTAAGTAAACGCTAACCCATTTTAATCCATTACATCAAAAATTGCAATTATTCAAATCCATCTGTTTTGATTTAAAAAAAAAATTACGATGATTAGAATGCTTTAGATTATTAGCACGAAGCACTTTATCAGACTCAGCACCAAAGATGATGCAATCATGCTGCTCGTTACATTTCCTGTGTGAATGTAAAACAGATGTGTCTTAATTTGCCTGTAAGACCTCTAGACCTCCTAAAGACTCAACAAAAAAAATAGTAAATGCTGTTCTCAAATTATATGTCAGTTAAATATGCACACAAAATCCATAAAAACAAAGAATTCCACATTGTGCTGTGGCAATTGAAAACCAGGAAATTCATTAGACTAATATTGACTTAGTCATAGCTATTAAATATTTGTCACTCATCTGTATTTCAGCTAATGCCCTTTGCAAACAAACTGTTTGTATTGTATTGGTGCAAAAGAAACAGGCAAAGCAATGCCAAATCTGATAGCACAAAAGCCCAATGTATTTTATACAAAATGGGAGATCTTATTTATTTCTTACTACTCTGTGTGAGCCAATATTACTCAGGTCTCAAGTAACATTTAGCTTTAAACTCTCACTTAAAATATAAATGTGCAAGATTGGCAGGAATAAAGTGACCCCAACAAAGACATGGATTGACCAAAAGAGAATTTCAGAAATTATATTTTCAACATGTTTTCACATAGAAGAGCTATAATAACCCCTTCAGATCTTATAGCTCTTTTCAAAGGAAAAACTGATTCAAGTGAAATTGAAATGCCATTATGAAATTGAAATGACACAAACTTGTCTGCAGGTCTAACAAAATCAGTACTTTTGCAACATAGTAAGAACAGCTGGCCTCTGCAAAATATTCACAGGATTATTTAAGCAATGCAGATTCCAAATCTGAAATAAAATATTTATTTTTAAACTTCTGAGGAAAATATTAAAATTACAACAACCAAACCAAAGTCAATATGTTGTTAGGCCCAGAAAAAAAAATCAGTGGCCTATGATTTTCAGGAAAAAATAATGGAAATGGTTACAGGAAGTGCAAATGTTTTCTGAAGAATGGATCCTAAAATATTTCCTCTTTTTTGTGGCTAATTAATGTTAATAGGTTTTAAAGGGCACAAACCCCCACACATAAAATGAAATTGGATTAGTACAAGTTTGCCTAATTTGTCTTAACTTCAATACATTTTTTGTAAAGTCTATTTTTAGGCACATTTATGTTTTGTTTTCTTAGAAAAGACACCTGTTTCTGCTAATGTTTCCTTTAAATTTAGTTTCATGTTATTTTTACTAAGTCCAGGAGACGGAATTTTTATGTTTATGTACAAAATAGCACAGAAGAGCAGAGACACTTCCAGGCAAAGCTGACAGTCACTCGGTAGATCTCTCAAGCTCAGCCTTGGTTTGGAAGGACCTCTAGGGGTGAGAAAGTTCCTCAGTCCTGGAGGAGAAAACTGGAGAAAGTTAAGGGTTTGATTCTTTGTCCAAAAGAGTTTTGCTGTTGACCACAAATCACCCTTAATATAAAAGAAAAGCCCTCAACTTTTTTTTAATTTACTCAGAAATATAATTTTTCATTGCTAAGGAATAGATGACCATCATCGTCCCAACTGACTCTTCATTTTGTTTATTCCATGAGCACCCAAAAAAAGATGAGATTAGCATCATTGCCATAAGTATCTCTTAGTAATAATTAATTTTAATTATGCTGGCCAGAATGTCTTCTTATTCAAAGTTCCCTAGCCAGAGTGGGAGAGATGACAACTTCGCAAATGCACAAACTGCCACATTTTCCTGTGTAAACAGGTATCAGCAGATGTATCTGTGAATGTGAACACTCATTGTGTACTGCAATTTAGCAGTTTAATGAATATTCTGCAATTAAAGCAAATTCCCTCTGTGGTCTACAAGAGAGAATACCAGCTAATATTCAGTCGTAGTCCTCACTTGAAGTCAATGGAAGATCTTGCACTTATTTTAAGGAATACTGGTCTCTTAATCACATCTCATGGAAAAATATTAATGAAAAATGCAGCATAACATAAATAAATGTAACATGACTTCAGGCACAAGAAAACACCTTGGTAGATGTCTGCATTGTGTCAGATTTTGGTGAGAGGCACGGATTCAGTTTAGACTCACTAGAAACCATCCATTGTTGCAGAGAAATGCTGCACTCCACAGACAGCAGCAATGCATCTCTTTTCTAAAGGCAGCTGCATGTTGTTGGAACCCAGAAACCTGGGAGTTTTGAGCTTTCTAACACTGACCCCCAAAAGAACACTGCTTTTGACCCGAGGTCTTGGAGAAGGTTTCAAATTTGGGTGATGGAATTAGAATCATGGGTGTGTAGTTAAATAGAAGTGCATGATTTCACACGGTGAAGGGTTTGAAATTTGAGGTTTTTGTAATGTAGTAGTAAGTGTGGGACAAAATGGAGGATTTTGGGTGTTGTCTCTTTCTGTGTTCTTCCTTCTTCATGGTTTCAGGTAGTAATTTCTGGTTGGACAGTTAGTGCTGCACTGCGGGCCACAGGAGTTTAATTATTGGATCAAAAGCATAAATAATATAAGCGTTATTCCTCTATTGAACTGTTTGGCTTTTAAAAACCTTATAACTAGCTAAATTCACCTCCATTTTGCTGACTTTTAGCTGGTAGCTGGAAGTGTTGCTCAATTCTCTGTACTTTAGATAAGATTTAATAAACAACAAAGCTCAAACACGAGAAAATTCGTCTCCTTTGTGTTTTTAATCCAGACTCTAAGTAAAAAAAAAAGAAAATAAAGACAAGCCACCAATTAAATAGTGCAAGTACCACGTTTGCACTCGTGCCACTCTGCCCTCACTGCCTCAACTCCATTTATCTGGGGTGGTGCTCCAGTTGCTCATCCAGGGTGATGTGAGCACTCCAGGAATCTGACAAATGGGGGATGCTTCTTCCATGGATGATGCTTCTACTAAAGGCACAAGCTGCAGCAGTATCACCACACAATAGCCCTGAGGATCTTCCTCTCCATGAATTTCTCTTCGTATGACACTACACATTCAAATCACACAGCCTGGAACTTGTATATAGTGGGGTTTTTGTATGATCTAATAAATCCTGGGCTAATTCACACTGAGATAAGACAAAGCTATATTAACTGATTCAGTCATTATTTTAAATAAACTGGACACATTTCAGTGCTTTACATTCACCAGACATCTTGATGTATATTAACAATGCAGACACAGAGTTTAATAACTTCTGACAACAGCTAGGACATATCCCCAGCTTGTTCAGTTTAGATTGAAAATGTCAAAGTATGTCAAGGAAAGACTGCAGTGAGGCTTGAGTTTGGTTAACACCTTGATGTGTGTTTCTAACATGGTCAAATTATTGCTTTTTTTTTTTGCTGTTTGCATGTTGTATACTACCATGAGCTCCACAGAAATATAAAAGGGGAAAAAAAGATACTTATCCAAATACGTAAGATGAACCTAAAACTTGATCTTGAAGGTTAGCAGCAACTATTTTACTTACAGAGAGAGGTCTGGAAGTGTATAATAAAGGTTTAGATCTACACTTCAATGCCATAACAACATACAAATATGTTGTTCAGACATTGTCAGTGTCGTGCTTTAACCCCAGTGGCAACAAAACATCACACAATCCCTCCCTCCCTCCTCCCCTACCATGGGGTGGGGAGGAGAACTGGGAAGAAGGTAAAACCTGGGTTGGGATGAGAAGACAGGTGATGCACCTGACTGATGCCCAGCCCATCCCTGAGCAGCAGGTGACAGCTCCTAGCCAGCTCTTCCCCCTTTACACGCCGGACATGACATTCTGTGGTGGGGAATATCCCTCTGGCCAGTTGGGGTCAGCTCTCCTGGCCATGCTCTCTCCCAGCTCCCTGTGCTCAGGCTCACTGGCACAGCAAGCTGAAAAGTCCTTGACTTGGGGTAAGCACTACTTAGCAACAGCTAAAACACCAGTGTGTTATCAACATTATTCTCACGCTAAAATCAAAACACAACCTTGTACCAGCTACTAGAAAGAAAATTAACTCCATCCTATCTGAAACAGTCATATTTATCAAACTGATCACCCATAAACAATGGCAAGAGCAGTAAAGCGCACTAAGATCTAATACAGAATAAACCAAGGGTTTCTATCAGGCATTTACAGTTAATTTCAAAATGTCAAGCAAATTGTTTCTTTTTACAGAACCTGTTAATCATTAACATGGAATAAAAATGGAACATTTTAATTTGAGCATAAAATCAATACAAACTGTGGAAGCATGCAAGATCTTTCAGTAAGGAAATAAGAGGTGATATGTCTATGCTGGTTTTTAATAAGCTTCCTCATTTCAGTGCATTTTTAAACATAGCAATTTGGTACCTGTTAACAAATTATTCAGTATTTGCTCATGGGTCTTTATCATTTAAACCTTCTCTAGAATATTCAAAGCTATTCAAAGCTGCCAAAAAAAAATGCATACCTGCAGAGATATATGCCTGTGAGTATGCATATATATACAATATTTAGAATATGTATAGAAATAAACCCCCTTTGCATTAAAAAGTCTGTATCTTAAAAGACAGAAAAAAATCCCACAGGAACAAATACTTAGATGGATCTATAATGGAGATTCATTCAGCAGTGAAGATGCAGGCACCAAAATTACAGCAAGACTGTTTTTACATATTCCTGTAGCATAATCATCAAATCAAATGTAAGGAAAAAAACTTAGGACTCACTCTAGGAAAACTATTTTTCCACCTTCCCCAAAATATTACTTAATGTGACTTTGAGAACAACCTCATATACTTTGTACCCCATACTGCAGAGCATGTTGTTGCATGACATTTTTATGCCCAGAATACTCAGTGTCCAAATACTAGGAATTTATTTTTAACTGTCATAGTTGAAATATTAGATGTAAAAAAAAAATAAATTAATAAAAAATTTTAAAAAAGCAAAAAACAACAACCAAAAAAACCCCAAAAAACAACCACCAACTATATTGATCTATGCTGAGTAAAGATTTTGGTTTAGGGGCTACCACTGAGCACTAAGATCCAAATTCAAGAAAACATCTTCTGTGTAAACAAGTAGCTGGTGCAGAACCTCAAATGCCTCCTGAAATCTCAGTGCTGCATGATGCTTGCATATTTCTACAATTTTCCAGTACCTGCTTTCCACATCCCTCTCTTAATTTTCATCCTCACACTTTTAATATTTGCTTTTTTCAAGACTTTTGCAAGTGATGCTACTATATCCCATTTCAAGTTGTCTAGGTTAATTCCTGCAAGTATACTCAATTTGGATTTCATTCACCTCCTTCAAATTACTAATGAATATGTCAAACAAGAACTGCTTTTCTATTATAACTAATTCATCTTCTAACTGTTTCTCACTACTTGAAATATTATCTTTAGTTAATTTGAATTTTTATGTTTTGACCCATTTTCACACCACATGACAGCTCCTGGGTTGAGTGACAGTGTTTAAACTGGCTGTTTTAGCAGTAATACTGTGTGTCCCTAAGTGGTCAGGTGACACAGATGTTTTAAAATTTGTTTTCAGAAACGTTGGGAAAACAATATACTCTCTTAATTTTCTCTGTTATCTATTTTCAACTACAGTAACGGTTGGGCTTTTAAATACAGAAAAAAATGCCAAAACCTCCCTGTCTTAGCTGGAATACCAGTGCATCTCTGCAAGCCAGACTGAACAGATCCGCTACAGCTATTCCACACATACCACATTTCCACAATCCAGGAAAAAAACCAACTGGCCAAGTATCTTTGTTCATGTGAGGACTTAATCTGTTTTGGGTAACAAGAGTTTTACTGGCACTGTGAGCTCATCCTTGTAAACAAACTCTTGCTCTTTCAGTCTCAGCAGGAAAACAGACAGAAAATACATAAAACATGATGGCAAAAACCCTTGCCTCAACAAAAAGAGATATTATCTGCAAAATGAACAAATTCAGTTTTCCATGCATAGTGCATTTAGGATACCTTCTGAATAACTTACAACTGCTTGCACAATTTCAAGTCCAATATAAATCTGCCAATAACTCCAATGACCTAAATCAATTTTAGTTGTAACTTTAACACATAGCATCAACCAAGTGGTGCATGTACTATTAAGAGATTAGACCAGATTATTAGTATTAGGTTTTGAGATAACTTTTTAAAAACATTCTTTTAAAATAACAGAATTCTAGAAATAACAATGCAAAACATATGGTGCACCAGCTGAGTAGCACTGCAATATTAGGTATACAGATGCTTTACTGCAATTACCAACTGTTTATAACCTTGAGTTTCAAACACTTACTGGGTTCTATATTCCTGATTTTATCCCATTAGACAACTGCAATCCAAGCATACTGCAACCAATGCTATGAAAAATTGCTACAGATTTTCATTAAATCTCTTTTTTATTCAGTCTGAGTAAAAAGGGATTTTTCTAGAAGCAGAATATATCTGATAGCTGTACTGAACACCATCATCTAAATGAATTTTAAAAGTATCTTTCCTACCTTATAATCATCTTCATAGTCATTATATCCACAAGTACTTAAGATGTCAGGAAATATATCTGACCATCCATTACTCGTACAATTTTTGCTAATGTTTCCTGTAAAGCAAAATTAGAGAGTTTAAATCAGAAAGACTCAAGAATCTCCTCATCACTGATATCTTAAACTATCTACCTGTGTCATTAGCTGGTCACAACCTAGCTCTTTTTCCTTCATTTCCTAGGACTCAACCCAGCCCTTTCCTTTCATGTGCTTTTCATTCATATTGCTTTGGCTTTTACTATTGCCTGGTGTTGCCTTTGCACTACAGAAAAACAGAAGTAAACCCGAGATTTTTCCTTTGGTATAATAGCTATTTCTGTTACACAGCTGCAAAAGCCTAAATTGTTCTGCTCTTTTATTTAAAGCACTCAGAAGGGAGCCATAACTTCACTCTGTAAAGGGGCTATTTGTAGGCAAAGTAATTTGAAAGAAATGTCATTTCAGTGAGAGTTGTTCTACCCTCCTATTTAAGCCTTCTGAGAAGCCAATAGCAAGGGATCTCCTGAAGAGTTACAAAAGCTTAGACATTAACATGATGACTTACAGCAACAGCAAATGTTGGAAAGTTTGGTAATGGTGTTTAAAGGCCAAATTATGTCATAAGCTGAAGAATGAGGAATAAAGATGCAAACTGAATTTCACTCTTTGAACCAATACTGAAACAATGTAGTGGAGGGAATGTACAACACCTGTGAAAGTATGGCTGGAAAGGCGTTTTGAATGTTTTTTAATTTCAGAAAGTTTCTGTTTGGAACTGACAGAAAAAGGTTGACTCTTTCCAGAGATGAAGTCACACAGACGAGATGAGGGCAACCCATGATTCTAGTTCTCAATCTAACTCAAATGAATTAATTTTCTTGCAATATGGAACAAATTCAAGAGGAGAAAACAGAAAAGCCTGATGTCAGACTAAAGAACAGCCATCACATTTATTATAACTTACTCTTACAATGTTAATTGATAGCCAACTTCCCCTCATGTTTCTCAGAGCAATTTGTATATCTATGATACTCAAAATCTAAAATAATATACTGCTTTGGTTTGGAGCTTACCATTGGTCTATAATTGACTTAAAGAGGCCTGGTTTTCACCACAGAAAAATAAATGTACGTGTCATAGATCAGTGTTGGTCAAGAATAACCAACCTTGTTTATATACACTCCAAACTAAAGCTTTTGTGATCTTTACTTTGTTGATTGGTTACTGGAATTTCTTCTTTGTATAAAGTCTTCAGCACAAAGTTGTAAATATCCCATAAATGGTTCACCAGCCAGCAACCAAATCTTTCCAGCTAATAAAAAGGCCTTGACCTAAACCCACAGTCTCCTCAAACAACGGGACCACTTTTGCCGTTTGGCACAGAAATGACATTTTTAAAAGAAAATGTAACCTATTTATACACTGTGAAGAGTCTTCACTTTAAAAGTACATCAAAATTCTCTGACTAGGCAGAGCAGAGGAATGTGTTAACAGAACCACAAATTGCGTCAAAGCCACTTTTGCAAGGAAAAACTCAATGTACTCAGGACACTGAAGTATTTTCTACTTCAAATACTGCAATACCTTCTAACCTAAAGAGAGCTGGGCAATGTTCTAGAAAGGCAAAGTTTATTTCCACACCATCTTTTCATGCAATTAAACATTTCAGGTGGCAACCTTATTTAAAACCTATAACTTGACACATACATTTGAATTAAAACTTTACAGAATAACTTTCTGAGACTCATAAAACTTGTATAATACAGGAAAAATGTTATAGGATAATATGATTGCCTTTACAGTAAAAATTATTTTAATCAAAAGTTACAAAATACAATACAGAATTAATCATGTAGTATACTTAAACTATATCACAGAGCACCACAGAAAAAAATTTAGAGCCAGCCCTCTAAAAGTTCTAAAGATGAAAAGACAACTACTTTTTAAAATTCACAATTTAAATTGGTAAATCCTTTATGGAATTTATGGTATTTAAAAGCCTACTTGTGGTTTGGAATAAAATTTGTATAAAAACAAGGTAGTCTAGATCATCTTGTAGTAGAATTTTAACTCCTCCTAAACACTAAAAGCTAAAACATACATCTCACAAGTCTGGCTAAATAAAAAGAGCTAAATTTCTTGTTTCAAGTTTTTTCATAATTTTCCGCTATAAGAATGAAGTTAATTTGTAATGTGATGTGTATGAATTAAATAAATCACATATTCCTGAGCATAATCAACTTATGAAAGTACCAAGATGCTTAGTTAGCTCTTAATTGAATCAACCATGCAAAACGTTTGTTGTCTTCCTTCTCTAAAATTATAGAAAGACCAGGTTTAAAAAACACTCATAATTGAACAGGAATCTCTAAAAATCAACCCCATTAGTTCCACAAGCAGGAAGTAAACAGCTATGTAAATAGCAAATAGCTATGAAAAAGAACTGGATCTAGAAAAATTATAGCAAACTATAACATGAAATAATCTTTCAATCTTGCTGACACCATGGTGAAGTGAGATAGGGTCGTAATGCACTGTGAAGGTTTCAGATTCAGTATTTATTGCAGTTGTTTTACAGTAAAATTAAAAAGTTGTTTTATATAACTACAGTTTGTGAAATAAACTCCAGAGAAAGTGTGCACGCTCTAGCTTTTGGCAAAAAGACAGAAGCAGCGTGATTTAATTCAGATTTTGAATTTTTGATATTTGTTTGCTTTGTTGCATGACAACACTTTATTATCTTTGTTTGAGTAATTTGAAAACTTTTATGGATTTCACAACATTTAGCGACGATTACACATACTTTCCCCTTTACAAATTGTTTAGACTATTCATGATAAACTAATCAAGATTCACCAGTTCCGGGAATGAAAACCTTTGCTCATCTGTAGATTGTTTTACTCATCTATTTTTTACTGGAGCAAGATTTACTAAACAGTTTTGAGTCTAAAGGTATTTTAGTCATACCCCAAATTAGCCTCTAAGTTAAAATTAATATTGTTAAAGCTTTCTACAGAGACACCTACCCTGCCCAGTACCCCCCAAGGAAGAATTACATAACTGTGGTAAGTTTTCCATCTTTCACCAGCTCTTCATGACAATTGTTTCCCACTTGAGCAATGGGGATGAGATTTTTTTCTGCATCATTTTGAGATGCATTTGCAATACTCTGTGTGCATCATCTATTTTCAAACCCCACTTGCATGGCACAGGGCAAAATATGATGTATTGACAAGATGGTGCAGAAGGTGGGGGACTTAAACCAGCTCATTGTTTCAGCAGTCTGAGACACTGATTAGTTCTTTTCAAGTTCCATTAAAAAGCAGAATAAAAGGTTTCATAATAACTACCTTAAATTGCAATAGCAGTAATTTTTAGGTATTATCTGTTAATGTGAGCTCTTTATTCTTGTGATGGCAAGGCAGAGCTCCCCTCCTGAGGCACAGAAGGAACAACCTACATGTGACCTGCTGGCAACTGTTAGAGATGTCAGTCAGGCTCAGCTGCCTTAATAATTAACAAAATAGGTTAAAAAAGAGCAAGCAATGTCGGCAGCTTTGGTGAGTGTCACTGTATCAGAAAATATATTTAGTATGTAACTCAAAGAACACCAAACAGAACACAAAGATGATAATTTGGTCTTCTCATGGTGCATCCTGAACACCTCTGACAAGAATTTTTAATCTATAAAGAAAATTAAACCCCCCAAATAAACCATTTTCAGCACATTATTTTACAGAATACCAGAGAGAAGCCAGTAAAAATACACCTTAAAATAAAATACCTGGTTTGCCAGAAAAAAGGCTAAATACTTTTGGACAAGGGACAGTGACAGTCTCTCCAATCTTCGCAGGACGCCAACACGTGATGTTATCCCAAACTCCAACACATCCTGAAACAAAACCAGCATTAACAGACTTGAAAGCTGGGTTTACCTTATAAAAACCTGGTGAAAGCTTTGGACAAGCAGTTAAAAAAAAAATAGACTCCTTCAAGAAAGCTGCAAAGATTACAGTAATTTCACGACCATAAGGCGCACTGGACTATAAGGCGCACCCCCCGAGAGTCGCAACTTTGTAGCTCAGATAAGGTGCACCAGACTATAAGGCGCACTTCTGGGTTTTGGGGAAAATTTTAGTCAAAAGGGTGCGCCTTATAGTCATGAAATTACTGTATATTTTCTGTGAAAACTTTAAAGGGATCATAAGAGTTTGCTGATTGACCAGCCAATTTCTAGGTCAGTTTATATATTGTTTGCAAAATGTCTCATTAAAACAATGTCATTGTGATGTGAGGATGCTAAGAAAAAGTAAGACATATTAAAAAATAACTCCTGAGCATTGATATGGATTATTAAGAACTGCAAAGTTTTAAGACTTTCCTAGTAACAGTTAAATGGAGTTTTCTATCAAGCCAATTGAACACCACAAATAAATATGTCAGTAGGTCATTGGACTCAGCACCACATAAGATAGGAATGCATTATGATTGGAGAGTGTTTGGAACAATAGGCATGGACTTAGAGAATAATCCCTCAAACAAAATAACAGACATTTGAACAAAGTGCTTCAGGAAGGTGAGGAGGCCTTCAAATTTCATAGACATATTATACAGTGGCAGTAAATGCTTGTTACAAGTAGACAGTAAATTGCTACAGCTTTGCCCATGCTGATATCTATATTAATGTGGCTCAAAGGCTGTAGGGTGTGCATGAGTGTAAATCTTTCTATAGCTGCTATAGGCACTTGGCTCAATCACACCCTCTGTTTATAATGCATATCTTCCAAGCTAAGCAGGGAGCTATGGAAGATTGTCAACACAAGCCTTGAGAGGACAAAGAAGTAAGGCAATATTACTCATATTATCTCAGTTTAAGTTATTTTAAAAACAAGAAATTGTGCAAAATTCTGGGCATTTATGTCTTCAGATAAGGCAATTAAAATTTTAAATTTGTAATTAAAGGTAAAGACAGAAATCAAACTATTATCCAATTGATGCTATCTCCAAGAGATTATTAACAGTATAAGGGACAGTTTGTTCCTTCCAGTAGAAAACATAAAACTTGGATTGGAAACCACTCACAGCCATATTATTCTTCAGAATACTTCCAGTATTAGCAATTCATTATTAATTTATTTTGCACTGCTGAGGTCATGCCCAAAATCAAGCCACACGAGTTAAACGAAACTTGCAAAGGAATATTTAGAAGTTCTATATTTGTATAAAAATTTCTTAGTGGAATTAGACTTGGACAGCTTGTGTTGACTTAAAATATGCAGCATCCTGCTTTCAAAGTTTAAGCTACTTTCAAAGTACACGTAAACTAGGGAACCAAAGAATGTGCTGCAGGACCAGCAGCTGGATTTGTCCCAGGGCTGTGTCCTAGCTGAGCAAGAAGGAAAGCCAGTGGCACACTGTTCCCATGGGCCTTGCTTTCCCTTGGAAACATCCATCCAAGCGTGATAGCTGGGAGGGAGCCTCTGTGTGGTACCAAGTACAAGGTTTGGAGATGATAAATGAAGATGGGAGGATTATGGGGGAAATTATTCATTTGATCCCAATTCCACTGAGTCCTCTTTATACAGTTTCCCAAGGAAGTGCAATTCTCCAGAGGATTCACTTGCTTGTGGGGATTGGGACTTTCTTTACTCCTCTTAGGATTGTACAGTTCTAAATGCAGCATCTGTTCTATATTCAGAAAGATGATGCCAAAAATGAGGAATTACTAAAGGGAACACTTCACAAAGTTTATCTCTGTGCATAGGTAACATAATTCCTTATCCTCCACTGCCCTGTATGCTGCATTAGCCTCTCTTGGCATTACCAACAGTAGCCCTGAGAGATCTCTGATGGTGGCTTGGCCATCTGTATATAATTTCAGAGGTTTACACTGAGCAGGTCACCTTCATAGCCTTTGAAGTGGAATTTCAACATGCTTAGGTGCTTCCTGAGCTGCAGTTCTGGGTCAAAATCAACTCCAAATCTCTATGATGCAGCACCAGGGATTACACAAAGTAGGAGAATGTTTACCTGAACCAATTCAGGTCATGCTTCCTTCCCAATTGATCTTAAGCCAAAACCAACATCAACAACATGACATACAAGTAATCAGGAAGACAAAAAAACTATTTTCTTCGTCTGCCAGCACTCAGAACTACAGTGACAAAATGAAACTCTTTTGGCTTTGATTGATGCACTGCCTGAGCCAGCATAAACAATCCCTGGAGTACACAACAATAACTGTCATCCTGTAAGACCTCAGACTTTTTTATTTCAACCCCATTTCCACTAACAGTGAGAGCTGAGATGAATCATGAAGCTCTTCATGCACACCCATAGAAGCTGATGAGTTTCTCAAATTTTCCCTTTTGTTTAATCCACTCTCTGTAAAATGGTGGGCTTGTTGCAGCAATCTGCCAACAGCTCAGATTAAGGCCTTTACAAATTTGTCCTATGCTGTTGTATATTGACTGGGCTAAGATTTTGCAAAACCAGCAGCTGAATAGCATGAACTTCAGAGCTCCATTGTCATGTTTTACACAGAAACACTTAAAAACTTATTCAAGACTCAATTGCATGGAATGCTACATAAAGAAATGGAGGTTCAAGTCCTATTCTTACCAAAATTAATCAACACAATTTGTATCAAATCTCAAAGCTTGCTGGAAGGAACTCAGTGTACAAGTTTTTAACGTCAAAACATAGCAAGTCACTAATTGTTTCTGGGGAATGTTTTTTTTTTTCCTTTATTTTTCCTCAGTATTTTAGGACTTTACAGACATCTATGGCCAGGAGAGAATGATAATGTTTCAGATTCCTTAAATCAAATGGATGAAGTAATGATGTATTTCCTACATGTAGGCTACCTTCAAATGCATCACAAATCATGTGAGTGAAACTGAAGGGGCTGTCACCAGAACTCCAAGAATACTAAGCTTCAATTTATGTATATCTATAGATTTATTGGTAATGGTACAGGACATCTGAGAAAACTGCTGAAACATCCTGGAGACATTAATAGTCACTGAATGACAGTGGGCATCTGAAAACTGGTCTGGTCTGAATGCTGAAATGGTTTTACTGGTGAAAATACTGCTGGAATTACGGCTGTTAACAAACAATTCACCTTCTGGGCTTTCAAATCACACCTTTCCTCAATTGTAATTCTTCCAATTACTACAGACTTTTAACAATATTGCATTAATGTATCTTCTTTTTCTCTTAGGAAATCCTACCTTTGTGCAGAGGTGGGATACAATTAACTTGACTTCATCCTGAAACCCATGTAATTAATTTGGCCAGGTTAATTGCTCCCAATAATTGCCTGTTTCTTTCCAGCAACCACAAAGCAGTCTATGATACTTTAAATACCACTCTGCTGGGAAGTGAAGATGTGGTAATGCTATGCTAAATATTTCTGTTTCTCTGCATAGAGTATCTGACTTGATCAAACTTAGTATTCTCCTCTCTACTCACTTTCTACAACTCTCTGCCCAGCCACTAATTCAATCAGTGTTAAGATTTCTAGACTGTCATCCATCATTTCCTCACTCATGAAATCATTATCTAGTCTCATTTTTCAGAAATTTTACCCATCTCCCACATATATAGGCCTGCTTCCTACTATCTTTGAAGGATACTAATCAAGTAAGATAAAAAATATTCATATTTTTAGGTTTAAATGAGGTTTTACATTTTAGTTCTGGTAACAATTTTACCAGTAAAATGGTACTTTGTATAGCTAGCACTGTGCTTTGATAAATTCTCAAGCATTGAGTGGTTTTGTCCTTTTACTTTGATATATACACGCAAAAAGTCAGTCCAGCCTAGATTTGTGTTAGCTCCTCAACTATTTTGGCATGTCTACTACTATATTCTTTACTTTTTTCTATAACTATTGGGCTGGGTCTGGCAGGGATAGAGTTATTTTTTTTCACAGTTACTAATACGGGGCTGAGTTTTGGATTTGTGCTGAACAATGGGTTTTTGCTTTCCCTATTAAACTGTTTTTATCTCAATGCCAGAACTTTCCAGATTTTACTTTCTCAGTTCTGTCCCTGACCCTGCAGGTGGGGGAGTGAGTGAATATCTGTGCAGGGCTGGGCTGATCTCTGGGGTTAAACCATTAACAACTGTTAATAAAACTAGCAAAGGCAAAAAGAAAAAAAGTTTCTTCATCCCTGATTCTGTGGTGTCTAGAAGAACACTCCTGCAGCCTGAATAGAACAATCTCTTTTCAATCTCTTCATTTGCACCATTCTTTTCTCTGATGTGTCATTCACAGCATATCCAAGGAAACAACCAAACCTTTGCTCAGTGACTCACCCAAAAGTCTCTTCTGCTGATCCCCTCCTGTTCCTCCAGAAGATACAGCAGATGCTATTGTTAGCTAGTTCCAATGAGATCACTTACTTTATTTGAATGTTTGCTCTTTAATGCTTGTCATGCATTTGCAGATATTTCATAATAAAAGGAAACAGACTATAAACTACATTTTTTTTCTCATGTTCTTCAGCTTACGTAAGTACTGCCACCCCATTCATCATCCTGCTTTTTGAGATCCAGTCTTTGAGCAACAAGTTCAGCTACCTATGTGTGCTTCTTTGTCTATAAAAAAATGAAACACTGGGGCTTGTGCTGGAAAATTTTGTTTATAGACACATTTTATAAATATATAACCACTAGGTGGCACTTTGTATTTGGATTTTAAAATTGTCACTTCCAAGAGTGGTTTAGCATTTTTTAAAACTGTCTAGGCGTGCATGAAATATGAAAAAACAACAGAGCGCTTTGAAAACGAGTCAGAAAGTCGACAGCTAGCCTAGGGTTTATTTTTCAGTGTTCTGAGTTTTGTACTTAACTTGGCAGAGCAGGAGCCATCTCACCTCTTATGGGCAATGATTTCTAGACTGCAGGTCTGTGTGCCACAGCRTGGAACTTGGGTCGCATGGGAATTATGAACATATATAGACTGACATTCCTTCTGCATTTTCACACGAGTGATAAAAAGGAAACCAAACAGAGGTGCTGCACAAGTAGCAAGCTGGGAGAAATGCAGAACCGCTTAGAGTGGGAATAGGAATAAGACAGTCCCAAAAAAAGGCTGTTTCCACCTGCTTTTGTCAGGGAGCAGGAACAGGCTGTGATGGCCCTGGGGCTGCACCTGCCTTCA
>PYHW01010050.1:1338593-1360255 GCA_013186435.1 Turdus rufiventris | reverse complement strand
CCCGGCAGCGCATCGTGCCCGCACTGGGTGCCTTTTGCCGGTGAAACCAGGAAGATCATCGAGCGCAGTCCCCTCAAGCCAGGCACGCACCAAAAACGTTGAGGGGTGAGTGAAGTGATCCCTGGCAGGGTCAATCTTGTCACTGTGCAGAGCAGTAGCTGTATTACTAAATATTTCTTCCCCACAACTTTTTTTTTTTTTTTTTGTTCTTTTTGAGGTCTCAATAGAGAACCAAGAGTTTAAGGCAACTCCTTGCTATTGCCTGGCAGTTTACACCAGGCATGGATCTGGATTTTGCCTCCTGAGGCATAGAAAGTAGGCAGTTAAGTGACATGTTAGCACATGCCTTATGTTATAGAAAAGGAAGTGTTTATATATTGGCTTTTAGCTGAGAATGGGAATATATTAGAGTTGCCTTTCCATTGACTTTGTATCTGTTGTAAGTATTATGTAGTAAAATAAACTGAGGAGGCAGCATAAAACTCTCCTAAATAGCCTCCCAAAATAATCAGCTTCAAGCAAAGCAAGGCCACTCCTATGAGAAAACTTAAAGAGAATTTTAATTTTTTAAGGCATACACAAAAAATATTTTCATGTATTAAGAAGAAATACATGATTATGACATCTTTGACATCATAAAAAAGAAATACTACAAACTAATAAATAGTGTTATGACCTGCATGCTGAGACCGGAGGGAAGCAATAATGTAGAAGGAAAAACTTGTAGGATAGTACATTGCCAGTTAATGAAAGTATTCTCATTGTAGCAGAAAAGAGTACCTCTTTGGATCTGTATGTGACAGATGAACTGAAAGGCCAGATTGCACCTACTCCTGACACAGCCAGTTTGCTGAGGAGACTGGTTATGTCATCAGGTCTGAGATTCCCAGGCAAGCTCTCCGGTCAAAACTCCTAGGCATGGAGAACTGCACAGTATAACCCCTCTGATTCCTGACACCAGGGTCTGAGATTCCTCTTCGGGCTCTTGGTAGACACAGACAGTCTGGATGTGCTCCTCATAATTTTTTAAGAGCTGTCAGTCTTTCCAAAATAACAATCTCAAAATAATTTCTTTTACCATTCACGAGAATCTGATGTTTTACCATTACTGCAAGGCTTTGGAAAATCATTCCTGTCTTCTCTCTTTAGAAGTTCTTTCTTGCCCTTTGTGATGATTGGCATCCTGCTAAGAGAGCAGTCGTTCTCATGAGTGGAATTAATACATGCCAAGGCTCATCAGGTTCGTCAGCAATAAACCCCAGGGCAGTCCCTGTGCAGAGGAGCCACCAGGCAGGCTGTCCCCCAGCTGGGCTGCCCCAGCAGCTGAGGACACAAGACTTGCCAGACACCAAACCCCAGTGTTTAATTCTTCGAGCAAATGATTCATTAGGCTGTTGAAGCTGAGTAGCCTGGGAAACCAATTAACAAATTACTGTTAACGTTCTGTGTAGAAACAGTCTTGGGAACTGTCATCATTATTCCTTCTGTGGAGTGACAGAAACTAATATCTTGGGTATTAGTAGTCCACATATCCTAGAAGTAGCAAAGAAGTTTTGAAACTTGCATCTGTTCTGTCAGAAGATTGTACACAGTCAGATTTTTGTGATGTTTTGTTTTCAATGAATCAGCATTTTTAGGTGAAAAGAAATATCATCAGTTATTTCTCAGCCCTCTCCTCTGCTGCTGTTCCTAGCGACTCATTGACATGAAAGAGACAGTAGATGAAGGAGGTGCATCAAATACTAATATTTTTGTTTATATATAGCTAAGTGCTTTTTTTCCTAAGAAGAAAACAAATTCTTGATGGATGAAGTCCAGAAATCATAGTTCTAGTTATTTTCACTTAAACATATCACAGTTCAGTGCTCTGTTACATTAGATCTACATCTGGGGAAATAAAGAACAAGAATTAAACTAGAACAGCTATTGATATATAGAGGTAAATACAAATGAGACTGATACTTCTTAATCAGCAAAGAACAGATAGGTTTATGAAAGAACAAAGAAGTCATATAAATTTGGGCAGAGTTGTTTTGATCACATTTCAAAGAAGGGACTGTCAAATTAAAAGGAAAAATTTTATGGAGGTATCCATGCGGCACAGGACTGCAAACACACAGAGAGAATGGAGTCGTAGAAGTTCATCACAGTAGAAGAAAAGGCATTTTGACTGAAATAAATATTATTTTGGATTAGCTGAGCCTGGGTGCTCCTCAGAGAGCAGTAAAAGCGGAAACAGAAAGTTCAGTGACAGGCAATGGACACAGTGGTAGGCAGTGCCAAAGTATGGCAAGTCCTCTGCTCTCACGACACATTCAGGACTCAAAAGCTGTTCTTCAATTTCAGTTATTGGAAGAGCCTGCCTGCTGAGGAAAGGTCCATGCCAGTAGAGCTGTAAGTAACAAATACTTGCTGCCTGGCCATCTGTCTGTTCAGAATCCTCTAATACAGTGTTGGCAGTAAATGGCTGAATTAGACTTTCCATACAGAAGTATTGACACCAATCCCCTTTGAGCTCAATTCTTGCTTAAATTGTTGATGAAGTTCAAGATGCTCTGAAAATTTGTATTTTACCCACAAATCTTGTTCATGTACTTTGTATAAAAATTATAAATCCATTACTTTGTTTAAAAGGAGTTTACTTTTGTTCAATCATCTAACAATTATTGCTCACATAATGCATAACATGCCAGAAATATCTAAACTGCATGAAAAGTTTTGAAGGGTTTCCCTCAAAGCATGTGTACAAGCCATGCTGGACAATGTGCCTCTTGCAAGAGTGGCTGTCTCTCGAGCTGCTCAAGCTGTTTCATGTGTTTGGAGCCCTGCTTTCCATATCAGAGAGTTTATGTGGAATGCTGTACTAAGTCTCATTGCCAAAGGAGTGTTCTTCCAAGGTCTTCAGAAAGACACTAGGTCTTCATCAGATATTCCTAAATCTCCCAAAGGCACTCTCTACTGTCATCCTGCATTTTGTTAGGTTGTTTGTTTTCTTCGTTTGTTGTTTTTTGTTTTTGTTTTTTTTTTTTTCCTGCAGCCCTTTTTAAGGAAAGATTCCATCAGCCTTGGAAATAGGTTTTAGAAAGGGTTTCCAGGATTAAAAAAAAAAAAAGATTGTAACTAATTTATGTGCAGTTTGGAACTTTTATACTGGAGAAAATTAAAGTTCTGAAAAATTTTAGTATTAGTTACTATTAACACACCTGGTCTTACTAAGGCTCTCTCAGTGATCAGATAGAATACAACAAAGAAGGTTCGAGGCTTGTGTGAGGCAAACAGTCTGTGTCCTGCCCATGACAATGGGATTTCAGACCTTGGGCATGCTCCAGTGGACATGTGGTTGCAGCACATCCTTTGAGATAGCACAGTGATGCTACTGTTCAACACTTCTGCATCAAATATTGTACTGCAGTAAGAGGAGAAGATGAAATTCAGGTTCAATAATAAACAGAAAATGAAATTGGGCTTCTCTGTGTTTTTTCTGAAGATCCAGATGGCATCCAGAAGTTCTAAACTCCTGTCACCATTTCCAATCATATTATGTCCCCATAATCTCTTGAACCCTGTGATGTTTTCTGGACAGAGAAGTAACACCACAGAGAGAGAGAGTTTTCTATGGAAAGGCTGTTCTCAAGTGTGTCACCTCAGCTTTTTCATTCTCCTCCCTCTGAACATCCCCAACAGTGCCCTGCTGTGTCTGGGCATGAAGAGTAGCTTTATGATGCAGCTGAGGGTGCATCTTTTAGTGGTGAGGCTAAAACTGCTCCACAAAACACTTTTAGGCAGTGCCCTGTGACGTGGCAGTTTGCCAAAATCAGCTCCACCAGCTCCAGCCCAAGGCAGAGATCCCCAGCCAGTGACAGTGACAGGAAGAACCCTCCAGAGATGTCTTTCTGTAATGTCAAGGAGCCTGGCTACACAAAGATGTTTCTGCAGGTCACAAATACAAAGAAAATTCAGTGAAAACAAAGACACTTTTCTGTCTGTTTTTTTAAGTTGAGGGCTGCTGAATAGCTTGTTTGAAGTGATGTCGTAGATGTGAAATTCTCAGTCAGAAGGGACAGGGACACTTGTCACTGAAGACAGAATGTAGTCTACAGCACTTAGTGTAAAGTATGCAATTTTGTACTCTCTCTCTTTAAAATGTAGAAGACTTCCATGTAATTTCAAAAGAGTGAGAGAGATCCCTTTAGTATAATGAACTCTTTCAGTTTCTTGGCCAGGGTATGCAATTTTTCTGATTTCCATTATACTCAGATCCTTATTATACTCATTAAACTAATAGGCATTCAGTTACAAAAGTAGAATTTGATCTTTTAAATTTATGGGTTAAATTTAAAGTAACTAAGTTGGGTATTTGGCATAATGGAAAGTACTTGGCTAATGTAATTTCAATTCTAATTTGTTTCAAAACTCCAAATTTGGTCAGTACTTTGTTTTGGGAGTTTACTGGACACAAAAACATCTTATCCTTTTTTTCTGCTACAACGAGGAGAAAATTCTCCCATTTAGTTTTAGGGGTTTTGTAATGGTTAGTTAGGATGTTTGATTTTTTTTTTTTTTTTTTTTTTTTTTTTTTTTTACAATTTGAAGTGTAGAAGTGTAGATCTTCCCAAAAAACTCTAAAGCAAAACATAAAACTACAGAAAAAATTAACTTCTAGAGTGGCATAAAAGGCTTAAGAAGAATAGACAAGATTTAGTGCAGAAAGGAAGACAAATAAGAAAAAAGTAAAATACAAGTAAAAATACAAGTACTTGTCAAAGGAAGTTAGTGCTAGCAGGAGATGATATTTTACTGAGAAAAAGTAAGAAAATGTCTTTCTATACAAAGAAAAGTCATTGAATTTGTTTTAGATAGCTATCAGTAATGTGTTTGTATGCTGCCATAGAAATGCTAGTTGAATTGATAGATCTTAGTGAAACATCTATTCAGTTAAAATGTCATTAAATAAGTCTGACTAATAATGCTGATGTATAAACAGGAGGAAAAAAGGAAATAGCAGTAAAGTTCCTCAGACATCAGGCTGGAGTCCTGTTTTATTCCTTTTAGTAATTATTTTCATTTTTGACAAAACAAAATTTGCTGCTGATTCAAGGTGCTGTCAGTAGTAAGCAGTAGTCAGGTAATCCTATAGAACTGGATCACCTGAAAATGAAGTCCCAAAAAGTAGCTGAAAATTTAATAAAGAAAGATGAAACATCATGTGCTAAAAACAACAAATAAATGTTACCACCATAAGGTAAAGGGCAATAGCAGGAAGTTCTGTGTATGCAAGTCAGTGTGTAGCAAATACAAATATTAATGTGACATGGCTGTGAAAAATAAATGTGATCTCAGGACACATGGGACAGAGACTTGTGGAGTTAAAAAGCAATAAATGAGGCCAAGTAACACACAGAGGTCTGGTTGGGTCTTATCTGGAGAACTGCATATAAATTTAGCAATCTGCAGTCAAGAAAGATGAATTCATCAGATAAAGAGGATATTAATGAAGACTTAAGGATTTTAGAGAATGTTTGGTTCAATTGCCTGTGAAAATGTAAACTGAGATGAAATATGTAATCAGGAGACTAAAGGAAATTTGGCAGAAAAATGAGTGGATTAATCTAGGTGAGAGTAAATGTGCAGATTCATATCCAGGTGGCTGTTCTGGACAAATATTTTAACAGTGAAGGCAAAGAACTTTTTTCTTTTTCGAGACAGAACATGATCAGCGTGTTGAAAGGATTTTGTATTGTGGTTCTGTGCACAAACAATAGACTGTGATTTTCTATAGGTCTTTTCCAAGCCCCTATCCTACTTTTTCATAAATAGTTCTCCAAATTTTCTGCCAAAATCTCTGTTCTACAGAAAATCTATTGCTGGATTTTTTTTTTCTGTTTACACAGGAAAGGTAGTTTTCTATATAAAGTGTGCGCCCCTGTGGAAAATACAATTTTTCATCAAAAATCTAACTATTTTTGCCAGAAATACAAATATTTAGCTTTTGGATAAATATTTCCATTTGAGGCTTTTCAAAACAACCGTAAATTTTGCTAGAGGGGAAACAGAAGTCACTACTAGGCTCTGCTTTCTGGAATTTTTTTGTTCAATGGAACCTTTTTTGGAGCAGAGCAGATTTTAGGCAAATTTGCAAAAACTGCATCTGAGTCCTCATTTTTTGGTAATCTGGGAGTATATGTATTTGTACCAGGAAACCTGTACTGGCTTCTTCTCCGGAAATAGGGGGAAATAAAACATTTAGATTTGTACTAAAGGATGATTGAAAAAAGAGATGAAAAATCCCAACCATCACTAATCTTGGTAAAGGGAGAGGGGGAGAATTGCTTTTATGTAGTCAAAATATTAGGTGCTTGTTTTGCATTATTTTGAATCTTGGAGTAGAGTCAAGTAAACATATTGTGAATTTTTAGTTAGAGTAAGTTTGCAGTTCGAGTTTGTTTCGATTGTCAAGTTTTTGTATCTTTAGGATAGAACATTGTTTACACAGTGGTGGGTTTTTTTGACACTTCAAGAAGAAGACTGAAATGCCTTTGAAATTAAGAACATCATTCTGTCAAAAACTTTGACTAACCATGAGCCTAATGGATATAAATAAAGCAACAATTTTCGCAGGAGGAGAGATGAGATTTCAGTGTAGTTATCGATATGAGGCTTGGTTTCTGTTGCTTAGCTCAAGCCTACTCAGGAGATACAAAAGGAAAAATGTCATCAATGATGCAATCAAACGCTTAAACACTCTAAAATTACTGTCTCCATTAAGAGAAAAAAATAGTCAGGTAGTAAAGTAAGCAACAACACTGTAAGCGAAGCCTAATTGTCCAGCGTAACATGATCTGAATGGCACTCTGATCAGTAAAGGATTACTGAGGCTTGTATGAAGAATTTTCCCACGTAACAGAAGGGTAAAGAAATACATATTGACAAAACAAGGCCTTGTGGTGCACAGGAATGTTCCATAGACAGAATCAGTACCACCCACTCCAGGTCCCAAGTTAAACAGAAAACACAGAGGGGCAGGAAGAGGCAGGGCAGCTGTGCTAGGGGCTGCCAGCGTTCGTGGGTGAAGGCAAATGGACATTCAGGTGAGTAGGAGTCTCTCTGGAAAATGGAATATTAAGAGCAGAAGTGTGCTCTGTCCTTCTCTAGATTACAGCTTTGGTACTGTGTCCTGGATTGAGATGAGCTCTCGGATTGAGAGGAACAACCTGGTTTGAAAGTTGTTACAATGAGTTGGAAAGAAAATGCGAGACAGACCCATGGTGGCAGAGTGGTCCAGCTTCAGGGGGACACAGGGCATGTCACTGAGCAGAGAGTCTGGTGGATTGGACAGCCAGGAGTGTGCTCAGGTCTCTCAGGCTTACATAACCCTGGATGCCTACATTTCCCACTTTCTGGAAAAGTGCATTTATTGCTGTGGTATTACACAGAATATAGGTATTAACAACTTTGAACAGATGAAATAAAGTGATGGTAGCCCCTAGATGCTTTCATTTTGCTGGAAAATGGTTGTCCATGGACCAGATCTTGCCCCATATTTCCTCAATCATTCTTTAACAAGTGCAAACTAAGGTCTGAGATTGTAATTCTGAAATCTCTTTAGCTCTGGTCCTAGGGAGGTGTCGCAAGTCCTTGGGTTTGTGCAGTGGAAATGGATGTTGAGAAAGCTCAGACTGGAATCATGGAACCCTCAAGAGAAACTTGAGTACTGCCTTAATCCTTCATTTGTGACCCAGCCCTGTTTACCTTGAGATCAGTGGCAATAGTCCCATTGGCTTCAGCTGGGAACTAAATCAAGCATTTGGCTGTGAAACCATGTAAATTCTACTCAAATCTAAAATTTCTATAAATCACACCGCTCTTTGTGAGGTGAGCACATAGCTGGCTGGGCTTATTATGACCAGAGGAATGATGGCACAGACCCTTCCTTTTTTAAGTATCCCACATCAGCTGCAGTGTGGCATCTCATGTACCAAGGAACAATATGCACTAAAAATGCCAGTAATTAGCTAACTCCGTCTCCACAGTTCAAATGCCAGTAGAACTTTTCCCCAGTTCCAATGCTGTTTGGACTGAGAATGTATAAACTGATTCTAGAAGTAATTTCCCTGCTTTAATATATACTGTTTTTAATGGAATTGTGCAGAATGATTAGTGAGAGGCAAATGTCAAAACACCAGACAGAAACTGACTCACCAGTCATAGGATTTAATATTAAGGTCAGGCTATGGAAATAACTATGGCGCTCAGTCTTTATTATCTTGTGCCTTATGCAGTGATTTACACTGGAACAAAATGACTGGAGTGGATATAATGTGCTAATTTGCCAAATTTGGTGGTATTTTACATATTCCTTCCACACTTGTTAGTGGTGACACAGGGCACAAAGCAGTTAAAGCAAGATAAGAACACAAAACAAAGGAACGAGCTCAGAATGTCCTAGAAGATTATTGTGAGCAATTGTCTGTATGGTTTTTAAGGTTTACTCTTTTTTCTTTTTAGGCAGGATTAAAATGTTGACATTCTGTACAAATAAAGAATATCAAGAGCACACAGAGTGCACGCTTTCCCTTGCAAGTCATTCCACTTTTCCCTGCTTTTTTAATGCATTTGCATGTGCCAATTGGTAACAAACCTTTAATGTTGATACTTTTTATTTGAAAAACAGCTTTCATCACAGAGCTTTGATTGCATGGACTGCTCTGTGGTAAATGAGCTTCAAATTACATTATGCTTGAACTAACTGCATCTGCTCGCTATAAGTATCTCAGTCCACAGTGGCACAGGAAGACATGAAAGGTTGTCAGGTCAAATGCTGATAGCAGCTTTCATGCAGTACTAAACTTGCATGTTAATTGTACTTGATACTCCTTCTCTATTACTGAAACAGCCCCAAACTCTCACTCTGTGTAAGTCTTTGTAAGTTGTGTCCCTTCCCTGATAGTCATCACCCTACGCTGCTGGTTTGTGGTTCAGTTGTAGAATGGTGATGAATTGCAGGCTTCAGACTCAAAGTGTCACGTACTAATGTTCTCAATTTTTGTTGTGTTTGATTATCTCAATGTTTATTGTCATGTGGTCTTTCTGCACTGTTATCTACCTTGCACTGACTGGACACTAGATAACATTGTTAAAAATTTCTCTCTTTTTTTCCTCAACACCTTCTTAAGGTAATTTTCCAACTCTCCCTCATCAAGCCCTGATGATAACTTACCTTTTGAGTGCAGTGTTTGGTCGGTGTATGGATTTTAGAATAGGCAGTGGCTATGATTTTGACTGCAGTAGCCACAGCAACTTCAGTACTGCTTCATTTTGAACTACTCTATTGTTCATAGAGGTCACTTACCTAGCTGAATTTGAAACTAGGAGCCTTTCAGTTATTTCTGAATTATGTGTTTCTGAAAATTAATGGTCTGTTTTTCTATTCTCTTGTAGATACTCTGAAATATGAAGGACTTGCCATTCTGTCAAGGGCTGAGTGCATTGATTATGTTAATGCTGAAGGGAAGAAAGATGTAGATGTGACACTGCAGAAATGATGCAGTGGGAAAACAAGGGAAAAATCAAATTTATGGAGGTAATACAAAGTTGAAGAAATATTCAGTTGATCATGAAATTATCTGATCCAATGAATGTTCATGGAAAGACAATGGAAAGGTCTATAGGATGATAACAGTTTCTCACTTTCTATGGAGTGTGATGCCCCTGAGCCTCTGGGTTAAAGAATAAATGACATCTCTGTGTAAGGTCTAAATATTGGTGTAACTTTCAAATGTGGTAGAAGATACATAAAGAAGAGTGCCGCTCCTCTTATTTTCAAGCCCAAGAATTACACACAGGGGAGGAAGCTCACTTAAGGGGATAGTCAAAGGGTAAAGCCCTGGCAAGCAGCAGAGGCTCTTTTAAGGTGCCGTATGGGAATTCAGGACAACTGCATCCCGTTTTAGAAAAAGAAATCCAGCATGGCTGAACAGAAGGGTGGGGAAGGTTATTAGACGCAAGAACCTTCAAAAGCTGAAAATATGCGCAAAAGAGAATAACCAGAAAAATCATAAAACTTCATATAATACACATGAAAAAGCAGAACAGGATAGGAGATGAACTTCCAAATGGCACCAGTACTAATAAAGTCTTTCTCAAACACATCAGAAGCCATCTGGAACATCAGTATAGCAAATAGAGGATAAAGATGCATCAACATTTTAAAAAAGAAAAGCCTTAGGAAAAAACCCAAGTGGATTCATTCCACCTGTGAACAAAGTGAAGGAGTGAGTATAGAGATCTCACCATGGCAGAACCTTGATCATAAGTGATATTTCAGGAAAATCTTTCTCTAGTCAAGATTTTGGTGGAAGTTTATAGAATAAAGAGGCAAGAACAGTAACTACCAGATCTGGCAATATTCCCAAAGGTTCTCAGATGAATTTCCAAGTGAAAGAACTGAACTGCTAATAACGTGTGATGTTTCACTTAAATCTTTGGTGCAGAAGGCTGGCAGCGAGATAATATGATACAAACTTTTAAATGGGATACCAGGGGATGGGTATGGATGTCATGAAGATGAATAATGAAAGTTCACTGATACTCTCAATACAAAGATTAGTTAGGATATGAAATTAAACTACCAAGTTACCTTTTTCATACAATGCACAAATGATATTTATACCTTTCCAGAGGATGCTGGTTGCTAAAAATATATACAGGATAGAAATTGAATAAATTGATGGATGAAAGCCCACAGAGGGTTAAATATGAAGATATTACCAGTGGCTTAGGAAATACTTTCAATGCCAGTCACTGGATTCTGGGAGAATACTCATCAAAGACCAATTGTCTTTGTCCCGTTTTAACACTCTTCTGTACATATTTGCTGTTTGCTGATGTCAGAGACAATGTGTTGGATTAGTATGCAGTCGTGATGGTGTTAGCTTTTATGTGCCTGTGGTTTTAAGAAGCAAATTAATTTCTGCTAGTTGTTTTCCAGGTAATTAACAGGAAGAGGGTAGATTCCTTCTTCAGAATCATCCTCAATTACCTGTATCTGCATGGACTTTGGGAGTAGAAGTTACTCCCTGGATGATGAACAAACGAGGCCAATTATCCCTGTTTATTTAACTCTTCTTCATCTCTACCCAAAATATCTAAGAAGAAACTGATAGATAAAGAAACAACAGGAAAAGGGCAGGCAGCATCAAAACTCTGCCTTTTAGTTTTGTTTTTTTCCACACATTTTAGTTTTAGTTTTTGTTTGTCCTTTTGATATTCATACACGTTAACTGTACACATATTAGTAAATACTAGTTTAAAGTGCACACTTATTTCTTAGTGACAGGCAAAATTATTAATTCTTTTATGATAATATATTTGTCATCCTAAGTTTGCTTAAGCACTTTTGGTGTCCACTTAATTGTAGGGAAACAGAAAACTGAAATCATACCAACCTCTAAAGAGTTTATTAAAGGGCAGGAACATCAACCAGAAATATGTATCAGCCAAGTCTGTTGTACGCTGTGTTCCCAAACGAGCAAGCACAGAAAGCTCTATTTCGATTGATATTTTATTTGGCATATAAATTAACTCTTACACCACTTATTCCATAAATTATTCAGGTACAACATACCTCATACAGTCTATGAGTCCCCTCATCCTAGAAGTGTAAAATAATATTCACAATTGGGGCTCCAATGAATTGCAGCATATCTGGAAGGACTCACAGTATTTCTCTACTCTCCTCCAAAAATTTGCATTAGCAATAAATTGCTGCAGCATGGCTGGCCTGTCTCAGATGCTGGACTGAAAGATCTTCCAGGATGGTCTTTATTAGCTCTTGGCAGAACAAATGTGATATTCCTGTGGTATATCGTGTTTTCCTTAGCCAAGCAAATGCAAGGAATGTCCATCTAACACAACTCCTTGCACAGGCTGAACATTACAAAGTGATGGAACAAAAGGTAGCCAGAATGTACAAAAAGAGACAATACACCTCTCTAAAGGAAAGTCATTATCCAGTTTTCCAAAGGACCATGAGGAAGGAAAAGATGATGCTCTCAGATATAATGCTACAGGTAAGAACATGCTTGGGAGTAAAAGGCTTCCTCACAAATCAAACATAGAGAACACAGGGGAGAATGACTTTTGCACACACTGTTAAGACTGAAAAAATTAAGACTGAAAAACCTCCTGAAGGGAGCTGTCCTCATATGAATGTCATTGGTGATTTTGGGCGATCAGTGAACATCATCCTGGAAGAGCTTCTTGTTGATGCTTTCATCAATGACAGGGAAGAAACTGATTCAAGCAACACCACTTAGTAAYGTGGGAGCAYGTAATTTTCTACAGTGCTGGGTGAGTAACTGGATAGAAAGAATCAATTACTTCCATGTTGGCATGGGAGCATGGGTACTTTTTCACAGACTTTTTCAGTCTTTTTTTAAGATTCTAACATTGCTTGTAGTTTGAGATGTGGGGTGCCTTAGTAAAAACTCTGTGCACACAGAAAAGAGTATTTACTTCCTTGAATCTCATGAGACATATACGGATATAGTGACAGTGCGGCTGGCTTTGACTGTCTTCATTTCTAAAGACTATCCAGATCTCTCTCGCAGTCAATTTTTATTTTCTCGGAATTGAGAAAAATATGGCAGAACCTAAGTTTGAAAAATGTTGGCCAAAGAATGGGCAAAAGGAAAGTTTAAAATGGAAACAATCCCCAAAACCCCAAAATCTATTGCTAACGGACAAAAGAAAAATGTTTTTCAGAAAATTCTGGGCTCAGTCTTGGTACTTGCAGACTACAACAATGAGAAGAATTGACAGCTCCTGCTCATTTTTCTGGAAGATTCTCATTTCCAAAAGTGTGCATCAATGTGTTGCAAGACTTTGGCTATGATTTTAGGATCCCATCCTAAAAGTGAAGACTAACCAGGCTTAACACCACAAGGCTGGATTGAGTCCCAATACAAATGCTCAAACTGTTTAATTACTTCCAAATATTTATAAATATACATTTTTAAAAATGTATTTCACTAAAAAAATGTGTATTGTTTAGTAACATTTTCCCTGGAATTGCCCAGAAAGAGGAATATAAGAGAAAAATAATTTCCTGCAAGGTCAGTATTACTGAGATGAATACATACCCTTGTTTATTATTTTTGTTTCAAACTGCTTCATTCCTCTGTAATAACTTTCTCTGAGAGATAAATCTAATCTCCAAATCCTTCCTATTGAATTGTAAACAAATCAGATAAAACAGCTATAAGCTAGTTTCATTCTCAAACAGAAAATGGAGATTTTAAAACATATAATTGGGTATCAGGCCAAAGAAAATTAAATACATTCCTGAATGTTAGCACAGGTCTTTGTTTCCAGCTCCTCATTCCAGATGAAGCAAATTAGCCCAGATTTTCTGTTAGAAGGCTTGGTAACAATGCTTGATTATGGGACCAAATATTGGACACTGGATGGCTTTCATGTCTTTCTACCTGATCTGCACTCACCAGCTTTAAATAAGGTTCTGCCAGAATGAGTATTGCAAACATTTCAAATGCTCCTCAGAGATGGCTTTCCTGAACTCAGTCTGTGGGCTGGGGGCTGAATTTTAATTTCCTGGGCCTGAAGGCAACATTTGGAAAATGAAGAAAATGAAGAGATGTTCTTCTTAAAATTTCCTTGAGATTAAATTGCAGCATCTGCTCAAAATACTGAGGGAAGTTTGAACCAATAAAGTTACTGCATTTCCAAAAATGCCAGGATTGCAGAAAACACACAATTCTTCTGGTTTGTTTATTTTTCAATCTTTTAATTGCTAATCAACCAAAAAGTAAAATTTCTTTTAGCAGTTCCCAAAATTAGCTTTTAATATATCTCATGAGCTTCCTTTGACTTCTATACTCTATTGTATATGCACAAGCATGTATGTGAATAAACTTGGTATATAAGATATCCTTCACTTTCCTTCCCAGCTAGTAAAATATCTTCTGCCAATTCCTGCCCCTAAATGCATAAAAATATTAAAACCAGMAATATYAAAATAACTGAATTTAAAAGATGGCAGAAACTTTTTWAAATGCTGTCAATGTAATTTTGATTAAGGTTATTTTAGTTTCACAGCAGCTAATCGCAAAATAATAATAAAAATTTTTTCAGTGTCCCAATTTCTATAGTATTAACCTGAAATTTTCATTTTAGACTCATATTTTTATAAACTTTTCTTTACAATAATTTTTATTCACTGGACAGGGAGAGAAATGTCTGTTTATTTATAGACTGTAAAGCATATGTCAGCTGAGGTCTTAGCCTTTTAAAAGAAAACTTCTCATATCTTATGAACTCATACTGAGATTTAAGATAAAGGAGTTTATTGGACATAGTTTGCAAATTTGAAGCCCCGTCTTAAAGGTGGTCTGTAAAAATTGTATCTGGTTTTCTAAGGCTGTAAGCGTTTTGTGATGATACTGCTGGTATGTATGTGCTGTCTACCATTTGTAAAAAAGTAGGATTTGAATAGAAGTGTTGGGGGTATTTTTGGGGTTTTTTCCCTGTTAACTTTAAAAAACCCTCAATAAATAGAAACTCTTACTTTGTTATGTTTTATCATTATTTTGAAAAATAAGGATGTCATCTGTTAACACCTTTTTCTGATACGATGCCAAATATTTTTCAAACGGCCTCCTGAAGTTAAGTAACAAAACATAAAGAGCCATGAAAACCCAGAACATTTTTGTTAGTATGAGAGAAAATGCTTTCTGTTCTGAATAGCTCCAGTTTCACTGCCTTTGATCTCAGGTTGTCACTTCTGATGTACAATAAGTCACTATTCTACTAATCTTTTCAGGCAGACTTTACAGTCTACTCATACTATAATAAAGGGATATAACTCCTAGCTGCAACCTCATTAAACCCCGTGTACTATTGAGAGAAGAAATTCTATTGTAGCTTGTGTTATCTAGCAAAGAAAATCATAAGGTAAGGGCTGAGGTTTTCCAGAAGTATCTAACACGTTCAATTCAATTACTTAAAAACATGCCACCAAAACTGGCCACAGAATTTTTGTTCTACACATATATAAGCTCCTAGAGTCTTAAAATCCAAATAGGATCAACCAGGAAAAAAAGTAATAGTTGGATCAATAGAAGAGAACAGCATTTTAAAGGATGTGTGTTTAGTTTTAAATGAGAGCATTCGTGAAGGGAACTCACATGGAAGAAAAATATTGAGGGAGGAATGCATTCATCAGTGCCTAATAGGGTAAAGTTCCCACTGACATTTTTCCCATGGTTAGAATATTTCTAACATTTCTGTATTCCATGAATTCTCTTCTACATAACAAGGCCAGAACGACAACTGAGTTCTTCTCTGGGGATGGATAAACTGATGGAATTCTTCTCTTTTTGATTCTACCTTCTTCATAAAATTTCTGGCAACTTAGTGTCTATCTTTCTGCAGTAATAGGATAGTCTGGCTTTTTGGGGTTGTACTTGAATGCAAAAAACTCTCCTTGTTATATGATGCTGCATACACAAATCCACTATAAACAAAGAAAAAATGGAATTTGACAAAAATACTATTCTAGGTATAACTTTTTTAAGTGATAAAATTTATTTATACTGTTCTAAGAATACATCTAGCTTTATTTTAAGGATCAGCCTTAGTTATATGATCCTATATACTGGCAGTGGTAATGACTTAAAATCTGTGTATCTTTGCTTTCAGAGCTCAGCTGATATTTCTGTTTTCTTAGAGAGGGTGAGATGCACAAAAAAAAAAGGGAAAACTAGTAAAATAACCGTTAAATAAAGAAAAATAGTAAAATTTTACCTATTATATCCAGTTTTTCATATTTTACTATGTTTCTGTTTTTCGTATGATTTTGAATATAAATACTCACCTAGGAAATATTTTGGGTTTAGTAGAATCATTATATTGACAACCAGACATGGATTACTTTGAGGCTGATTACTTCCTTTTTTTCTCCAGTGACCTGCTATGCTTCTTTTGAGAAGAATAAAGACCACAATGCACCCTGCAAGTTGCAATTCAACCAAGTAACCTGGCTCATGGAAAAGAATTAAAACAAAATGTATTTGAAATGCATTTCCCAAGCATTAAAACTGCAAAGCCAAGGATTCAGAAGTTTCAGAAGGGAAGATTAAAGGTTTCCTGTAACTTTGTGTTGACCTCCTGGGTGTGTGCATTACAATTCAGACCTTCATTACAGGATGGCATTTTCCTCCCAGTTATCTATCTCTCATTCAGTTCATGTACATAGAATAATTTCTTTTATTTTATTCAGTATGTGACCTCAGACATCTTACTTAATTCATGCTATCCAAACCCTCCTTAGAACAGAGATTTGTCAATTTTCTCGATGGCTGTTCTGCTGTGCTCGGTGTCAGAGTACTTGGATGCTTCACAAATGGAATGGATTAATTTTCCCAGCACCCAGACAAAGTGGCACTTTATTAGCTCTTTGCAGAGACCTGGAGATGAAGATCAAAAGGTGACTCCCTAATTTTGCGTTCCAAGCCAAAATGCCTGCAGCATAATTGTTTAGGAGTTCCTATGGTACTTCCCAGCAGCCCACAAACTGCAATTTTAAGATGCTTTGGTGAGAGTGCTTCAGCCAGTCCCAGTGAAAGCAGCATTGAATGTCAGGCAGAAGCTCCCAGAAAGGCATGTGTCTCACCAGCATCCTGCAGGGACTTCCCAGTGGTCACCCCCTCATCCCTCATCCTCATCCCTGTGGAGGAAGGTCTGCCTGTGCCCTGCCCTTCTGGCACAGCAGTGCAGCCTCCTGCCTTGCAGGTGATCAGCCAGACTGGTGTGGGAGAGAGAAGCCAGACTGAGCTCAGCCTCTGTGAATTCCACTGAATTCTACTTTATCACCAAGGGCTGTCTGCCCCTACGGGCTTCTGCAAGATGAGAACTTCCTCTGGGGTCTTTTTTGAGGGACAACAGAGAGAGAGCATCTTTGCCATCCCAGGCTCCAGGCCAGGCTTGCCAACACACCTCAGGTGTGTCACCTTCTGGGGAGTGAATGTCAGCTCCTGCAGGAAGCCTTCATGCCTAGCTAAAGCACAAAACCACGTCAGAACCTCACAGGGTCCTTCAGTGAGAGCAGCTGGGCAACCTTCCACAGCTTTTTGTGAAAGTGGGAGGTCTCTGGGAGATAAACCATTATTACACTAACCAGGACAGAGCACTTCTGATCTCCTCAGTAAGTGTAGAAAAAGAAGCCCTGATAACCATCTTTAAATATTAATTGAGGTCTTTGCTTCTACCAGAAAAGCACTTTCCTCTGTTATCTAAGAAAACAAAACAAACAGGATACCAAATCCTATCTCGAGCCTTTCTTTCCATGTAGCTCAGCCTTCAGCTCAAAACAAGGGCTTATTTTATCCCATAAAATTGAATGTGTAGAAAAAGGCCAGGCAACCCACTCTTGATCAGGAAAATTACCAAATGAGCTCCAGCACATCTCTACCTCCAGCACACACAGCCTTGCCCGCCAGGCTGTTCTACACATACAAACTCTGGATTGTTGTCATCATCCAGCTTCCATGGCTCTGGTGTCAGGGGTGGCATCAGGAAGATCTTGGGCCTAAATGTTTCTGTGATAAATATAACAAAGGGTCCCAAGGAGGTTTGTATGCCTTTGTTATCAGAATGCAAGCACTGAAATAGAGAAGAAACCAGTTTGAACTTCATATAAAGAAATGGTCTTTCCCTCTCTGGTGTGGTGAAATCCCAGGACAGAGCTAACCACGATAATAATTTAAGGAGGAGCAAAGAAAGAGAAGATTTTTGGGTGAAGAGATGAAAACAGCCAGGTGTTTTGACCAGAGCTAAAGGAAAGGTGAAATCCTCACCCTGTTGTCTGTGTCTGCAGCCACCACAGGTGTGTGGGAGTGCTCCCACCAGCCTGGGAAATGGCTCTGGCTGGGCAGGAGAGACAATGAGATTTAGGTCTCCTGGACCTCAATGTAACACTTGCACACATGACACCTTTTCACATTTTGTTTTATTTCTTATCTTTTAGTGGCTGAATTTTCAAACATTACACTACTTAAGTTAACTATGGATGTCATATCAGTTTCTGAAAAGGGTAAATTAACATCAGCTCGTATTATTCCTCTTAATATGGTTGAAGTGTTTGTAATGGATTTCACCATGCTCTTCTGTAATGTGTCCAGCATTCCTGGTTTTGCTAATTATGCATAATTTTTGTATTATGTCCTGAATATTTTTTCCCTGTTTCTTCTGTTTCTTTATGTGCTTCATGCAGACTCTCTTTCCCCCTCCCTCCTCTGTCTTTACTTTTTCTTCCATGCAATAGGTAAATGGAGAGAACAGCAAAACCTTCTTAATGTTTTTAGTACCACCACAAAAAAAGAGCAGTTGAAAGGAAAGAACATGTCAAGCTGTGCGGGTGTGGACTGCAGCATACTGAGTGTTAATAATCTCCCAGGAGACTTACCCAGTTATTAAATACTGACAAGTTTCTATTGCTGACTGATTTTTTCAGAACTTCACAACATACACACACTTTGGAAGATTTACTTAGGAATGAAGCCAGGATAACCCTCCAAACCACAGAGGTCCCCTAATTTAATTCAGTGGAATTATTGTTTTAATGTGCAATTGTTACATGCACACCTCCCACTCACAACCCTCCCAAGCCTGTCAAAGTTTGAGTCATTTGGATAATGCCCTTAACAACATACTTTACTTGTGATCAGCCCCAAAATGCTCAAAACACGTCTTGTAATGCTACATCAGCCTTAACACTGTGACATTGGTGGGCTTTTAGCAAGCAAACCTATTAATCTGCAGTGTTTCTGCACTTTTTATTAAACAGTTAATAACTGCAGTTGTGTATGACAAGGAAAGTGCTGGAATAATTTCTTAGAGTGTTACAAAATAATATCAAGTGAGTTTTGAATATTTTCTGTGTACTCCTATTTCTTTGAAAATTGGCAAGTTACAGAGACCCGGGAACAGTAAGTACCTTTTTGAGGAATAATTAAATGAAACAAAGAAACCACAGTCTGGATGTTAAGAGCTCCACAGTTATGAACAAATTTGTTCCATAAATGCTTGAATATGCTCAGCATTTTGGAGACTGCAGTGGTGAACCCAGATTAGATGGCTTCTCAAAACAGGAGCAAAATAAGGCTTTTTGTACTGAGTCTGGAAATCCAACATCCCTAAATACTCCAAGGAAGCAATCATCTTCCTATTTCCATGGTACTGCACAAAACTATCTCCTTGGGTTTGCCCTGCTTTGGTTGCATCTCTAGCTGATATTTCTGAGTATCAAGCCATTGTCATCAAATCTATGCAGTGTCAGTGAACTCAATGAAATTGCCAAGCACACAACATTTTTAATCAGTAAAAAAACCATGCTGAATATTTCTATGCTTTATAAACAGAGAATAATAAGCTTTATAAATTTATTTAAAACATCCCAAAGAACACTACTGTAGAGCTATGATTATCTAATTAATTTTGCATAATTTTTAGTGTTTTTTGAATTATATATTTTAAATGTTTTTACAAACTTAATTACTTCAGATAATCTTCCCTAATATTTTTTAATTGCAATTAAATTGCATGGTAATTTTACATAGACATTGGTATGCTAATTCCTGTAAATTCCATATTAGTTTGAGGGACAAAAAATATTTTAAAATGTATAGTTAAGTCTACAAGAGCATGGCCTTAAATATCTGGTTTCAGGCAAATTATTATGGAGGAATGATGCATTTCTAACTTTCCACTGTCAGTCTGGTCAATGTTACTCTATTAACACCCCCTTTGACCATTCCACCTCCACTCTAACTCTGAATACACGTCTGCCTGATGGAAGGACTTGTTTAGTTGTTTTAAGATAATGAAATATTTGTAAATATACATATTTTAAAAATAAGTGTCTACAGTGTCATGGCAGAACACAGATGTGACAAGTTGGAAATGGTGCTGTATTTGTGGGCACAAGGAAGCAACTCCAGCTCCAGGTGCCAACAGCAGGGCTTTGTCTCACCACCTGTTCCAGCCCTGAGCCCTGGAGTGAGAGTGCAGTCAGGGATGGAAGAGCAGGATGTAGAGGAGCAGGAGTGTGTGTTCACAGTGTGAGAGAAGTGGGTTTTTCACATGAAAGCAGCATTGTGGCTGCTTTTGATGGCCACATGGCAAGCCAAGACTTCCGTCTTCACCATGGGTCAAATAATACCAGAAAGCAGAATTTGAATGGTGGACTCAAGTTTTGAGTTAATTAATGATTTTTATGAACTACTTAAAATAATTTTAAAGCAGTTTCTGGAGTTTGAGAATGTGCCAGGCTATTTCTGCGTGCATAAGCAAAGTGTTTTGCTTTGTTGCCTTGGTGAATATTTATATGAAGACATATGCTATCTGGCCCTAAAATTTTCCTCTCACAGCCCACCTGAAGTCAAAAGAAAGGGTTTAGGAAGAAGGCAGGATGGCTAAAGGAGAATTAAATTGACCCCATGAAGTAATATGAGACAGTTTTGTTGCAAGACTTATTTACACAACTTCAAGCTATAGTAATCCTTCTCAAAAGAAAAAAACCCAGCACAACAAAATAGATATATTGGATTGCTGACTGCTAGTGGTCATTGGTTGCTGTTTCATTAGTTGCATACTATGTCTCTTCTGACATTTACTGCAGAGTAGAAAACATTTTCAGATGCTCTGAAATATTGATGCGAAATATATCAAGAATTGTCTGCAAAATCTCAGGGTTGCATCGTGATGCTGTGAAAGAAGTCAGTGCAGATGAGCATTCGTGAACTGTGTAAATTCACAGCTACAAGGTGTTTCTATAGAATAAAAAAGGTCAATTTAGATTAGATATCAGGAAGAAATTCTTTACACTGAGGATGATGAGACACAGCATGTGGTTGTCCAAAGGAGCTGTGGATGTCCCATCCCTGGGGTTGTTCAAGGCCAGGATGGACAAGGCTTTGAAGTACCTGCTCTAGTGGAAGGTGTTCCTGCCAGGGGATTGAAACTGGATGATGTCTAAGGTCACTTCCAACCCAAACTCTTCTATGATTCTATGATTTAACTGCTTTTCTACAGTCATTGTGTTACAACTGTAACATGGAGTCAGGAAGAGTCCAACAACAGTCTGAAAGCATTTTAGGTTTTTCTAAGGGAGAATTATGTTCATCTGTAGTAAATGTAATGCTGGAAGACTTTTCCACATGAGCTGCTTGTTAGCTAGAAAATATGTTTTTGAATAACATACTGAAACCACTTATAATTTCTGACTGCATTCAGAGAGAGTTGTTAATGAAAAATATTATTTATTATTCACTTATTGAATACTATAAAAAGTTACTGATAACTCTTTTTTAAAAATTATATTACGATAATCTGACTAAAACAGTGAAAGAAAATAATCAGCTAGAATCATAAAATACTGGAAGAGGTTGAATCCTTGGATACAGCAGTTATGGTTTTAGTCAAGTAATGGAGAACATGTATTTCCTTTGCTTCTTTAGAGATTGACATCCATCTCTCCCTCTTTCCAAGCATCTCCCTCCCCTATTCATAGCCTGCCACTAACTGTACTATACTAATCACACAACCACACACAGGAAGGGATAACAGCCACCCTGTGAAGTCACTCTTTG
>PYHW01010050.1:1298876-1329724 GCA_013186435.1 Turdus rufiventris | reverse complement strand
CCAGGCTTTCCCACCTCTGCTGAGGCTGGCTGGGCTCCAGCTTGGCTTGGGGCTGCCGCGGGCTCTCACTTCCGTGTTGGCAGCTTTTGTTAATATTGTAATATAAAATAATATATTGTTAATATATTAGCCGCCCCGGAATACTAGCCGCACTTCTGGGTTTCCACCAAATTTTTTGTGAAAATGGTGCGGCTTATACTCGTGAAATTACTGCACTTTGGTAGACTATAAAGTTGCTTATGAATTTGATCTGGCAATTTAGACCATAAAAACTGATCCTTTCTTCCAAAACAACTTGGTTTTACATGTGGTATATATTTTTTATTAAATGCTCAGTGAAGACTACATTAATACTCTGCAAAACTGTTGAATATTACAGAAATTGCAGGTTCATCTTTGCTGCTGGTACAGTGGCTCTTGGCTGCAGGTGTGCAGACTGAACTGTGTAACTGAGAATCTAGAGCTGTATGCTTGCTGTTGCATTTCCTATCATAGGTTGGAGTGAGGGTAAAAAGAAACCATCTCTCTGAACACAGCGCCTGCCTTCAGGGCTGAGAGGTCTCACTGCAGCCCCCCAGCAAGGGCCACGCCTAAGAAACAGAAAATGTGAATGGAAAAATTGAAATCCTTCTTGGAGAGTATCAATCCTCTTGAACACATCTTGAAAGAGTAGAGTGTCAAAGTAGTTGGATTTATTCCTGAGTTCTCTGCATTTACCTGCCAATAATACACAGCAAATGCTGGGACAATAGTCCCAGTGTTCTTTTAATATTTTCTCTGATCCTTTGATAAGCTTCAAGCCCACAACAGAAAGGGAGGGAAAATGGTATTTATCACTGCTTTTCACTGTGAAAATAAGGAAGTTTCCTGGTAAGGAAAGATAAAATCACTTGGCACAAGGACTTCTAATTCACACTGGACAAATTCAGGACAGTGTTTTATATATCAACAAGTAATGACTGGGGAATTTCCTTATCATCTAATGATATTTTGCCAGATTTCTAATAAAAAAATACTGGTTAAAGATTCATTTAATGGGATGCAAAGTTTGCAGAACTCCAGAATGGCAACACAGCAAAAGTTCAGGTGCTGATATAAATATATTTTACCTATATAGATTGATATAAAATATCTTACATGTATATACCTTATCAATTTAATTCTTTTAATACATTCACACTCCTGACAGGCAGGGCAGGATCACACATATCACCCCTGCGGTTACAGAGCTGTTTGTACAAATTGAACCTCAAATTACTTTGCCTCAAAACATTTTTATCTGAGTGTATTCAAGATGTCAAGGGCAAGTTTGGGAGCAGAATTAGGGGTTTTTCATGAAGAAAATTAATCTCAGTGGGATTACAGACAAATTTGGGGAAATGGTTTCTTGTTAACAAAAAGGGTAAGACAATGCAAAGTTACTAAAGTGTATCAAAACGAATGAAGTTTGTATGCTTAATCTTACTGCAACTAATGTTTTTTTTTCCTTTCTTGATAACTTTGATGAAGTCACCTGGAGCACCAAAGTTTGTCATTTCCCCCAGGTATATAATTTGAGCAAATGGGAGTCTATAATAGTTTCTAATTACCCACTTTCTGTGTCTTGGAGCAGATTCAGCTGGAGCAGCTTGCACCACTCCTCCAGGCAGCTCCCAGCTTTGCAGGGAGAACATTTCCCCAAAAGATGGGTGCTGAGATGAAAAACATGCTTGGATTTAATTCTCTCTTTTAGGGCTGTGTGTCCTGTAATACAAAGGTGTAAAAATAGGGACAGGTTCTATGTTTTAAGAAGCAAAAAAATTTTTACTCAGGAAGGAAAAGAAAGGAAGAGTGACCTGCACGTGCTTATTCGAAGAATGGCTCCAGACGCAGAACCTGAGTACACAGAGGGCACAACCCTGAGAAAGGCGCTGCAAGGTGGGCTGTGTTTCACAGGTAACCTCAGACCTTAGTTTTGGTCTGCTGGGGGCATGTCCATGGTGAGTGTGACAAGAGCTGGGGATTCATCCTCTGCTGCAGCATGGAGAGTGCTCTGTTCTGGGATCAGGCTTTAGCAGCTCAGAGTTAAAATATCTAACTGTTGACTTCCTAAGTCTTTGGGTGTATCCCTTAAAGCTTTCTGAATATTTTCTCACCCAGAAAGTGTGAAGAAATAAGGCCAGCCAACAGTCTAGGTAGTCTCATTGTTATTTGAGACTAAGGGAATAATAAAGTTGCCTTTAAGGTTGAAGTAATTGCTGTGTGGTGAAAATGAACTTTATCAAAGAACATTCAGGAATTCTTGGGGTCTGAGGAGCTCTAGTTTCAGTTCTCTACTGAAACCTACCCAGTGTGCTAGCCATATCACTCCTATCCAATTTTTACTGTATTTGACTCTTAAATATTTTCCTCTATAATGTTTCATATGTGAATAGCAACTAAAAAGTATTTTGTTGTGAGAAAGATTTCCCATCTCACCAACACTGATAGTCAGTCCCTATCCTTCCAGCAACATGCCATCTTTGGAAATTCCCATAGCTACCTGATATTTATAGGCACATTTATTACCAAAACGTATTTTACTTGTGGGAAGACACACAAATACCCTACATTGCAGAATGCCTGGATTTTTTTGGTTGTTTTTTGGGTTGTTTTGGTGTTATTTTTGTTTTGTTTTGTTTTGTTTTGTTTTGTGGAGGTGTTTTTATTTTTCGGTTGGTTGGTTGGTTGTGGGTTTTGGTTTTTTTGGGTTTTTTTTCCCACTTCAGTATTCAGTATTTCTCTGAATTTATTAATCTTAAATGGGATTCACTTCAGCTGAGAGGAAAATTTTTGAGTGAAACCTTTTTGGTGTCCTTTTCCCAGCAATTTACAGATACAGACAGTAGGGAAAAAGCAGCTCATCTCAACAGTCTGGGTTGCCTGTTTCTTTTCAGGAGGTACCTTTGACCCATCACTGAGATGGGGGGTTCTGAGATGTCCTGCTCACCTTTTAAATGGTGCTTTTTAAATGAGGAGCACTCTAACCGCTAATTTACAAAAGTACTTCATACATTCTAGGTAATATTCTGACCAATATGAAAATTACATTTAGGTTCTGATTAAAAGGGTTTTAACTTTTTTTTTTTTTTNATGTGAAATCTTGGCTCTCAATTTTTGGAAAGAAGTATTTTACTATAAGGAGAAAAGAGTTAATGGTGACCTTAGTTGCACAAGCTTACAAAAAGAATATCAAGTGTATTCTCTTTCTAACTATGTTTTGGTTCTGGCTTTAATTGTGCTCCATTTCCATTCACAGTCCTGTCAGAGTAGTGTCCTCTATCTCTCTATTTTTAAATGTGAAAATGTCTATGCCAATATAGAAGTATTTTGGATAACAAAGGAATTTCTCTCAATATAGGAGTATTACCCCAAATATGGGACACAGCAAGGACCACATGCAACTAAATGAGGCAGAATTTCATTTCAGACAATGGAAAAAGAAATCCTGTCAAGGATATCTGGCCCTCTATTTGATCAAACCTTGTTAAGAAAAACTAAGAGTTTTCCTAGCAATGGCAAGAGGACTGGACTGTATCCACACACAGACCTCAGCACTGACATTCTGGGACCTCTCTTGGTGTTGGAGGAGAGAGGATGTTTTAATTTTCCTTTCTGACACATATAGGGGATCAAACTTAGTAAATCCAGTAAATCAATCCATTTTTAAATCCCTGAATACCACCAACTTTCTGTAGAAAACAGATGAAGTAACATCTTCTGTTAACTGAGGCTGCAGTAGCTAAACAGACTCTGATGGACCTTTCCAGAAAGCAGGAAAAATAAGCAAAATAAATACTCAAAACATTGGCTGAATTTGGCTCTGAATTACCCTGATGTAAACCAAAGAGATTTTTTGCACTTAGAGTGGATAAACTTAATTTGGGTGCCATGTTTTGGGATACATAGCCAACATTTTTTTGAAGGAGGTTTCTAAGAAGATCACAGATTTTGCCAGATTGATGCAAAGGCAGAAAGTCAGAGTTCTAGGATACACAGCAGAAAGAAAAAGCTCCTAAGACTCTTCACTTCTGCCAACTGTCCACACTGTCAACAGAACTGTGGACAATATAGGATGTATGAATGCATTTCTTTCTCTTAACATTCTTCTTAACTCTTTGAGGGGAACACAAACACACAGACCAGGAACCAAGTTTCTACTGTCTTTCATCTTTCCACTCCTCAGAAACTGGACAAGTTTTCAGCCTGCAGCTGCCTATTACTAACTTTAACTTATTTAGTTGCTTTCTTGTACCCATTTAACCAATTCATCATGTCAAATGCTTCATGCTGACTCCAGAGCTGGCACATTTGAAAATATTTACTTCTCCTATATTTTTAGTTACTGTTTTGTCACATCTATTATTTTCAAAATCATAATACACATGAGATGGGCCAGTCTTCCCATAAAAATATGATTGATGTGAGAATACTCTTAGAGCATACCTAACAATTTAGGAAACAGATAACTGTTATGCTGCTATTTTCCCTGAACATTTGTTATTTGCTTGGATATGAGAACTACCCTGAACTGCATTATCTACTTATTAAGGCTGAGTTCCTTCAGAGAGCTGAACAAGATTCCACACCAGCTCATGAGACCCAACCATGGTTTACTTTCTTGCCTAGGATCTAACTAATTTTCTAGGCTAAGTAGATCAGAATGTCTTCAAGATTCCTTTGTCCTATGCCTTAAAATCCATATAGCAAAACATTGTACAATCTACTGCGTATGCATTCTTTTGTTCGGAGTCAATTTCGATTTTAAAAATTTATTTATTTAAGAATAAAAAAGGATTTTGCTTTCAAAAAGCCTAGAATGTTGGTTGTATGACAAAAATCCTTCTGCAGTTTTTAGCTAAAGAGGAAAATGTATGTTAGAAGAGGCCCAGAACTATGTGATGGTATTGCAAAGCAACACAATTTGTTCTCTGTGAATCTTCAGTTTTGGAGCTTGTAGGAAAACTTTGGATGAGATAGAATAGTACTGATAGATAGATAGATTTATTGATTGATCCCTTTTTGATTTATTTTTTTTTTAAGAGCTTATTTTAATTCCCTCTTGCAGTTCCAGAATACCTACTCTAACATATTAAAAAGAAAAAAGGCTTTTATTTCCTGGAACTGTAATTTAGATCAGCCCTTAGTAGTAACTTACCTGAATCAAGTCCTCTCCTTCCTCCATCTTCTAATCTGTAATATCTGAATTTATACATGAACAAGCAGAAGGAACAGGTCGCTGCTGAGGGAAAAAGATTGAATTGCTTGTCTCTAAGAACCATACGTGAGCCAGGGCATACCTGCCAAGGTCTCAATCTTCAGACAAGCTGATCAGGAAATTATGAACAGATTACAATAAAAATATGGCAGATAGTCATGGTACCTCAAAAACATTTTGAAAATTTTTTTGCTGGCTAAACTGACATTTCTTCCTTCGAATTCCTTCTCCCTCACTTCACTTAAAAAAAAAAGAAAAAAAGCTTTAATTGAAGAGACAATAGAAATTACAGAATTTGCCGAACTAATTTTTTCACAGAGGAAAAAAATTTAAAAAGCTACCAGAAAGAAAGAAAAACTTTTCAAAAGTGCCCTTTATGGTAACCTTAATCATAAAATAAAGCATATATCAAGAATGAGAGAATGAATTTTCATTCACTCAGATAAATAAATGCATATCCAGAAATGTCTTTCCAGATTGGAAAAAGGCAGATTGAAAAAGTAATCCTTCAACATTGAACACATAGAGCATAAAGTCAGAAACAGGATGCATCCTGACATATTTATGGTTTAAAAGCACTGAGAACTTCCAGATATTTCAAGGCTAATCACGTTCAGAAGGGACTTAGCCTTGGAGCAGGGTATATATATTTATAGTTATTCCATAATTCTTCCAGTACTAAGAAGTGAAACACTAGGCTGCTTTCCTTTTTAATTTTTTTTTATAGGGAAAGCAAGCACTGATGCACTTAGGGATGGCAGCAGTGATACAGACACAATGCCCCAAAGACTGTGGAAACAAGATCTCTGGTTTTGTAGGGAACATGCTCAAGTGATTCCACCGCAGCTCTGGGCACAGGGCCACGCAGGTGTGACACTGGAGTGGCTCCAGGAGAGGCTGTGGTACCACCTCAGACTTACAACAACACAGCTGAAAGCAGGATTGTGCTCTTCTACTTTGCTCTGGGAGAAATGTATGCATTGACAGATTGGTTTCATGGAATCACACAAACACTTGGATTGGAAGGGACCTTGGAGATCAGCCAAGTCCAAACCCCCTTCCCCAGCCAAGTGGCACCACTTCACCAGGTTCAGGGCTCCATCCAAGCTAGCCTTGAGCTCTTGCAGAGATGGGGCACCCACAGCTTCTCTGGGCACAGGGGGAACTTGTAACTCACCTCACAGCAGATTGTTGGTGTGGATGGAGGTGATTTTCCAAAGTGCTTCTATTGCTGCTCTGACCTGGCTGTGCATAAAGCTTAGTCCAGGCTGGGATCATTTGAGAAGGATTTACTCCAGCAGGTCATGGACGTGGCCAGGTCTTTTCTGCAGTGCATTCACAGAAAATTCAGCTCACTGTTCCAGCTCAGGGCCTCTCAGCAGGACAGAAACTATTTCATTTTAATTTTCCTGCTCCAGGTCTGAGGAGCAAGGACTCAGACCTGTTGATTCCTGCTGAAAAGTGAGGGCAGGAGCAATGATAAAATCAAAGCCAAAGCTTAGGGGCAGACTAAAGAAGAGGCACAGAGAATTGCCTGCCAGGAAGAGAAGGTGGGAGCATTGGCTCCTGGAGGAAGAAGAGCTTACCAGCACCCCTGCTCCTGGCTGGTACCCAGCAGTGTCCTGTCAAGGCAGCAGTGGCTCCAACTTCTCAGGACTCAAAGGTAAAACAAACACATTTTGGTCCCATGGTGGCCGTGGAGGACTGTGGCTCCACCTGTGCCATTCTGCAGTGACCTGCTCTGAGTGTCCTGGTGGATCCCATCCAACACTGAGCATCTCTGCAGGCTCAGGCTCTCCCCTGCTCAGCCTCTATCCCTTCACCAGCAAAAACAACTTCTGGGCTCTCTGTGGGGAGAGGGGAGGGAGGGTGTGTTTGTCATGTTCAAAAATAGATCTCTGGAAGATAAGCTAACCCTAATGACTTTCAAAAATTAGTACTGCATATCACCAATAGAAAAAACTGAGAACTTTTTATAGGCATTCCAAAGTGGCACTTATGACTATAATTCAACTAGCAATTCAATTTTCCAAGGTCTAAATTCAGGATATGATGTGTGAAAACGGCCCAATTCAAAAGACATATGAATTAAATGGAAATGCAAGCCTGCGTGATTCATTCTGTCAGCATCATCAGCTTCACAAATGCAGGTTCACAATACCCAAGGTCAATATTTCCCAGTTATTAAAGTGAAAGGAAACAGCATTCATGAAATCAGCAGTAACTTCAGAGCTGTAATGAAGGATCTTGTGAGAAGTAACAGCTTCCTTCTTTTTTTCTTTCTTTCCTCAAGGCATGAAAGGCAACTATAACTGCAAAGGCCTGGCTGTGAAAATAGTGGCTTGGTTTTTGTCTGAATCTAGATTCTCCTATACAGTCACAAAAGAGCTAGGAAAAAAGAAGAAAAGATTTTCTATTCACTTTCCTTTATCCCATTTATGTTCTTTAAATTCCCCCAAATCTTTCTGCATGTGAAGTTGCTTTCTGTGATACTTTTCCACATTTTCCTGTCAGGCAGTCATTCCTTCCAGCTTCATTCCAGGATGTGCTGGAATTATGGAATTTTAGGATAAACTTATTTGGTATAAATTAATCTCTGCTCAGTATTTACTACTTTTCCATAGCACTTGCTTTTAAAATTATGGAGACACCCAGATGGGAATTTGGAAATTATATGTGAAACAGGGATTAGTTTGGTCTTGAGTTACTGAATTTGCAGTGGCCACATTTCTTTTGATTCAATGAATGATGCAACTTCAGTTCATAACAGCTTTTCCATCTGATCATTTCTCACATCTACATGAAAGCAAATTGTCTTAATACCCATTGCCTTTAAATGCAGTGCCAAAATTAGAAAATATTTGGTGCTCTGCATTGTTTTTATGACTGCTTATTAGGCCTCCTTTTCTTACAGTGCTGATTCACTTTCCTGTTAAATGATTGACATTAGTAACACATAAGTGGTGTTGTGTTGTTGGATCACTCTGTTCTTGCTTTCTCTGTCTGACTTCATCTTAAAAACTTGTATTTTCAGTGCCAAGTGCCACACTGAGAGAACCTCTGTGACATCAGTGCTACTGTTGTCGACACTGAGTATACTTCATCTCTGCAAGAGATTTGCCCTGGTATAAAACCATCTTATATTCTTCCTGCTTATATAGTGTTCCAAGTAGGAAACTATCAAATATTTTCTTATAGTATCTGTTGCTGCTTGATATATCTCTGACATAGACTTTTATGGCTGAAAATGTGCTGGTGAAGACCAGCCTTGCTCTTGCTAATCTTTTTTTCATTCTTTTAAAGATGCTTTTGTAAGTAGAATATTTGTCTTATAATTTCTGTTGCTGAACTTTTCCTAGGTTGAGTTTCGTAATTTATTTGGCTCTTAATACTATAGATGTATGTGGGCCTTGTGATTTACTACTACATCTTTTAAGATTTGTATCAATTTTCTTACTATTCATGTAAATCCTCTTGGATTTTCCTGCACTAATTTTATTGATGTGATTTTTATTGATTTTGCTTTACAGTGAAGAGTTGGGAGTTTGTTGGAGTTTTTAAACATTTTTTAAAAAATGTATTTTGGCTGATTTCCTTTGGTTAGTAGAACTCTGTATCTATCCATGCTGAGGAACTGCCTCTGTGGAAACTACTTTTTTCCTGAATTTAAGATACTGTCATAGAGAAAAGGCTTCAAGATATCAGTGTTGATGGTCTGTGATGAGCAAAGCTTTCTGCAAGTGAAATCTTTAGTTCAGTTTGAAAATGTGCAGTAAAATAGCACTACTCTTAGTTCTTCATGCTTTTCCAGTGTTGGTTTTTTCCTTATGTTTCATCCGCTTTCTTATCACATATAGTTTGTTATATTTGGTTCTGAGGATTAGGAGTGTAGCAAAGCAAGATATCCATGTAAGTTTTTTCCAATACATACATGGTACCTGGTAGCTCTGTTGGCAGAATTCCAAATTGCTTCATGTATTTCTTCATGAGGAAATATAATTCATGAGCTTCTGTGCCAGAAACAACTCAGATGTCTGTGCATCATTCTGCTTTGGAAACTCATGCTATATTCGTACTTTTATTCTGAGTTGTTTTTCCAGCCACTGGGTCTGAAGTTCCTCATTAACCTTGCTCGTAATTTATTTAAATAAACTGGGGTTGGAGTTTATGTGAAAACAGGAAAAGTTCTTGTCTAGATTCTTTGCTTAGTTCAGATTTGTTTTCCCTTTCTTTTTATTTGTTTGTAAATTCTTTTTTTCCTGATCTAAAAACAAAAGCTCCCTACAGTTAGATTTAGATATTATTGGAATGGAATGAGACACAGTCAGTAAATATATCTTTAAATTATTTTCCTGGAATGTCTTTGACAGTACCTTTTTTAAAAAATATTACTTGAAAAAAATGCAATGTTTGTAATCAGGAGGTTCTCAAATCACCAGACTGTGCTAGTCAGAGGTGGCATGTCCAGGTGGTGAACCAGCTGTGTGGGGTTTTTCCAAAAGAGCCTCACTCCATATTTTCACTCTTCTGAGTTATGCTTAAACCTGGAAAACAAACTTTAATCTCTACTTAGCAAAAGCAACCAATGCTGTCAGTTCTTTAACTAAAATATAATTTTGGTTAGAGTTTAGAGGTAGATCTCACTCTCTTTCCAGCCAGTGAGCTCTGGGGGATGCAGCCAGTTATAATCAGCAGTAGACAGGAGGGATGCCATTACTGTAACCATGTTAGTTTCAAATATTTCATAATTTTTTTTTCTTAGTACAGTATTGTTGATATGAACTAAGAGTTGGTAGCACATGTTTTTATTTCTCTTATCTCCAGTGACCGATTAGTATTTCATCTCCTGCTGTACATGACAAGAATATATTGCCACACATTCAAAGGAGAGTTAAAGCAGAGCAGGTCAAATTGGAAAGAGGCCTTTGGAGTACAGTTACATTCACCATATGGTAAGAATTATTATTATGCAATTTTCGTAGGTATTGGTATAAATTAAAACATTTAGAAGGGCCTTCTTAAAACCCTAGATGTTATTAAACAATTCATCCAAAGCCCTAATCCCTGAAAGGCCTTTTAGACCATTAATCAAGCCATGCTGGCTTTTGCCCTGCACATTTTTCTTCAGACTAATCCACAGAAACAAGCAAATAAATTACACATTAAAATTTATGAGTACAAATTTTTCCTTCCCTCTAACTAATGTGTACATTTTTCCCTGGAGAGTTTCCCTCCTGCATAAGAAATTAAAGCTTTTAAGCAAAGAATAGTTCCATTGTCACAAAGAAAAACAGAATCATTGCCATAGACATGATATGTTCAAATACTTAATACAGTGAATACTGTATTGTTGATGTGAATGAGTGCTTGTTAGCACATGTAACCACAGCAATATATATAACCCTAGTTAGCTCCTGAATGTTGAAGCACTGTAATATATTAGGAAAAAAAAATCATTCTATAGTTTTTTTTTTCTGCCAGGAAGGAGACATCATAACAGTTTGTTCTTTAAAGAGGCCTCAAAAGGAAAAAAAAAAAAAAAACAAACCCAACCTCAAAGCAGCAAACCTTTTGGCTCTTTTGATCTCCTGGCAGCTGAAATCAAGAACTGCAGAGCCTAGGGACACTTTGGTTTCCAGCCTAGATGATGGACTGCATTTGCAGGAGGTTATTATCTGTTTGTTGGGAACAGACAGACAAACCAGATGCCTGAATTGAGAAGGCTGTCTCAGTTTAGATTAAAATTTTCCTCAGTTTCTGAAGACTCAGCAAAACTCCAGCAGAGGTTGTTATTTTAGTCAAGAGTAACACTTTGAGGTCAAAATGGACATTTTAAAATCATAAAAGTGTGGATGTAGGCATTTTAAATTCCTACTTGATAAATTACCACAGTATTGCCTCTGGAGGTTATTTCAACATAGTTATTAACATTATTTTTACATCTGAATGCTTTTGAAAACCAAATTATTTGTGCAGAAAAGTAAGGGCTTTATCTTGTCTTCCAAGAATATACTCAGTGCAGTTATCTGCTACACTATAAATACACATTGTGCAAGAGGGAAAGCATAATTATCTAATGCCATTGAAGCTGATGATAGAAGACAGTTATTTTCTTGGTTCACATCAAGATGGAGCCTTGATTAGTTCTATATTAAGCAAAATTATTGCATCAAACACTTGAGTCAAGCAGGCCTTGTTTTTAGCACAATGTATGTAAGAATTTTATCAATGTATTGCTAATGTGACTTTCCAGTTGTAGAATGGAAGGACCTGCAAAGGAATAACCAGCCCATGGTTGTTGAATTTTCACCTGGTACTTGCCCAGCATTTGAAACATGTAAATTTGTATGTGGAATGTAAATGTGGTTGTGGGCTCCCAGCAGTAAAAGGCTCACAAAGCAGAGAGCAGTGGGCTGACAGACTCTTTGCAGTCAATCTATTCAGTGTAATTACACCTTCCTGTTGCTCTCATAGGTTTGTTCCTCTAAAAGGCAGAACAAGAAGGACCTCGTTTTATTTGAATTACCTCAAAAACAGATTTAGTGAGCTCAGCTGAGTATTATATGTAAAAACAATAAAATAAAATAATTTTAGAATTGCAATTTTAGAGTCAGACCTGCAATAAACAGGCAAGTGTTTTTTTTCCTATACAGCACAAAAGCAGAAGTATTAATTTTTTTTTGAGTTCTATGACGATAAAAATAAAATATTAGAAGTTATTAGAAAGTTTGCAATTTCTCATTTTATCTTCAAGACCGTTTACTTAGGGGACTTGACTTTTTCAGACTAGGGGGAATTCTAAGGCTGGATTATTAGACAAATCACGTAGATGTTCGCTTAGTAGCCAGACAACAAAGTAGAATTTGGAAGGGAAACACAATCAATTTCTAAGATAACACTCCAGTAAGTCTTAAAACTACAGAATTCATCAAGCAACTCCTGTTTGATCCTGACTGCTCTGCTCCAGCTTTTCAATTTCTATGTAAAATTGACTTTTCCGTGCAAGGCAGAGGTTTCCCCTGTTCTACAGTGCTCAGAGGAGAGCCTGCTGTGCTCCAGAAATGAGTGCTGCCACTTTCCCTGAGACCATCAAGCTGTATTTTTTCTCTGGATATGTTGAAAAAATGAGGACATGAAAATCTGTTGTGACTTATTCCCGAGCTTTCATCCAGAAAGAGATTTAGTGGACCCAAGAGATAACACAGCTTCATATTTTTTGAGAGAAAATAGTTCTAAAGGAAGAGGAACATTAGTTTTTAAAATAACTCAGTGGCACTTTGGGGCAACTTGGGAATGAGAAGGTCTTTCACATAAAGATAAAAAAGATAATAAATAGCCAGAGTTAGATGAAGGTTTTTGACATAGCCACATTCTCAATTTGATTAGAAAGAGACAGGAGTACAGAAAAAAAGAAAAACATTAATACAATAATCTTATTTTAGCCTTTCCAGATCTGCTTTAAAGATTTAAGAAGCTCTGTGAAGCGACTGAGACTTTGCATGCTTCATCTAAGACAAAACCAGCAGCCAAAATTTTCATACCCAACTCACTACAAGTACTGGAAACAAACATTATCTTTGACCTAAACTGGTACTACTTGTTCTCCTAATTTAGAGGAGGAATTGAGGGGGTTGCTATTTGTTTGGTTTGTTTGTTTGTTTGAAAACATATATGAAAATTGCCAATGGCCGTGAGAACGAGCACTCATAATAGCAGCTTTTCATGCTTCTCTTGATAAGCTTAATCAAAGTATCTGATTATAACACTTCCCTTAGCACTTCATGTATTGTTTCCTTGGGAGCACAATAGATGTAATTTCACTCTTTCAGACTAAATGATTTTCATGGTAATTTCATTGCCATTATCCATCCCACATGTGAGGGTTTTGTATATAAATGTGTCTGACCTATGGCTTCTCACTAGTAGTCTGAAAAAGTAGCTTCCAAACATAAAAAAGGTACAAGTCATAGCAGAGATAATAACAGCAAGTACAGATAAAAAGACATAACTTTTACACAACAAATTTGCTCAATAGAAGCTGAGTAAGAGGAGCATTATGAGATATACCTGATTACACTTTGGTGGAAATAATTATTGTAAATATATCATGTAAATTAGCTCTTGCTAGATTATTCTACACCTTAGATTATTCTACACCTTAAACATTTCATTTTCATAACAGGGCTCTCTGTGGAAGATAAGATATTTAATGTGATTCCCCTTTAGTTTCACTATTCCAGTATTACAGCTTAAAATTACAGCTTAATCTTGTGAGGATCTTGATTCCAGGGAAATTTAAAATTCAGGATTCCCTTTACAATGCACAAGGTGCTCCTGTTTGGATGTGCTGTTCCCCAACAGTGTGAAGCATCACAGCAGCTTTGGGGTTCACAGCCAGCACCTTCTCCTGCAGTTAACCAAGTTATCCACCTGTATCTGCTCAGTCCTTTCTTGTAATGCAAACCCCACCTGAGGATGAGGCTGGCACAGCAGCATGGATAAATGGATAAATGGATAAATGGAGACCTGAGTTAGCTGTGTCCCTTCAGGTGGCTGCAACAATGGAAACCTGAAACAATGTCTTCTGCCTCAGAGCTGTGTAACATAAAAACTGATGTATTTGGCTTTGTCACACTGAAATGCAAAACACATAAATGATAGACAGAGAGGATTTGAGAATGTGCTGAATTTTGAGAGAGCACCTGGAACCCCACAGGGTGATGACATATGGGCTAGAAAACAAGGCACTTATGCTTCACTTTAAAAAATGCATTGAAAAAAGAGTCATTTCTTTTGCCCTCCTGAAATATTTCACCCCTCCAGTTCACTGCTCCAAAATGTTCAAGAGACTGTACTGGGCTCAGAATTTTTTTCTGTTATAATTTGTCTTTTAACCAATCAGGGAATCATGTCTACTACCCTGGCAGATTTGGTTTTCCTGTGTACATGGTGGCATATGACTATGAAATACTGAAATTAGGTCAACATTGCATCTAAAATTGCTCTGAAGGCTTCAAAAACTTGAAAAAAATTCACTAAAATATAATGGTCTGTGCTCATATGACTAGAACTTGGCATTAAGGACCTGTGCTCAAGAGAAAAGCTTATTTCTCTCTTGGTTGGTAAGAAATATCCCTTCATTCTTCCTTGGGTGAGGTAGCAGGAGCTAGGAATCTTATATTTTATTTATTTATTGTTGTTGTTCTTATTTTGAATTTCATTTGCCTGTGTGTGTTTGGCAGAATACTGTTGAGAGGTTAGGTAAACAGAAAACTTGGAGTTGTTTCAGTGAAGAAAAGAAGCAGTTGTTGCAGAACAGATAGTTCATTATATTTAATCCATTAACACAGAAGGTTTCGACGTGCTTCAGTACACTCTCACACTTTTTGAATGTGATTTATACACAGTTTGGTTCCTTTTTAAAAGGCAAGAGAAACTTTCTTTGTTAGAATGAGATTTGAAACTCAGAAAACATACTAGAATGCAGCTTTAAATTCCGTTGCACTAATCTGTTAACACACTGTCCCTTACTATAGAGTGACAACCTGCCATATTTGAGCAATCATGATAGAAAATACACCACAAAAGTATTAATTATTTTTCCCATATGCATCATATGTCATGAAGAAACCTCTGCTTCATCTCAGCCAAACCTGAATTCCTTGAAAGACCACGTTGAAATCATCCAGCCTCATCGTGCATCCTGGCTCTGGGGTAGGATTTCAGTTCCATCTTGCAGCAAACACCACATGGGGACAACACCTGGGATGGCAGCAGGAGTAACACAGCCTGCTTTCCAAGGGCTGTGTCCTGTTCCCAGTGGATCCCTTAGCTCCTGCCTGTAGCAGTGTGCCTCTGATTTTCCCATCCAAACTCTCTCACTGCTTGCCCCATGTTTGGAGAGAATTCTCTTTGTGCTTGCTCCAGTGGAACCATTTACCATCCATTCAGGCTCGGTAGCTGGAGCTTGGGCTGCAGCCAATGATGTTTTTTATTTCTTCTTGGTGCTTGTCTTCCAGAGGACTTTGAGAGCAGTCCTTGGGCCCTCTCATGGCCTGGGTGGAAATCCAAGTGAGGCTGGGCAATGTCAATGTCATGAGATGTCCCAGAGCCCCCAGTCCCTGTGTGATAGATGATGGCTGTCACCAAACCATAGATGGGACTGTTGTCATGGAAACAAAACTGCATCGAAATACTAAAAATAAAGCTGGCCAGACAAACTTGATAGTTTTTAGGCAGAAAACTGAAGTCAGAGAGTGTCATGGATATACTTGGATTTTAGACAGGAATTTGCTAAGGAAGTACATGATAGTCTAGAGAGAAAATTAAATCAGTTTGGCTTAGACAGCAAGACAATTAGTTCAATCAAAAGCATGCTTGTGTTCTACTGACAATGAAAAAATATAAATAATCTAAGAAGAGAGTAATTGGCTGGTATCCCACAAGAATCAGTATTGAGCTACCTGTTTAAAGTTTGAATAAAGAGATCTACATAATTCTATCAAGAATAGTGAGTTATTCAAGATACTTTTAGAATAGAGAACAATTTGAATGATTCACTAAAGTAGGGAATAACTAATTTGTATCACAGCACTAACTGCTGTAAGGTACATATGTAGGTACTTATTAAAATATATGACCAAATTCTCCGTCCTTCCCAACCCCAACATTTTGGCCTTTTATCCCAACCCAAACACTTTGTGCTTTTTCTTAGTGGAAGCTTTCTGTAGATAAGCCTTATTTTACATGTCTCCCGCCAGCAGAATAGAGGCCTGAGACCTGGGCTTCTCCTTGGTGGGAGAATCCAAAAATCCCTCAGTCCCAATTTTCTTACATTTAGACCTATATTTTCTGGTATTTCCTTTAATAGCAACCACACCATGCAGCAGTACAGCAGATAACCCAGAGCTGTGGGTTCCTGAGCTGATACCCAGCAATGCACCGAGGAGCACACAAGATCCTTCCCCATGGTCAGGTAGCTCAAGATATAGTGGCAACTTTATTCAGCTGTGTTAGCATGTGTGATTAAATTAGACTGCTGCAAGTAATCTCTGTGATAGAAAAAGCTCTTTTACCTGCTTTAAAACAAGAATATTGTTACTATCTGGTCTCAGATAGTGCTGACACCTCAGCTGTGGAAAGCATTGTGCTAATAAGGTAAATGGACTATGCAGAGACATTTGGGATGGATGTAGTACTCTCATCCTTGACTTTACTATTAATCATTTAAGTCATCCAACTGTTGCAAACATTAACTTTAAATAACACCAGCAGCCAAACTTATAAATATATCAGCAGTCAAGGCTTGTTCCTGTTTGAAAAAGTGGTGAGATAGCTGGAATAACTGTTCCATTATAAATCCTCAAATGGTCCCTGTTTACTGAAACAGCCATTTCACTTAATTTCTGAAGATAGAGAGCCTCTGAGTCATCAAAACTATCTTCCTTGTCAGTGAACAGGGATTTTCAGATAACTGGTTTCATTTTATATCTCTTCCTTAGTCTTCTGACCTATCTATTATTCAAGTAACAGCATTTTCCTCTGCTCTTGAATTATTTAAACTGTTGTGCACGCAGACAAACACACTTCCCCAGCTCTGCAGCAAGATTCTATTATAAGCACATACTTATGTCTAATCACATGCATTGGTGAACTTAAAGACTGAACATATTCAACACTGTGATACTTCTTGGAGGCAAACCCCCATCAATACTATTTTTTAAATAGAGCTTTCACTTTAGATTTTCTATGTTAATTTTTTTTTTTTTTGTAAAGGAGTCAGTTTGGCTGTGCTAAGTTTATATTCTCCCAAAAGTTAACACATGGAATCTCAGGCTGAAGGCAATTTATATTTGTGATTTAAAACTCCTATCTTAATCAGATTATTAGTGTTATTATCATAATACTCATTAATGTGTTTCTCATAGATAATTTAAGTATGAATCAATGCCCAAGAATAACTGATTCCTCTAAGATCAAATAAATTAGGGAACTGAAAGATGTAAATAAAATCTATTTATTTCAAATTAAAGCAGCAGCAGCAGCATGTTTGAAGTTTAATCTAAGACGATTATGCAATGTTTATGCATGGAGAACTAGCTTAGGAAAGCTCACCATGAAGTTGAAGTATGTAATGCATATTTGAAAGATTCAGTTTTGCCATGTAGAAGAGAGATCATTCTAGCTGCAAAATGTATGAGAGTGGTTGGGACTACATTGTAAAACCTCTGTGATGAGAGAGAGGGAGGTACCTGGGAGAGTAAAGGTGATTATATTCAAAATTATTAACCAGAATGCCTATCACAGACACCGTAAAAAACCACGGTGTGGCTGAACTCCAAAAGACAGGTTTCAGACACTGTGAAAGTCTTTAAATGACTGGAGAGCCTCCACGTCTCTCTTTACCACCAGGAGAGGAGTATGCTCAGGATAATAGCATTCAAATAAAAAGGATTTTTTTTGGTATGGTATTTGCCACACTATTTTTCCAAGAATAGATGTGTTCACTAATACAGAGTCTTCATCCTTTCCCTTGAAACCATTGATGGGACACAAGGCCCATTCAACCCCCCCAAAATCCCATTTGTGCTGTTCTTAAATTAGTTTGATGAGATTTCCATGTGATTTCAGTGGACCAAGGCATTAAAGTATATTTTTCATGTTGAGAACTTCAACCTGTTTTGTTCATTCCATACATCTTCTTGTCAGAGGTACTTTGGCAAATAAGTAATATTTTAAGGAAGTATCAGCAGTGATACACATCTGGCTACTGAGAGTAAAAAGAAGCTTTAGAGGAAAGCATTTATGGGTTGCTCTTAGAAACTAGTGTTCCATGAAAAGAAAATCTTAGAGACTTCTAACACAGATAGATAGACAGACAGATAACTTCAGAGGTATTTGTTTGGAAAATGTTTTCCAATTATAAACATCATAAATGCAGGGAGAAATGAGCAACTGCTACAGTGGTTGAACAAATTAATGCAGAACGTTTATGAATCCTGTGATACTATAAATGTACAGCCATAGGATTGTACAAAACCTTCTACATTCTGCTATATATTTTATGCTTTTAAGTTATTTAGTTTGTGATAAAATATCGTTTTCTCTTAACTACTGGAAATAACAGGCTTTCTGAACCAGAGATAAAACAGTGGTGTTCCTTCCAACTCAAAAACCTCTAGTAAACATTGTCTGGAATTTTAGTTGTGTAGTGGCCTCAAATGACATTTTAAAGATTCAAAACTTTGTAAAAAATATCACTTGGAGACCGCAGATTTCATGGCATTATTTTTTAAAAACTGATCAAGATTAAGCCCTCTATGGCTCTTGCTGTATTTATTGTACTGGAAAGTTGTTCCAGATCATGCTGCTTTGATGGGTAAAACTAACCCTGATTTCCACCCCACCTGTATTCCTAGACAGTCTGCATTCATTATTTCCCTTGCTAGTTATATTAAGGAGCAGCACTTTGTTTTCACTCTGTTTTGATATATTTCCAAGCCAATTCCCTCTCAGCATTTACTTCATGTAGTTAAAGAAGATACATATCTTGCACTCTTTTTATTTCCTCTTGGTTTCCTGCATTTTTTTAATGGAGACTTGAACATAGGTGATTAAATTTGCATGTAATACTCTATCAGGGTCCAGCTGTGCCTTCCACCAGGTCATTAAAACTACTCTTCCTCTAAAGAAAGGGCTCAGCCTACAGGAATTCTGCTACTGCATTTCTGATGGTTGCACATAACAATAGATCAAGATCATTCTGTCACCTAAGTTAGCCAGATTTCTCTTTATTTCAATGCAAAGAGGAAATAAGCAGCTACAGCCAGTGAACCAGTCTGTATTGTCCATGTCATCTATGTACAGTGTGCATTGCATCAGCTCCCAAATTTTCTACTTCAGCATGAAAAGAAAACAGTTAAAATCCTGAGGACCACAAGGGTGACTGCAGCCAAGTGGAATAGAAGTCCGAAGCAGACTCAGCTTGGGGAAAACTGAGCTCGAGAGGGTAAAACAAGGAATGTTATTGTAGGAAAAGTCACAACATGCAACTTATTGTGGTGTTTTATCCTCACCCATTATTGTATGTGTAATGACATAATGTATTCATAATTACACAAAGACATCTTAAAGTAAATAAATCACAAGATAGAAAAAAAAAATTACTGTAATAAATCTTAAATTTGTAAATCCACAGAGCTGGATTCAAAGGTGTTCAAACATTTTCCTTAGAAATACAAGTCATTCAGTGTTATATAATAGTGTGCAGAAAAAATTTGGAGGAAAGTGCTATTGTAATGCAGCAAAATAATCCTTTCCTTTATAATTGCAAAAGCATTTTGAAATTAACTTCCTTTATAACATGAACTATCATGAATATAAAAATAGATGCATTTTGGCTTTTTAAGCAAATTGTGCCTCCATTTTAGAACACCAAGTGACGTAAGTCAGTTAGTTCTCATGCACTTGTGTGATACTCTGAGGTATGTGTATCCAGCATGTCAGAAACAGGTTTAATTAGAAAAAATATTATTGTTTTCATTCACATTTTCAAAAACCTTGGACATTTTCCTATCCTGAGTAGTCTATTTTAGGGGAAAATCTAAAGCTCTGGGTCTTACATTGCCTGAAAACTCTCTTATCATTGTCCATATTACAGGCAGTAATCTGACTAGAGAGGTCACTGGTGAACTAAAGAAGAATGAGTATTTCTATTTTAAGAGACATATGAACCTTGTTGGAATTAAAATACACTGGAAATGTAACCCCTGAAGTGGAAGAAGTATTTTAAATGGTTTTCCCGATTTTCAGTGGAGCTGCACGTAGAAGTGAATTACTGTTCCTGGAAATCCATCAAGCCTCGCTCTCTGAAAATCCAAGTTCCATGTTTTTTTGTATGTTTTTTTTGCCAAAAAGTTAGCAGGTGACAATCAACACCTGAAGCAGAGTTTCAAAACTGAAAACCCCTACAAGTTCCCTGCCAAGTAGGCTTACAGCCAGCTTCAGAGTATTTTTAGAAGACAAGAATCAACACAAGCCTTGAGTTTTCCCCAAGTTGAGAAGTAATGATTTTCCTCTGGATTTTTCATTCTTGCTATAGTAAAAAAAAGACCATTTGCCCAGATAAAACTGAAACAAAATTATTTAATACCTTGCAGGGATGAAGATGCCAGTGTTATGAAATACTGTTAAAAATCAAAGTCCACCTAACCCAGGAAACTCAGAGACTAATGGATATTGAATCAGCAACTGCCATTTCTTCAAAACTTAATCTCAAATTATTAATTACTGTACTGAAAATAGAGAGTCCTGATTTGTAATCTGTGCTGCCTGTTTCAAGCTGAGCAGTTTAATTTTTCCCACTGGAAAATCTTTCCTCATTGCTTGTGACGTGCACGTTCCAGAGCCACAATATACAGGCAGCAGTTTGCCCTGAGCAGTTTTATTCCTGGTGTATCTGTAATAGCATCCAGCTCAACCTTTGCATGACTTTTTAACTGCATCCAATGAACAGTTCAGCAATAGCACATCTTGTAACTTTCCCTTTCTAGGTTGTTTTCCCTAAAGACAGAAATGAAGATATGTAGGAAAGATGGAAAAGAAATGAAGAGAGTTTCACAGAAACACCACTGCTCATGTGTACCAGGTGTGAACTGTGGCATAAAGTCAATGAACCAGGCTTTGTTTTGCCATATTTTGCTTCACGGAGGAACAGGTATAAAGAGTGGCCTTGGAGGAAAGAGAGTACCTTGATTCACTGCAAGAAAGTACCTGGGGCAGTGCAGCGAGAAGCAGAAAGAATTAGGAAGTTCTGCTAAGGTCCAAGGCTCTGGCTCCTGCTGTCATTCACCTCCAGCAGCAGTACCTGCATACTCTGCTTGGTGATTCAGGATGCAGTACTTGCTATGGTCCCCTTTCACAGGTGGGTTTGGAAGAGTTGTGGAAAAAAATGAGTTCTGGGGGGAAAACAGTTATTAACATATTGACACGTTCCTCAAAATGTTCCTCATGCCTGCCTCTGCTTCTCACTTCCCCAAAAAGCCTGATTTATTTATTTCAAGACAAAATTGACACATTCTGATGTGTTTTTCCATGTATGCTCAACTCACCATCCTTAGCCTTCTTTCCTGTGTTTCTCCACAGTCTCTAGTTACTGACCTAAAATAAATAAACACTCCTATCTCTCAAACCATTCTTTTAGTATGTTCTTCAGTGTGTCCTTGTCTTTTTCCATTCCCCTATGGGGATCTCCTGCAGCTCTGTCTTGTCTGTGTGTCTTTTTAAAGTAAATGTCATCTACAAACATAAATTCTCCCTCGTGTCTACCCCGTATTCTGTGCCCACAGCTGGCATTCAGGTATTTGATGTAGGTATTTATTTCTGAAGAACCCATTGTAGGGTCTCTGAGTAGTCTGAAAAGCAAGGCAATAATACTTAAAGAACTGTATATTTAAATTAATCCAACTGATGAAGAGCAATATCTCTGGCAGCTGAATGATGTGCATCTTTCACAATGAAGGGTAACATCTAAATTGCAGCTGTTGAAAGTTAGGTGGGATAAATCCTACACTTTTGTCTAAACCAAAATTCTAGACCATCTCTAACACTTCCTTGTAGGTATTTAAACTCAGCATAGACACTATAAAAGTAATACTTTCCTTAATGTTTTTTTTCTCATTTCAGATCACGTGGCTTGCTTGTACCTGGCTAGATTTTCATAAAGCAGCTTTATTCTTTCTTTGCAGCCACTGCTAACATTTGAGAATAACCTCTTAAAATATGTGCACAACTTCCCATTATGTCTTCAAATTCTTTCTTAAAACCTCTTTTTTCCATGATGTTTTAACAGCCCCTCTGCTTCTTTGATAGTTTCCTGTCGCAACTGTCTCCTCTCTGCTGTCAAGCACTTGTGAGAGTTTTATTGATCTGCTACTTCTTCTTCCACATTAAATCCAACTTGTCAGGGTTTTGACTGTGTTTTCCTTCTGTTTTCTGAGCAGCTCCTGTAACACAAAGGTCCCAGGACATGTGTCCAAGTAGAATACATCTCATCTAGTTCAGTAAATATGCCAGATTTCAGAAAATGGTCATACTGGAAAGATCCAAGAGTTATGAGGGATTTTACTAATATTTTCATGAAGTATCTACACTATTTCAGAATGGATTTTTAGCAGTTATTTCTTTTCCCAGCAGAAAAGACATTTCAGTTACAGAGCAGAAGATATTGTCAATTTAGAGCACATTTATAAAAGTATACATGACTTGTCCTAAGGTAAAAGGTATTAAAGGAAAGAAAGTTCAAGTGTTATTGTAACTGTCAGTCATAGAGGAAGGAAAGAAAACCCCACACGTTTATTTAATTATTTTTATTTGGATTTATTTTGCACTCTTGATTAACTAAATCAAATAACAAGAAGCTGCTCTGAATATTCTCCAGCTGGCTTGGAGGTATAGGAATAATACTGCATGTGGATTTTCTAATTTCCCTTGTGGAAATAATGCTTTTAGTGCATAGTGCACTGAAGCAAAACAAAGACAGCAACAGCTGCTCTCAAATTGTTTCTTAAGTGGACAAATGGCCTTGATAACACAATAGAGACTCAGAGTGTTATTTATCAGATGCTCTGTAAAAGTGAAATTCAACTTTATCTTGAGGAGCTGGAGTCCCACTTTCATCTTCTGTTGCAAGGCAGCAATTAGTTCTGAAACGTGCAAAGTGCTTACACAAGATCATTAAGGTGCTATGTAAAATATTAACAATAATTCCTGAAAAGGTAGAATGTGCTAATTAAAGGTGAACCAAACAATGTAAAAAATTCAACTATCACTTGTTCAGCTAGCTTCAACTAGTCAAAACACTAGTTCAAACAATTTTTAAAAATAGTAGGAGAGTAACAGGAAGTCATATTAGCACAGGAAAAACACTGTGCTTCATTCCCTCCTCCCTCTACTTCAAAAGCACTACACCTTGTTAACTGGTGTATTTCTCCTCCTGTACTGCTTGGATGGACCTAATCACCAAATAGACCAAGTATTTGTTAATGATTTTTCTTTCCTTTGGTTCTACACAGGTATAGAGATGCTTTCAACCTCATTATTTCCACTTTATTACAAGAGATTCAAAACAAGATAGATTCAAAAGAAAGAGGTGTCCTGTTCTCCTCTACACAGGAAAAACAGAAGATAAACTGAATTGATTACGAGATGAAGGCTGCTGTATAGCAGAAACTAAATAATATTCCTTGTAAAAGGAATCAGAACATAATAAAGCAGCAAACATAAGGTTACAAAATGTACAACTAAAAGAGTCATATGTGTATCTGTGAGGGAAATCACAAAGAGGAAATATCCACTCTTTTTAAAAGGTTTAAGCTATTGTAGAAGTAAGAATAATAATATGCTTTAGTCATGAGAATAGAATCATTGCATGTTGTTACAGTGGTGTAGGTTTACAGGTGCCCTAGTACAATAGATTTTATTTTCTGATTTCATTTTCTTAAGATATTTTTTCTCACTGTAATTCATAGTTTTCTGAGATTTTTAAGACTGGCTAAAAAGTGATACATGTTTTTGTCACATATAAATGGTCAATTGTTCTCAAATTCAGCACCACTTAAAGTGTAGCTTGAACACGAGAAATAATGTGAGCATCAGTGCTTTAAGAGTCCTACAAGAGATTTTAAAAAGTGTGTAATATGCAAGTTCAAAGAGAACTGAGTGGGAAGAATAAAGTTTGTTCTGATAAGAAGCAGTCCTGTTTAACTGGGGTGGTCCCAGAGAGCTGAAGGCCAGCCAGTGTGGCTCCCATCTATCAGAAAGGCTGGAAGGAGAATCCAGGGCTCTGCAGCCTGTCAGCCCAACCTCAGCGCTGGAGAAAGCCATGGAATAGACCACCTTGGGTGCCACTGTGCCCAGTTCTGGGCAACTCCCTTCAGGAAGGACATTGAAGCGCTGGAGTGTGTCTGAAAAGGGCAACAAGGCTGGTGAAAGGTCTAGAAAATATGAGGAATAGCTGGCAGAGCTGGGCTTGCTCAGTCAGGAGGAAAAGAGCTCTGGAGACATTGCTCCCCACAATTACCTGAAGGGAGGGTGCAGCTAACCTGGGGAAGTTCATGCTGTCTACTAGGAAAAACTTCACTGAAAGAATGGTTCAGCATTGAAACAGGTTTCCCAGGCAGGTGGTGGAGTCACCATCCCTGGAAGTATTCAAAAAATGACATGGTACAGTGGGATGTGGTTTAGTGGGCATGGTGGTATTCAAAGGGTGGGCTTGTCTTGGAGGTCTTTTCCTACCTTAATGATTCTGTGAATAGAAAACAGTAATTTTCAAAGAGGAAGTCAGTTTCAACTGCTTGAAATGAAAGGCCATCTTCTGAATCTAGTAGCTCAGAAAGCCTGAGGTTTGGTTAAATCTTTGTAAAGTAATGCAATTACTACCTCACACATTTTCCTAGTACCTTTTTTGTTGTTCATGTTGTTCATATGCAAGCACTGAAATCTAACTACATCCCTGGATGCTAAGAACCAGTTTGAGGGTAAAATTAAGAATGTCTTGAGGAACTAAAAGAACTAAGGAGTTAAGTAGTTTCTTGGTGGACCAGCCAGTAATGCACAGACACATGAATTGCACCAAAGCTGCTTTTGGAGATGCACTCTCACTGAAGCAAGGAACCAAAAGATGAAATGATGCCTAGATGCAATGCCAGCTGTCAGATCTAAGTGGTGGAAATCTTCCCAGCATATAAATGCAGAGCCTGGACCTTTAAAAGTATACCAAAATATGCAGCAGGTGGCAACCCTCGGTTTGTTGTGCTCTATTCTTTCGGCTTTCTTATGAAATGATGATGTATATATTTTATAAAAAAGTAGATAAGCAGAGGCCACTCTGGGATCCCTGAAGTTGTAACAGGCTACATGTGAATTCAGTTCTTTTATATTACCATTATGAAGCAGGGTGGCAGAAGGCCAACTATCACTAATTGGGGAACAATAAAGCTAATTACAGCTAACTGCATCTGAACAGCCACCAGACAGCAAAAATTCTCTTTCATTAATGGCTGACTCCCATCCTGAATTTAATTTCAATTCAATCTGTTTTGAACAGCAAAAAGTTGGAGTATAACAAAATCCTTTCCAAGAGAACTCCTGCTGGAACACCAGCTCACAGGCTTCTGTCAGCTGTGGTCTCCTGCTCTGGTGCAGCAGCCAAGATCCACATCAACCAAACTGGTATCCTGGTCTGTATCCTGGTATCCTGGTCTGTGTCCTGGTATCTTGGTGTCCAGAACAATTCTCCTGAACTCTCATGAAGACTTCGCATGAAAATCTGCCAGGTTTTAAAGATTAACACATTATATCCAAATGACCCTTTCTCAGCCAGTCTTCAAACACACTGGGTGCTGCCAGACTTGGGGAAAAAAAAAAAAAAACAAAAACAAAAAAAACAAACAGAGATGGGCTCCTAGACGGAGCTCTGTAAGAATTTTTTGAGTGAAAGAAATGTCAGATAAATCTCATATCCCCTGAGGTCTCAACAGGAGTTGTGGGGTTAGCTAACAACTGAGCTTACTCTTGAGATACTGTAGAGTTTTCTCAAAATTTATTCTAATTATGCAGATCTGACCTTGCTTCCCATTGTCTGTTGTAAAATGAGTTTGGCACATGTCAACTATTCTTACCTATACACATCCCAGAAACAAAAGGTTCTTTTATTATACATATGAAATATTTTTGAGGGCAGAAATGTTGAAATGCAGCACATTAAATTAAACACTAGAAAGAGAATAAGTTTTCTCTAACTAAGGTTACTCCAGAAGGATCCATCAGCTTTCATCAGACAATTGCAACCAGACATGTCTTGAGTGTCTTGAGTCCTCTGTCAAGGCCTCATGAGGGGCAGTTGCACCACTTGACATTCACAGAGTGAAATGGAAAACAGCCTGAATTCCAGAAGTAAGATTCAGTATGTTTTGGTGGTCAGACTCTTGTCATGCATAAAAGTATTTTAAATCAGCTAATCCACTGAGTGCATAGGACTGTTTGCTGAAATAAACCTATGAGAATGAGTAGTTGAGGCCATTTATATGGAAAAAGAATAGGAATTAATTTACATTCACCACTTTTGCTATTGTTCAGGCCAGCAGTCATTTGTAACTGGCCTTACAACATTTGGCTAAATAATGTGCTTATGAACACTTAAATTTTGGAACTTGAATCAGTGGTTTGAGAGGAAACAGTATTCAGTAAGACCTGATTCAGGATATGGATTTTTACAAGCTTATGGCAACTTCTATGCATTTATAAATTAAAAGGCAATCACAGGATTTGCTATGACTTTCAAAACCAATTAAAAATAATTCAAAATTTAGCACAATCTAGAGACCTTACTGCATAATGCATTAACATTTGGCACTGAAACTGTTGCCAAATTTTCTGATTAATAACCTGTAAATTAGTCCTTTCTCATATTGACATGAGTGTTATAAATCCCTGTGTTATTTTGAGCAGATTGTATTTTGTCATCCAGTGCTCTCCCAGCAGGAAAATATTTTTTTTTTTTAAGATAGGACTGCTATTCCACAGTACACAATTTAGTTTCAATAGTGGGCACAGGACTTTGCTAATGGGAGACAGCTTTCATTATTTCAAATGCTATTCCAGGTGAATTGAATCATTCAATAGGAAATTTTGCATTTGTTTTCCTTCTTTTGCTGGGCTTTTCTGACAGGAAAATGGCCGTACTGCCAGAGTAGAAGATAGCATCTGGAAAACAGAGCAAAAACGAGAAAAAAATGTTGCAGGTTAGGTTAAGAGTCCCATTCTTATGAAAACAGAATCAAAATAGACCTCCACCACAGAGGAGGTACCATGAAGTATCATTATTTACATTTTTTAAGTTACTGCTACATCTAGATAAAGAACAGGGAAATTACTGGGTTTATTTTTCTCTGTGGCAGACACTAGATTAAACACTTTTCCAACAGAACTGGATTTCAAATCTAACCATAAGGCAAAAGATTGTCTTCACTGAGCAAAACAAGACCTTTTGGAGGGTGGTTTTGATGAGCTCCTGTGAGGTATTCAAAGATAAAATGAGTTAAAACCTGGCACTTTTGGCAAAGGCCTGTTAGTGCAGGGGCAGAGGGCTGACCTTGGCCCATTCCCCTCTGGGTAAAATGAAACCTTTTCTCTTTTCCATTCTCCCTTGGGCCAGCACCCACATTACTTACAGAAAATTTAAAAAGCCACGAGGACATTCATAGGAAAGAAGCTTAGTTACTTTTGAAAAAACCCTTGTGTTTCTAGTTCATCTTTAGGAATTTCAGTGTATATCTGCACGCTCCAAGACTGAATCCTCTCTAAAATATTTAAATAGATGAATCACATTAATAAGCAGGAAATACAGATATAAATACAGCTTAGAATCAATGACAAGAGATTTAAAGAATATTTTTGACTCTTTTCTACTTTCACAGAGCTGATGCTCAGGCTCAGCAATATGAAACAAGTGAACCTAATGATAATAATAACAACATTCATAGATTCTCCTTTAGCTTCCCACAGATCAGAAACGGAAAATAAAGTAACCCAAGAAGGGTTTATAAACTACTTGCTTGTATTGAGATGTGTCATGGAACTTGGCAAATTTTCTCAGGTCACAGACTTTGCTACCACTGTGCAATGTGAGCAGTTTAACCAGTTGAAGTAAAAATAATAATTTCCTATCCTTGAATCATAAAATGTTCCTAAACAGAGCACAGATAACTCCCCAAACATAGTACAGAGAAAGCCTTGTAAATGGGATTTGTTAAACACATGTAGTAAGAAGACAGACAACTCAGTGGGTTTTAAGTTGAATTTGCATTTCCAAGGGCAGCCTCAGATTATGCCTTTCACTTCCATAAACTGAACAGGAAGACTGGCAGATGTTTTCCAAGCTAGTAGAAGAATTTCCCTGGTAGCATCATCCTTAATTTAGGGCTCTGCTTATCCAGTTTCTAAACTGAGAGGGGAAAACTACCTGAAATATTTTATAGTTCCAGCTACTGCCCGAATTAACCTCTTTGGGATGGTGAAAGTAAACTTTCCTATGCTCTTTGTCTGAGACTCTGTCCCACTCTGAGAAGTCAGTAATCACTAGTGTAATCTCCTCACTGTGATTTAAAGAAAGCTTGGCTTTGCAACTGATTGCAAGCCGTGGACGATGGGAAGGCTGGAAAAGTTCATCTAGGCTTTAATTACAGCCGAGATAATGCTAGCTACAAGACATTTAAGAGCAAGGTTAGCAGATGAGTATTCCTGCAGGGTTTAGTTCATTTTTTATTGTTATTTTTAACAATTACAGAGTGTTTCAAAAGCAGCAAGATAAGTTTGGCCTGCATGTAAGAATGCAGTGATAGCTCTGTTAATCATCCAGAAATCATCTGCTTGGGACAGTGTGATAAATAACAGGCAAACTACCCAGCCAGTTCTTGGAAGCAGAGCCCCTGCTTTGGAACAGTGTGAAACCACAAATACTATCCATGTGCAAACAAATGTGACTTACAGTTTATCATTTATATTCGTGCTGCCCTGAAAATGTCTTTCCTCTTCCTGGATCATTAGCTTGTCTGAAAAAAAATAGAATCAGACACATATTAGAAGAGGTCGATAGAGGAGAAGCAAATGACAAAAATTAAACAAAACAATAGGCTGTGTTATGTTTCCATGGAAAGGCAGTAAAGGAAAAAAGAAAGTCCAAGAAAAGAACAACAAAAGGATTAAACAGAACATAACCAGTATTTCAGTAAATGGTGGCAGGTTTCTCTTCCCTTTGCAAACGTTTCTCATGTGTCAATAGTTACAGATCTTACCATGTGCAAGTTGGGCAGATCTCACAGAATCACAGAATCAATCACAGAATCAATCACAGAATCAATCACAGAATCACAGCATCAATTAGGTTGGAAAAGACCTTGGAGATCACCAAGTCCAGTCTATGACCTAACGCCACCTCATCGAACTAAACCATGGGACTGAGTCTTTTTTAAAATACCTTCAGGGATGGTGATTCCACCACCTCTCTGGGCAGCCCAACCACTCTCTGTGAATAATTTTTTTACTAATGTCTGGCCTAAACTTTCCTGGTGCAGCTTAAGGCTGTGTCCTCTTGTCCTGTTGCTGGTTGCCTGGGAGAAGAGGCTGACCCCACCTGGGTGCAGCTTCCTTTCGGGGAGCTGTAGGGAGTGATGAGGTCACCCCTGAGTCTCCTTTTCTCCAGGCTGAACACCCCCAGCTCCCTCAGCCATTCCTCACAGGGTTTGTGTTCCAGACCCTTCAACAGCCTCGTTGCCTCCTCTGGATGCATTCGAGCATCTCAACGTCCTTCCTAAACTGAAGAGCCCAGAACTGGACACAGCATCAATGTGCAGCCTCACCAGTGCTGAGTACAGGGGCAGAATGACCTCCCTGCTCCTGCTGGTCACACTGCTCCTGACACAGGCCAGGAGCCATTGGCCTTCTTGGCCACCTGGGCACACTGCTGGCTCATGTTCAATGGCTGTTGATCAGCAGCCCCAGGTCCCTTTCTGCCTGGCTACTGTCCATCCCACTCAGGGCATCTCCTCACTCCTCTTTACACACCAGTGTATTTTTTACAAGTTAGTTTGAAGATCCCTTTTTTTCTTTTCTCAAAGCCTCCTCCATGTGTTCAGAATTCCATTAAACCAAGTGAAAAATATGGTTATGGCCCACTTACATGAGTGACAGACTATTACAGATGTAATTACACCTTAGTCTGCATTTGCAGCATATCCCCCCTCACAGCTACAAAGCTTCTCAAATCTGAGAGCTCTTCCAAGGAAATGTGGAGCTTGCCCCTATCTGTAGAGACATGGCTGAGAGAAAAGCTCAGTGGGTACTGGTGTTTATATGGAAGCCTTGGCAAACAGAATACAAGGCAAATTTTCACAAAATGTATTACCCTAGTAATTGCAGAAGTGATAAATAGTGGGTAATTGGGAACATAATACCAGTGGGCAAACACAACAGGCAACTGTTGAGCATGCTATGGTCCCAGGAGAAAGGGAAAATAGGATCTGAAATGACAACATTAACTTTATGGTAAAGGTTCAAGGAATAGCTGTGTGCTATCCACTCTAATTACACATGGAAATCCATTTTTGCAGTGTGCTGCTCTAGTTTTGTATGTGCCATTAACACATTTGCATTTTAAAGACGCAGAGTTTGCTTTTTTCCCACATGCAATCAGTTTTGGGGGCTATTTTTACCAAGTATTAAAGCCATAAAATGAACATGATTCTAAATATTTGTGAACAATTTTCTTTTTTTCCATGCTGCATTTATATACATTGTTTTATATTTTATTTTCATTCTGCTGGCTCCCATTCAGAAAAGGAGCTAAAGTGCAGGAAGGATGATAAAAAGCAGAAAATCATAAAGGCTGTGATTTTCTGTATTTTACTTTTTTTTGCAGAAATAATATTGGAAATAGGGATATAACTTCCTTTAGAAATTTAAAATAAAATAGAAAAAAAGCCAATGCAAGTTTGTACAGAGGTGATGGCTATTTCCTGTGGGCTGTTTTCAAAAGTTTAAAAGTGGTGGGTTTCAT
>PYHW01010050.1:1252631-1297605 GCA_013186435.1 Turdus rufiventris | reverse complement strand
GCTGGGACATGCTATGGGAAGTCACCTTGTCCTCTGTACCTGCTCTGGCTTGCACTGAAGATTGCCTAAATGTTAGAAGAAAGTGGAGGTGAATAAACTTTCGTGTTAAATAAACCTTGAGACACTATTAAAAAATCTGCATTCCAGGTTTATAACCTGTGTTAAGTGTGAACAGGTGCCAGACAGCACCTATACTGACATTATTCACCTTTTGTCAATGCCTTTTTTTAGAGCATTGCACTCTTTTGGTGAATTATGTCCAAACAGGTTGCATTTTCACCTGTCTTCTTGTAGCTGAGATTCTCTAATAAGTAGTTTGCTGAATATTTATCAGTGTGTGTATCTATGACTTACATACATACAGAGGATTTTATATTGCTTACTGATTGTTGGGGAAAATTTGTTTTAAATGCACTGCCTTTTGATTCATATATTGCCAGAGACCTATGCACATGGCTGTACACAGCATAGCAGGATGCCAGGGTTACTAGTTGAGAGCATTTACTTAGCAGGAGATGGGGAAGGGGAAGAGACGTTGCTTCTGAAAGATGCTGCCAAGAAATCTCAGCAGACACAAGCTCTGTGTGCAACACCTTGCAAAAGGAATTCAGCCTCTCAGATCCATGGTAAGGAAGCTACAAATGGCTCACTCATTTAATTTTGTGGAACTATGTGTACCTGCCAAAGGCCACCTAATGACAAAAATTTCAACTTTAGATTTTTTAATAAAACAACTTTGACAGGAGCGTCCAAAAGATCCACAATTTTTTTTCAGTGTTTTCCTTATATTCACAGAAAAGCAAAAAGCAATCCCACACACTAGCAAAAACACAGATTACACAACAACTGATAAATGGAATATGACTATTTTGCAGTTTTTCCCAGGATTCAAACCTGTGTGAAACAAATGAAGAAGTAGATGTCATGCTGGGAACCCTTCTAGAAAAAAACAGAATTCAGAGGTAACACAGCTGTCAGCAGCATCACTGAGCACTCAGGACTCCACTCTCCTTCAAATAATAAACTGGTCTTGGGGTGTAAGAATTGATTGTTTCACAACATTTTAAAAGCACAGATTTTAATCTAGATTAGTTACCTGCTTTCTACAGAAATGTTTTCAGTTGATTTTCAAATGAATCTCAGATTATTGTAAATAATGATTTTCAAGTCCGTAATGATTTTCAAGTCTCCAGCACTACACCCTTGGATACAGCATTATGGGCCCCAGTAGTTGGTACCTGCCAGAAGACTCAGAGAAACAGTTGTACAGGTTACCATCAGACAACTTTCTTTTGATAAATTTTTCTTCTGTTCTCTCTTTTACAAGGAAATAAACACTTGCTGTTGACCCAGAACGTAAAACTGAGACCAGCCCCTAAAGATGATCAACTGCAAGAAACTAAGTGGTGTATGTGGTGAAGTCATCTTTTCTCAGCTGAACCAGATTAAATGCACATGTTTTTCATCTTTTGATAATAGGAACTAAAATACCCTTGCTTAAACCATTGCAGAAGGTTGCAGTGCATGAGTGAAGACAGTCAGTAAAGTTGTTTTATTTCCATTGCAGTGGGATTAATTTCTACAACACAGGCAGCCTTCGCTCCTGGGCTTCCACTTACAGCTGACATGGGCAATTTCTCGGTGCTGAAAATGCTGACAAAGAGCCTATACCCTCTTTTGAAACCTTCAGCCCTTTGCCTCAAATGAAAGCTCTGGTTTTAAAGTCCATTTTAGGGCAGTGTGTAAGGTAGTCACACTCAAGTGAGGAAATATTAGATGCCTTTCTTCTCAGCTTCAGTCAGTGCTGGGTTTGAAATGGTCTTAGGAGTTTTATAGAGCTGGGCTGCTATTCATGTTCTCTTACCCTTGCCTGGCTGAGCAAGCTGGCTTTGCTGTGATTTACACATGGCTTGCACAAGGAGTTGGATACTTCACGACACCTTAAGCTTTAACTAACATATTATGAGATATGTCTTTCAGGAACTGGTCTAATTGAATTTTTTATTTAGGCATCTAATCTAAAGGAGCAATTCAGATATTATTCTCAAGATGGAGAATTATCCTTACTTCTTGTTTCCTCAAATACCTGTAAAATGTTCTAGTTTTGGTTTTCATGGCCAAGCAGCTCTATGGCATTGTAGTCTTGTGTCTCGTATGTGTTTAATGGTCCTTTGCTCACAGCCACCACTTGTTTTCCACATATTCATTCATTTCTTGCATGAAAACAAACAGAACTTTACATGAAATAAGGGAATCTCCAATTTTATATGTCGTATTACTGTATATACATCAGCATTTGCATACACATCACCATGCATGGTATATGTGCTATATGTGCCATACAAAATTATAATATAGCAATAATCTGTATGATGTTATATGTTATATGATGTTATGCATTTGTCTTTTCTCAGGGCTGGAGAGGAACCTTCGTCCCTGTTGCCTGTAAGATTAGAGAAACTTGGTTCAAAAAGTCTTATGATGGAGAGAGGAAGAGGGATTGCTTTTTCTTCACTGCTTCATCTTTTATTTGTACAATGGAGAAATTAACAAGTATTTCTAGATTCTTGGTCTACTATAACCTGGATATCAGTGCCCAAAAGAGGAGGTTAATTTTTTTTTTTTTCCTGTGAAAGTTGAAAACCCTGGGTTTCATCCCCAATGCATGATTAAATGATTTAGTGTTTTTCATTTACAAATTTATTTCCAACAGAGTTAATTTAGACCAGTGCCTCTAGTCCAGGAGCCATCTGTGACTCTCATGAAAGACAAGTCAATTCTCAAAGAATAAATAGAAAAGGGTTTAAAAGGGTTTATCCACTACGAATTTTTCAACAATATCCATTTCACTTAAAGATGTAAATTGTAACCTGGAATTTGACCAGTATTTCTATTAACTTACCCCTTCATCTTATATCAACAAATCAATTATTTTAACCAATGAAGATAATGGATTATGAGGAAATAAAGGACAACTAGAAGGAAAAAGCCATCTACATTAAAGTTGAATAGAGAATGTCAATTTGCTCAGTTGTGAAAACAGGGGATATGAGTCACTGCAGAAAAAGTTAAATGCTACCCAGAGAGAAAAGAAGTCTAATAAGAGATGAGTTTAATGGGTTACATGCCCTTGATTCCTCCCTCTTATTGTTTTTCTGTCCTAAAACAAACCTGATGGTATGTCTTTGAATCATCAGGTTAATAGAAGATATGTACATGATGTAGATTAAATAGGATATGTACCTTGTGAAGGTTAAATAAGACGTCTGGTAAAGAAGTTCCACCAGAAAAGCCTGAAGTAATTTGAATTTTTCTTATGGTTCTGATTCTAATGCATCCACTAAAGAGGCAATTTGACAAACATAAAGCGCTCGGGGCTCTTTGTCCATGGTTGTCAACTGTTTTTTGCTCAGTAAAAGCCCAGTGGAAAGAAAGGGCTTAAAACAGTCATTTTGTTAACACAGAACTCGGAATTAATCGCACGCATCTGTACCCAGTGGTGCTTTTAGCACTGCTCTTTGGAGCTGTAAATCCCCCATACCAGCAATGTGCAGCTCCATGTGGGAGCTCATCCAGCTGCCCCTACCGCTCCTGCTTTTAGAGTCACCAGGGGAACACAATGTGAAAAGGTTTTTACAAACAAAAAGCCAGATTATGTGAAGTATTCTTATTCCTACTTTTTGTAATGAACTTCTCAGTGTTCTCAGTACACACATGATTTTTATGCATCTGTTTTGAAGTTCTATTTTAAAAGTTAAATAGAATTGTCTACCGATGTGCAAGAGAAAAACCCTCAGCCTAAAGCTCTGTGAACATCATTTAAGTCAGTGGATTTACAGAACAATCATTAGGAAGGAAATAACTCAGTGCTTTGTTTCCTGATCTTTTTTCCCTAAAATCTTTGATCCCTCATTCTGTTCATGCAGAAAATAAGGATACATAGGAGCTGGTCTATTAAGTAAGACCAGTGGTTCATTAAATGTACTTTCTCCTCTTCCAGTTTGGAAAACGCCAAATGCTGGCATGAAACTTTGTGACAGATAATTATGGATTTCATTACATTGGGGTTTTTTGTTGTGGGTGTTTTGGGATTTGTTTGGTTGTTTTTTTTGTGGAATAACCAACCCACAGGGAAATACCAACTTACTTGCATGCTTCTATGGTATCTATGGAAATTTTTGGAGACTTCCCAGGAGCCCAAGGCAAAATGGAAACTTTAGAGAGTCCATAGAAATTAAAGACAACTGCCTTAGACAGACCTTGGAGACCCTCAGAGGAATTGCCTTTTGGATTTATAGTACTAGCTTATTTCCACATTTAAAAGATGAAACATTGAATATAGGAACAATGATTTCCACACTACGACAATAAAAATCCATTATATGTGTAGGACCTTATAATTTTTGACAATTTAAAATTATTTAGTTTTGTTGTCCTTTAATGCAAGTCCCTCTCAGCAGCTAATAAACTAAACACGATTATCCATCTCTGCTGACTCTCACAGATCCAGGATGGGCTCTGGTTGTGGCACCTGGATCCCCATTTAGATTGGCTTCTAAAAACACCTCAAGAGAGAATTGGATGCATTTTTAATCTGTCAAACCTTACCTCAACAGTGAGATGTGAGATCCTGGGGAATTAACTCACTTGGGAGGAGTCTGTAATGCTTCCCAGGGGGTTCTGGGCACAGATTTTCTTTGGAAAGAAATGATCCACTTGCAGATTAAATGTAAAGTTATTGATCTTTTTCATAGAATTTAACATGTAAAAATAGACTGGGCTTCTAAGACTGGTGAGTCCAGTTGTCAATGTAATTTACAAAAACCCTTTCAACTGTTAAATGCATATTCTTAAGAACAAAGTTTGACATTGCATCTTCTTGGATTACTAATTCATTTTCTTGTTCTCCAGAGGAAATGGATTTTGCAAAAGCAAATAGCTGAAACTTGCTTTCAGACCTGCCAGTTCTAGGATGGTAAGGGAAAGATGAGCTGGTATCAGTTTGCATCAACAGGTGGTAAAAAACCATTATATTTTAAAAGTGCTGGTAAAAATCAATGAGTGGAATTATAAGAGAGTCTTTTTTTTTTTTTTTTTTTTTTTTTTNTGGCGAAAGGAAAGGAGGGAGAAATTGGTTTGATTTCTAGAGTTTCTGCTTGCAGAAACTTATTGAAGATACTTTGCTAGCAAGAACTATTCAGAAGATTGTGATTACATCTCAATAGCAGATCTTTCCCTGAGGCTTACTGTATCTACCTAAGAAGCATGCACCAGGATTTATTCTCATTGAAATGTGTCCTAATTTTAGGGTTTTTTTTCCTATGCTATCTTTTTCCTCCTATATATTTTTTTTTAAATTCTATGATTCTGATCATATTACACATTCTTCTGGTAGCTCCTCACAGTTGCATGTCCTGTGTCTGTTTAACGAGCATTCTCATTCTCTGTCCTTCTGTAGTTAATGATAACAGGCTCCACAGCATCCCCTTCATTATCACTACAGAGTGCACATTTCCAGCCTGCTTTATGCCTCAGCCCTTTGTAGTTCCATTTAGAAATATATTTGCAAGTCCTACTTGTGAGAACACTCCGTAAAGCAACATCAAAAGCCTTTTTACAGACACCACCCTGCTATCTTCTGCTTGTCTTCCATTCACAGAGCTGCAGGAGGAAGTTTGAAAAGTCTGACATTATTTGCTCTTGCCAAGTCCAAGCTGGCTGTTGCTCAGCTCTACCTTCAGCTCCCATCGTTCTCCCTTCTGCTCTGACTCCTGTACAGCTGCTCTCCCCTCTGCAGCTTTTTACTGTCTGTAGAATGCAGTTATCATTCTCTTGGTTTGTCATCTGTACACTTTGACTTTGGATTTCCTTTCCCTCCCCATTTTTCTAAGTATTTTAATGTTTTTCTATCATTTGAGAAAAGTTATGCATCCATTCTTTGCCTCTAATTGCATTTCATCTCTCTGACTGCTTCTTCAATTTCTCTGTCATTGTTGTCTATGTTTTCTCCTCTGCTTCTAATCCTTCAGACCACCCTCTGACTTCTTTCTCCTCTTCCAAGTACCCCCACAGCTATTTCTATCATCCTTAAAAATCTATCCTTGAAATGCCATTATTGCTAATTCAAAACAACAAACAAAAAACCTCTTTCACCTCATCTGCATCGCATTACCCTCCACCACTGAAAATGAATAAACTTTTAAATATCTTAGTCATTTCTGAAAATGAAGAAGGAAGAATAATCACTTCTACAGATTTAATTGGGGAGCCATGAGCACTATGGTAATCCAGGATTAGCTTCTTGGGGTTATTTTTTAAAGCATGCGTAATCATATTTCTATTTGCTAGTATGACAGATCACAGCAACAAAGTCATAACTTTTCACAAATCGCAAACAATCCCAAGGCTTCTGTCTTCTAAATAAGGCCATTCTGAGTTTCCAACTCTCATAAAGTAATTATGTTTTGTACCTCATTTACAATGAAAATGGATGAATTCAGCCTAAAGAAATAGGCTTTTTCAAAAGAAATCAGACAGAGCGAAAGTAGCTTTGCAATCTGAGAACTCACACAAAGCAAGCAGCTGATCTTGCCTATACACACTGAGAATTTCTGTTAAAAGAAAAGGTCTAATTACATTTTGCACTTTGAAACCAAATAATACAGCTCTGTTGTAAAGTGACATAATTTTTCTGAAACTGCTGACATGACGTACAATGTGCATCACGTGCCATTCTTTCACCTCCAATCCAAAATTATTAAAATATAATAAAATTTTTGTTTAATTTTTAATATCAGAATTTTGTCATTTTCTTTTGCAGCATTGTGTAGGGAAAAGGTTTAGAGAAACATGAGGCAAGTCAAATTAATAAAAATTGAAGGGCATATTTAAACCCTATTGCTATTCACGGCAATATTCTCCATTCATATATCAGAATTTCTTCTAACAGGCCAAAAAGCTCGTAAGTTAATGCTGACTGCATCAGCGATGCAGCTCATGGCTGGGGATGCAGGATAGAGCTGTGTGCTCCAAAAGGAAGGTTTCTTACAGGTAGGGCATGCAGCGGGGCTCTTCAGATTTTCTGGATGGGAAACAGGGGGGACCTACCTGGCTCTGGTCTTTAGACAGGGAAAACCTGTGAGTGCCACCTGAGGAACATGGGTAGAAAAACCTACCAGTGTATTCATGGAGGATGAAAAAGGGTCATTTTAGCCAGGATAATTTTCTAAATGTAAATCTTATCTAACTCTATATTAATAACTGATAACTTTAAAATGTAATTTTTTTAATTCCATTGAGGTGTGACCTTTCTATCACTTGGTGGTCCAGACTGATTCTTTCTGCATTCAACTCTATTTAGTCTCATCATCTTTTATTTAAAACAGACTTCTTCAACTTTTATGCTGTAATAATGAATTTAGAAGTTTCTGATTCTGTACAAGGACTTTAAGTGGCTCCTTCAAGTGGCTTCATACTTGGCAAGCAGTATTGGCAATATTTCTAATGTTCATTTAGATTTACTAGGGTTGGAAAAGATCTCCAAGATCATCAAGCCCAACTATGGACACAGCAATGCCACTGTCACTAAATCAGATCTACAAGTACCACACCCACACACCATCTGAAGACTTCCAAGGATGATGATTCCACCCCTTCCCTGGGCAGCCTTGATCTTGTTTGGGGTTTTACTCTTTGTCCCTTTTTCCTTTGCTTTACTGCCACGTGCTCTGAGAAATGTTACCCCATGACCCTACCCCCTTCTAGTAATGAAGTTAAACCTCCTGGTGGTTGGGTCCTCTCCTTACTCTTGGGTTCCTCTCCCTACACTTGAGCTCTCCACCAAACACACACTTCCATTCTGTGTTGGTTCTTCTGTCTCAATTTAAAGCAGCCTGAATGGCAGAGTCAGCCTATTCCTGCAACCAGGCTGCTTCTGAGCTGACTGAAAAGCAATCAGGAGTACATTGTCTGAAAAAGTCCAAGCTTTAAATGTCTTCTTGGTCCTTTACAGTCAGATCATCAAACAGCTGCACAGCATTAACACAAGTGCATTGCGAAAGTTTGTATTCTGATGAAAAGAAAAATCCAGTTTCATCCTCGTCTGCCAGAATTGCCAGTGATGAATGACAAAGTGTAGGGAAAAATAGAGAAAGAAAAGGACAAAGAGAGAATCTGCTTCTCTGTGTTTACAACTGGACCAATCAATTATCCCGTGGCAAGGCTCACTCCACCTGCACAGGAGGGCCTTGTTCTGGCAGTGCACCCTCTGCCTGGGACAGGGCACTTCCAGGAAGGACCTGCTCCTCTTTCAAGCCCTGTGCACAATTTAAATTTCAGTATCACATGTAAGCCTCTCAGGCAGATCTACAAAAAAGAGCAGTGCACTTGCTGACATGAAAAGCATTTATATATCAGTTCAGATGCCACATTCCCAAAGAGGCAACATGTTCCTTAAATTTCCAAGTTCCAAAAGAGTAAAATTTTGGAATAAAATCTAGTTTCCAAAAGCTCCATAGCCTCAAAATCCACATGTGCTTTGGCCATGGCCAGAACAATATGTGTCAATAGTTCTGAGCAATTAGGTATTTTGGTAATACCAAAGTTTTGAAAATATTCAGAAATCCTTCTAAGGCTGGATTTAGAAGTCCTGCTCTGAAAACCCTGACCTGGACTGGACTTGTGCAGTACTTTGCTGTAGAGATGAGATACATCTCTACACATTACAGGATGGGAAGTGAAAGAGAAATTATCTGCCAGAGCATCTCAACCCAGCTTTTCTAATTGATAGTCCTAATGCACCAGGTTAAAAGATAGACTGGTTTTGTGACCTGGCTTGTGGGAGGAGTGCTTGAATGGATGGGGAAAACAGATATGCATTGTGCATATGATTAAGAAAAGGGTAAAGTGAGAAGAAGACAATTATTTTTCATCCTCACAGTTCATCAAGGACTAAGGGCATCTGCTCTTCAGACCCTGCTCCTAAGAATATACACACAATCTGTTTCAAGATCTTATGTTCTGGCTCGTAAAAAATGTGTTTTTAAACCTAAGAAGTGTTGGACTATGCAGTGAATGTGCACTTAAAATTGCTGGATTTGGGATGTGATCATTTTTAAAGAAGATAACATCTGTTTGAAAGCTGAACAAAAATTGAGCTCATGCATTTTCGGGAACTTATTAAATAACATAAGACAGATTGTCTTTCATATAAAAGGGACTTTTTTCTTTAGAAGGAAAACTACAAGTGCTACACAAAATGAAGTCAAAGGCTGCTAACACTTGCACTCTACAAATAGTTTTTACTAATAATTGCTGTATCAAGCTGGTAATAGTGCTGGTGTGTGCCCACTGAGGAAATAAAAATTATAATAATAAAAAATATATAAATAAAAATAGAATTGTTGTTGTTATTATTATTATTGTTGTTGTTATTATATTTATTTATTTATATAATATATATAATTTTCCTTGTCTGCAGGCTTCTTTTGCTTTAGCAGTGATAGACTCTGCACACACAGCTGGATACAACAGGATTTCAGCCTTCTCTCTACAGTGTGCTTTAAAACTGAAAGGTGTTTTCACATCTGTACATCAATTGAGTTCTGCAGGTCCGATGCTAAGAAGAGGAAACAGTGGGAGTTTCTGCATGATTATTGCAGCTGGTATGTGAGAGTCAAAGGATCTTTCTTTTTACCATAGATACTTTAGGCTTACAAGGGTTCCATTCAATGATGTGCAAAAAGCAGCTCATGATCCATAATAAACATAGATATGTGTGTCTGTAAATCAGACAGCGTGAGCATGTCTTCCTTCCCAAGAGGGAGAAAAGACATCTTTGAAGCGTCCTTTGCAAAAGGACATCCCACTCCACTCAAGTGCTTTATCTTTTGTCTAATTGCACGCACCAAAATACATATATATTTGCTTGCATATAAAATTATTTAAAAGCCTTTCAGTCAGAGTGAGAAATTAGTTTATCCTGATAAACATGTGATGGTATGTTTAGTATATTATTTAGATTATACATCAGTATAAAATAGTGTAACGTAATGATCTGAGGACAAAAGTGGTTCAGACTCCTATTTACATGTTCTCTTGATAACTTTAGTACTCTGAACTGAAAAATCTCAAAACCCCAAACCAGTCCTAGGGGAAGGGTGTGTCAGGTGTGACCCAGAGGAGTCTCAGGTGTGCTCCAGAGGAGTTTCAGGCTAAGGACAGAGAGTGGACACAGCACTTTTGTGTCAAGGCAGGCTGCACAGACTGCCAGGACTCTCCTCTTGCTGCCCTCCACAGAAAACATGCGCATAAGCAAGTTAGGCACATTGAGTCTCCTGGAGGACTGAGAGTCCTCTTCCTCTCCCCATTGACAAGATGGAGAATTTACACACTGTCCACCAGGAAACCATGAGTAGGAGAAAATTAGTTACTCGAGTTTGTAGGTGGGTCTCACTAAATGGAGGCAGTGGCAGCAGAGATGCATTTTCCTGCAAAATGAGGAAATAGAATAGCTGTGGCTTTATGCCAGCAAGATCTTTCTTTCAGTGAGCCCAAGACTATTTATCTGACTTATTAATGCTTTCTTTCTTTTTTATCCTTCTTTTTGAAACATAGGTATATAGTATTTGTACCCAGAATATTTTCACACATGTGCCCAGCAGTGAGGAGGTAGAATGGGGATTGCAAACTAAAAACTTGCTGAGGACTTCTTAGCTCTGCTGGGACCCCCAGCTTCAGGGCTGGTGAGAAATCTGGGGAGCAGGGGCCGTTTGAATAGGGGCAATTATTGGGAGGAACAGCAGCCAGGCCCAAATAATAAAGCTTCTGGTAATCTCCACCCTTGAACATGCTTCAGAGCTGGAGAAATTCATCACACTCATGCAGTAGCACAATTATTCTTCATATTGTATAATAAATGCTGTCAGCTGCATAAAGTGACCACATTTGCTATCCTCAGGGAGAACTGGACTATTTTCTCATCACAAAATACAGATCTTTATTGGACAAAAACAAATTATGGGACTTGAATGTATTTATTTAATTTGTTAAGTGTTATTCTGTGGACTTGAAGGGATTTCCTATGTAAAAATATTAATCAGTGGGAAACCCTTTTTTTTGTGAGAAGCACTTTGCGCTGCAAAAACATGCACAAGCAAATGCAAGGGCGACTTTTCCTTTTCTGTCAAACTCAAGTTTCTGATGCCCTTTGCCTTTGCCAATATGATTTGTAAGAGCTACCCAAAAGACGTTTTTCAACTTCTTTAGTTCAATCAATTTCTAGTGGTATGTTCTCGTTCTGCAGATACTGCAGTTTGTGTTTGACAAGTATTAGTTTATGTTTGAATTCTGGGACAAAACCTTAGGAGCTCCCAAGTGCTTGGGAATGGCAGGAGAGCCAGGCATGCAAGAGCAATGTCCAGCATTGTTCAGGCCATGCAGAGTCACAAAAGGTTGATTTGCTGTGAGCCTGCCAATACTGTGAATATCTGAAATGGTCAAACCTTCAACTCAGATGGAGAAGAAAGCAAATAAAACCCCATTGTCTGATCACATGTTCTGTCCCTCTACTTTTTAGGCCCTTTGTAGCCTAATGAACTAAGCTATCCACTGCATAAAATTTTAGGCTTTGCCTTTGCTTTGTTATAACTCTGTTTAATGGCAATTTGCCGTTATCCAAGTTCTGAAGGATCCTGAAGCACTCCAGAAATCATAATACAAATTATTAACTGGAGTTACTCTGTTAAGCACCCAGGACCAGCTGTCCCTAAGGCTCTTCACTGTTTCTTTTTACCCATTAAATCTATTTTGACCTCACAGCTGTTTGGGTTTTTTTAATTATTATCTTCTAATTTTAATATAAAAATACTCTAGACAGCAAAATTCAGACTGACAAAAATTCAGTCTTTAACCATGACATTAATATGCACCACTGTAATACCTTATCTTGAAATATTCAATTGGAATTCAAAGTAATGCTAATGTTAAATGTTAATGCTAATGTTAAAAAGTTCTCCCAAAATTTCTGTAGGTATATTTCACAGGAGAGAGAGAAAGGAGTAGAAATGTCAAAACATCTATTCCCACATGTTTTTAAACTTGTGTGTTTGTCTTGTTCCATTCTGCAGACATTTCCTTGTTTTTCTCTAAACTGTCTCTGCAATGATTCAATACTCAAAAGAAAAAGGGATAATTCAGCCCATTTTTTATTTCAGTAATAAAAATACAACTCATCTGCTACACCTATGTTACAGTTTCACCCCTGTAATTTTCCTGTAGTGACTTTTAAATTCAAGTTAACTCAAGTCTGTAGTTCGTGCTCATATGAAGTTTCTACAATTTTCACTATTTATTATTCACTCATAATTCACCATTTTCAATCAGAACTCTTTACTTCTTATTGCCCTTTTCAGAACAATTAAGAATTCCTGAATGTCTACTGTACTGCTCCTACTTTTTCATACTAGTTACTCACTCCATCATCAAATATTGATACTTTTCCCAAGTAACCATTCCATTTGGATGCATGATACAATTATTTTCTAAATGGCTGACAATAGTATTACGAATCTCAGCAAGGTGAACCATAAAGTTCTGTCTTAAAGAAAGAAATGATCAAATTACATAGTGTGGTAGAGATATAAATTGAGATAATTTATGAATCTTCTTAGGCTGTGAGCATAAAGAAAGGTAGCCTGGCACTGGTTTGGTGTTATAGGCCACCCTTTAACAAAGCATGAAAATTCACATAATCTTAGACTTCAAAAAAAAACCCAAAAACCACACAAAAACAAAACAAAACAAAACAAAACAAAACAAAACAAAACAAGCAAACAAAAATAAAACTCCACAATAAAACGAAAACCAAAGCCAAACCCCAAAATCCCAAACAAACAAAAAAGTATTTTATCCTCAGATAGCTGCATTTATAGCAAAAGCTATATATTTATCTATCTAAAATATATCAAGGGCTATCAGTCCCAAGCAAGGAATTTGCACATTGATTTGAACATGTGTCTCCATGCAGTGCACTCTGGATCCAGTTCTCTTGATAGGAATGTCTGCATAAGACCTTTATTGGAATCTGAGTCATTACAGGTCCATTATTCATAATTTTAAAAAATATATTAAAAAATCCTTGAGGCAGAACTGATTCTAGACCCAGGGTATGGGAATTCAGGAACCAGAGACTAAATAAGCACTGTGCAATAGAAAAGTACTCCGAGGAAATGGAAGGATTGAATTAGGAACCTGTGAGAGAGAAGAGAGAGAGAGAAAAATATTTCCATCTTCAGGCCTCAGCTTAGTTTTTTTCCTACCAGCTGATTTAGCTTATGGTTGCTTTAAATCCCTTTTATTTTTTTGCCTCACATAATACTTACTTTCAGCATAGCAATTTAGGTGTCCATCAAAGCATTGTGAACTCTTGGTGCCAGACAGCTAGCATTTGGGAGCTGCAGCACTGAATATTTCATTGGATTTTTGATTCTTTTCCCAAGAGAAATCATAGTTACAGGATGCTGTGACCAGGAGCCCCATAATTAGTCCTCCTGCAGTCATCAGCTCCTCTTATACAAAAATGTGACCTAACCAGACTGTGCTCCTGAGCCTTTATCATCCACTTTGATTCCATGACCCTTCTGTTCTCTCTGTGATGCATCCTGGACCCCACAACTTGCCTTGGCTGTGTGCCAGACCAAGAAAAATGGTGGTTTACCACATTTTACACGGCTCCATGACCTCTTGGAGGGCAACAGCAAATTGCCAGTGCAGCTGTCAGCTGGGAGGTTCGTGTCTGGTTGAAAGCAAATGTCAATAATAATCAGCATCTGTTGTGGGTCTCACGCTGCTGGGCACATCTTCAAGTGTGCAGCATAGCTCCAAGTGTAGCCACTTATTCAACTGCCTAAATATGGATCAGGAACACATATTTATTTGTTGTTGCTGATCATATGCATGAGAAGTGGTGCATCTCCATGCCCATTCCAACCACCTTGGACTGGGGATGTCTAAAACATGGATAAGAGGAAAAGTTTCTATTAAATGATTGAGTGAATTCCTATGCTACACCATACTGAGTTATGTTTGAACCTCATCCTGTTTCACAGAGTAAAAGAAGTCTCCAGCAAGACTTTAAGGCACTAAATCTGATACTTATTATACAATTTACACTAGAAATCTCTTAACATTTCATGCAGTTTCAGACCAGAAGGAGCTGTGATATAAGTTAGTTTGACTTCTTGTATAGTGCCTTTTGCTAAAGATGACCTACTGAGGACACTCTGAAATGACCACAGGGATGGAGAACCAGCTAGGTCAGATCACTTTAAATGATTTTGCAGAATCTATATCCCACAGAGAGGACAGGGGGAAAAGCCAAAGTTACCTCCAGTTTGAGAATTTACACTTCAGATCTTTCTGAAAGCAACCAACCTGTGTCTCCCTGGGAGTCTGCCACCTTCCAGCTACAGCCCAGGTGACATCCCCTGCCCTCCAGCAATAATTCACAGTCCCAGAAAATATTTTATATCAATCCCTATATACCAAGAATATAACTCTTCTTAAGTTATGATGATACACATTTAAAGTAAGGAAAGACTCCTTGAGAAATTTCCTCAGTCCTTGTGAGCTGCCATTTGCTCACGGAAGTCCAGGTAAGTGCAGAACTAATCTCTTCCATCTCAGTATCTTGTGTCAAGGATGACAGCATTACACCTGGACATAAATAAAAGTAGGTTACTCCTTATGTATAGACTGATTCACTTTAACAGGACATAGTTCTTGCTCACAGTTCATTCTCAGGATTTATGGTTATGTAATAGGTTTCTTAAACAAGGATTCCTGTGATATTTATAGCCAGTTTTTCTTTTTTTTTATCTTCCCTTTTAGGCAAGAGTTTCAGAACTCCTTTAGTATTTAACCTCAGGGTAGCCTTTCTCCCCTTCTCTTTCTCCTTTAGACAAGAACACTTTCCTCTGCTCCTTTGCTCCTGCCAGTTGGACAGCTGCTGGTGAGAAGGAATGTCCTCAGCAAAAGAGAGGTTCTGGAGATGTGCTCAGGGCAGATACACTTGGCTCACCACAGGTATCACTGAAATTCATGGAAAACTGAGCATCTCATTCCTCCAGTATCCTTTGAAAAATAGGTCGTCTACTGTTCTAAACATGAAATTCTCCCGATTTGCCTCTTTCTGCTGCCTTATGATACAGTCTCAGATTCAGACTCCAGACTCATTGCCAGCCTACATGAAGATTGTGGAGACTAAAGAAAATAACAAGACATTTGATACTTATGTGTGGCCTATATTTTCCAAGACAGCTTAAGAATCAGTGTCCTTAGACCTCAATCTTCCATTTCAACTTTTAAATAACCTCATTACAGTGCAGTTTTAAATGACACATTTGACTGTTCAGCAGAAGATAAACATCTTCAGATTAATTTGCTGTCTGAGTCTTCAAAACGAGTATTATAGATTTTGAAGGAAAAAAATGTCTGTCACTGACTGCATCTGTGTGCACATACCACCCTCTTTAATACCCAAAGAATTTGTTATGATTTCTGTTGTTCCTAAGACCACATAAATTAAAATAATAAGACAGCTAGAATAAAGTGTTACCAAATCCTAATCTCTAAAAGTGATGTGAAGTATTTTCCAGCAAATAAAAGCAGAAAGAACTAATGATCCAGAGCTTTTAGCCTATTTATGGGAAAGATTAAAATAAACTTAGATTCTAAGTCTTGATCAATAATAGAAATGTGTGGTCTAGAAAATAGCCTAAAATGTGTATACATTGCTCTTCAGCTGAAATATGTGGACATTTTTTAGTTAAATATTTTGGTGGGGGAAATTCACTCTGCAGTTTAGGGGGTTCTGTGTAAACTTCAAAAGAAATGTAGCTATTTCTGGTTGTTATTACAAGAAGCCATTCATGGACCTAAACCTCTTTGGAAAGAATGCTAGCTATTCCAAATGTCATAGGCCAGTATTGACATGAGCTTTGAAAGGGGATCACATTCAGTGCACTGAGTCAAGAGATTTCTTTCCAGGTAATGATTAATTCTCTTCATACAATGTAATTGTGCAAGGATAAGCAAACTCACCTTTTCATCAGAAAGAGGAGGAGGATTTAGTTCATGATGAAGGTTTTTTGCCTTCTTTGAGACTCCATTTTTGTCCGTGCAGAATAGATGGTGCTTAAAACTTGGTTGCTTGTGACAGAGAACAAAATCATAGATTTCTCATCTTTTCACTTTATGTCGCAAATAAAAGAGTCACCCTCACAGTGTTTCCCAGAATAGGGGCTTATCTTCTCTAATGTCCTCATTATTTAATTTATAAGTGATAAGGAAGAGGGGGACATTGAAGCTGCCACATTCAGTGGGGAGGTGTTGGCAACCTCACCTCTGAGAAACTCCTGCAGAGGAGGCTGAGCTGCTTTATGCACAGGAGGATGTTGACACTTCCAGGCTTTGCAGCTTTTGGACTCCTTTGGCTGGATAGTACAGTGACTTTGACAATCTCTGGGCCAAACTGCTCCTGAGCAGCACCTGTGTCACACTGTCTCCTAATGCCAGAAAAACAGACCTAAACCTATGATTGATTACTTTGTTCCTAGTCTAAATTTAAGACCTAGGTGAAATTTAGGTGGGGATACCCCACGCCCTTCAGGAGCCAAGGGACCCAAGGCCATTGAGTATCTCAGGTGTCTCTAGACATTTGTATGCAGGCAAATGAATTGAACACTGACCATTACTGGTTTAGATACAATACAGAATTAGATTTTTTTTTTTAATGTGAAAATCTCACTGAAACTAGTCCCTTTTCTTGTCCCCTTCAGTCACTTGTCAATCTCTAGTGCCTCACCAGATTTTGTACTTCTTTCCATTTGTTCTTGGCTCAGCAGATGAAGATTAGTTTAGAAACAAATAGAAGAGGATTAAAATACAGTTGCCAAATAAAGTACTGCATGTTAATGGGCATCCTACAATTTCTCCCACTTTAGCCAGAATGGTCTCTAACAGTGAATGAAAGGAAGAGGAAGGGAAGCAGATGTTTTCTACTGTCTTGATTGTAAACTGGCCTGACACTTCCCCCAAAGAGTTTATCAAGGGAGTTTGATTCAGTGAATCAATCCCAAACACGAAGCTGAAGCACCAACATAGCTGAAGTGATCAAATTCTTGGACCTCATGGGGGAAAAAACCAACAAACAAATCAGATAAAATATTTTACCCTTTCAAAGATACATTTCTTTTGTGACAGACAAATACTTAAAATAGTAATGGAATCCTAAGGGATAGTCACACCTCACATTGATATCCCTGGGAATTAGCTGTAGACCTCTTCCTGTCAACTTTAAGTTTCAAGCTTTTCTTTAACAGAAAATTTAAAATTTTATTTACTCTGGAACATGTTCTCCTGTAAGATAAAACAGCACCATGTGGAAGGATTTGCCACCTGAGTTCAGATACAGCAGAAGACAGGAATAACTGATGCCACACGTCAGTTGTGGAACGTGTGATGGGCTAAATGAAAGGAGAAAACGAAGACGTAAAAACCCAAAGTTTAACTGAGTTTTAGATTTTAAACTGTATTCTAGTCATTAGAATTGGGTTTATAAAAGATTCAGAAGTTTTATAATGAGCTAAAAGCAGGCTGTAGTGTTAGATTTGAAATACAAACCAAAGCATAAAATAGAAGAAAATTATTTTAATACAGTTATTTTAATGCATAGCAGTGAAGACATACAGAAACACTACTTTAGCTTGTTAGAAAAACAAATTGAAATAACAGTCATAGTTCTCATACAGAGAACATAAACAAATAAAAGAAAACTAAGAACCATATGTCCTCATTTTGGAGGATGAGGAAAAGTAAAATAGCCAAAGAAAGGATAATAGTGAAAACAGCATGGAGATAAAAATATTAAAGAAATGGGATATAAATGCTACTTCCAGAATGTTGCATAATTACTGCTTTTATGAACAAACAGAACTAGAAGTGTTGCTTTCTTGCTTTCCAAGAAACCTCCAGCAAATCCAGAATGTGACATTATTAAGCAGGAGGATAGTTTTTTCCCTCTGAAGTGGTGAGGATGGGGCACTTCATGTTCTCTTGCAGAAGTACACATGCTCTTCTGGTAGCTTTCCAGCATGCCTCACGTTCTGTCCATTTTCTGCCAGCTCTGGGGAATTGAGCAACATGCTTTAACGAGGATGGAACTTGAGAGTTCATCAACTTCAGATTTGTAGAGTGATAAATAAAATATTAATCAGAGTCAGGAATTCTATTTACTTTCTCCAGCAAATCTGCTAAATTTCAGTCACAATTATTTTCCTGTGTTTTTCTGATGTCCTTTTCTTTCTGAGACAAGAGGGAAAACACAAACTCCATTCTGGAAAGAGGCATTGTTCTAATACATATTCAGTGGTGCAGATGAGTGTTTTCCATGCCTTGAGGTACAACCACTGAGGGAATCATAGTAAAATCTAAAGGAGATTAAGGCCTGCTGAAAGAAGCTTTAGATAAAGGAGAAGAGAGAAGAGATTATCACTGCTGGAGCAAGAACAAGCATATGATGCCTTGAGTTTTAGCTTTTATATTTTTCAGATTCTCTGCTACCTGGTATGGAACTCTGAAACTTCATGTTAGGCGTTAGTAAGTTCTCTTCACCGGGTAGTCAGACAAAGCAATCCCTTCCCAGCTAAAGAATCAAGGACACCCAGTAACCAAAAATCATAAACAGGGAAGGAAAGGGGGCAAACCAGGGAGCTGAGACTTCATGGCCTGGGGCTGTGGTTGGATAATTGACCCCAACATGTAGATGAACCAAAACTTATAAAAGTGTGAAAACTCATGACTGGGATCATCTTGGATCCATCCTGGGTGAAGTCCTGGCCAGGATCTTGTACTGGACAAGGTGTATCCTTTCAATAAATACCTGTTTTGTTCATTTAACTCTGTCTAGCCTCTGTTCCAGATCAGCCTCCCTAGGCATCAATATGTGTTTCCTTGTCCTGCCCCAGCTGCCCTCGTTGTGATGGAACTGCTGGCTGGAAAACCCAGCTCCTTGGGAAGTGTGAACATTGCAGACAGCAATTAAGGGCTAGTCCTGGACAGGGATTTCATGTGGCACCTTGTAGTAGCCCTGAAAGTCGAAGGAATGTTCTGTTGTATTCACATCCCCTGTGGCTCAGCTGTGTGATTCCCCTTCACATCCATCTTCATGTCTGGACTGTGGCTGTCCCATCCATCAGTCTGTGCTGAGGCCAATCAATTTACTAAAAATAATGACAATGATGGAAAAACGTTCCTGTGATGGGTTTGAATCAGAAGGAGGGAGAGGAATCCTCTGATAGAGAAGAGGTTGCTAAAGGAGGACAGATAAGCCAGAAGAGAAAATATAGCACACCTGAGAATGGTATTTTCCCCTCTCTGGGAAGAAAAAAAGGTTTCTTATTTTTAAGAGCTTCATTTGTGTGACTATCTCATAGAAGTCTTCCAGTGTTACCAGGACAGGTCACCGAGTTTATGTCTGACTATTAGTAAACTAACCAGTAAATAGCACAGACCAGTGCTGGCTCTGAAACTGTATGGGACCTGTAGAAGTGTCCCCTCACACTCAGAGTGAGCAGCTGCATCCAGCCCCCTCAGCAGCACAATGCCCCCATCTGCTTCACATCCTGCATCTTCTGGCAGAAAACCACTGGCAGCAAGAGGGACTCATGCCAGGCCAATATTTACAGTTAATAGTAGAATATCTTCATAGAATCATAAAGTTTGGAAAATACCTCTACCCCTAGCCTGCAGTACTGCAGGACCCAGCACTTTGCCTCACTGAATCTCATACCTTTGGCTCCAGATCAAGTCCCTCTGCAGAGGCTTCCCACCCTCCAGCAGACCAACACTCCCACCCAGCTTTGTGTCATCTGTGAACTGGCTGAGGCTGCCCTTGTTCCCCTCATCCAGATCATCAGTAAAGATACTAAGCAGGACTGGTCCCATTACTGAGCCCTGGGGCTCAGTTGTGACCAGTCACCAGCTGGGTGTGACTCCAATCCCCATCACCCTTCCAGCCAGTTTCTTACCCAGCGAGGAGCACACCTGTCCAAGCCCTGGGCTGCCAGCTCCTCCAGGAGAATGCTGTGGGAAGCAGTGCCAAAGGCTTTCTGGAGTCCAGGCAGACATACCCACAGCCTTCCCTCATTCCCTAGCTTGGTCACCCAATTGTCCTCCCTTGTTTGTGACTGTTGTGGTGCTGGGATTCTGTTCCCTGGTCTTTGTTTACTTGTAGAGACGGGGCTAACAAGGCTTGCGAGTGGCAATGAAACCTGTACCACAGTTTTGGCACTCCCAGGCAAGGTGTCACACAGTTCAGGGGACAGGAAAGGCCAAGGAATGGTACCTGTTACCAGTGTGGGCTACTATGGGCCAATATGTACCTGACAACAGCAGTCAAGGCCTAATAATGTCATTATGCAGGCTGCAGAAATGCAAGATTTTATTTACCTAGGCTTGGAAGACTGATGACCCAGGGATTACTGCTGACAGGACTTATTGTACTCTACAAACTTTGAAGAGGACTCATGAATATTTCTCATAGCTCAAAGGAAACATTTCAGATAGCATTCCTACTGCTCAGGGAAAGTAAATATTTAAAGCTTATTCTGAGGGATGAGAAGGAACAAAACGTGCAAATTTTTCATCTTCTACAAAACAGTAATTTAAATTCACAAAGGCAAGAGTTTCTTGTCAGGACACTAAATAACAAGATACTATTTGATAGAAAATAGGCCAAACTGCACTAAGAATAATCTATGATGATTTATTTTACAAGAAGCACCAGTGAATTGCAGCAACTTAATCTAAGATTGTGTCTATTATTAGGATTTTTGGAGGGTGCTTTGTTCAAATTTCTCATGATTTGGTTCACTTCATAGGAAAGTCTCAGAGTGCATAAAGAGTTTTCTTTGGGTAAAATCAGAAGGTAACTGCAAGCCCATTCCTCGTGGGCTCCAAAGGCACAGAGTAGCTCAGTCCAGGTTGCCCTAGCCATGGCTAACCCAAAGAAAATCCCACAGAAGTGTGCATGGTATGGACACCAACACCAAATGTTTTACCTGTCTGCTCACAAAATCTGCCCTATTTGCTGGTGTAAACATAACCTAGAGTGCTTTCTCTCTACAGCTCAGACATCAACATCTTTTTAACATTTAAAAAAATAGTAGATCAAAGTGGCAAAGCAGAATTTTAATGTGTTGTTTTGGAAAGAAGCAAGGCACAAACATTGTACTATAACACATCTGAAGAAAATTTGAACTTTTGACTCTTCCTAGTCTGAAACAATGTGTTTGGCATTACTTTCAACCATCAGGTTGCCAGCAACTTAGCCTTCTATTCCAATTGACTGAGGCAGTTTTGACTTGGCCAGATACCATGGTTGCATGCATACATTTACCTATGTCCAGTGCTGCCATATATGTGGGGTATATATGGATTAGCCTCACAGTGCAGTGTTTGATTTCTGCAGAAATACATGTACTGGAGTCTGTGAGGCTGTGCAAAAACCTTGGAGTTCCAGGTATTCACCATTCTAATCTCTTTAGTAGCATTTCCATTAAATAATAGCCAAAAGTGCTTAAAATGAGCTGTAAGGGAATCATTAGTGGTCATCAGTATAATTTATGAGTATCTGAAATAAAAAATATTGGGGTTTACATTTTTAGAGCATTTGGAAGTCCCAAGAGAAGATCAGAGCAGGTATGCCATAAGCAACCTTCATTTCAATGCCTGCAGATGTTGCTAGCAAATTATTTCGGTCAGTACAAGAAATATTTTCTTTAAATAGCAATTTTCAGGTGCAGAAATAAGGCCAGTCACAGCAGTTAAATATTCTCTTGTGACTTTCTAAATATAGGCACATGCATCACTGAGTTTTATTTCTGTACAAACAGGATGCTGTCTGTGCATGGTACAAGTGAATCTGCTAGTCTAACACTTAAATGCTCATGGAATGCACTTATCTGAGAAGAGAGGTGTTATGTACTCTCCACAGGCTTTGTAAAATAAGTTCTGAATATGGGGACTATTATGCTGCCTCACGTGTCGAAGCATCTACTCTTTTATAAGAGCACAATAACACTTGAGATAATGATGACCTAAAGTTACTAACACTATATTCATGTGCAGGATTATTCTTCCATTTTTATTTACTAAGCATAAAAAAAAGTAAAAGTTAATAACTGAGCTAGAGTCTAAATTCTTCACTCCCCTTGCAGATCAGCTACTTTTCTGAGTATTTCCCCATACATACACATCCAGTATTCACAGTGGGGACCTAGACTACAGGACTTATGTCTGAGAAGTTGGAATAGCCATGAGATAAAATCTGATGCAACTGAAAGGCTGTATCTGAAAGAGCAACTGAAAATACAGGAGATGCAGACACATGAAACAAAGCAGAGCAGCTTGGTTGGAAATGAACTGGGGATGAGCAAAGTGCTCAGTGATCAAGTATTGAAACAAGATAGCAGCATCTACAAGAAACAGGTCACCAGAAACCAGATGAGCATACTGACACTTGGGGTCTACTTTCCAACTGATCCTACGCTTATTTCCTAGTAACAAATGACCCTTTTAGGAAAGAAAGAATATACCCCGGGTAACTTTTTTTCCAAACAAAGAAGACAGCTAATGGAAAGCTGGAGGACAAAGAGAGTCACTTATGGCAGGGGAAAGAAAAACAAAACTGGAGGAGGCAATGTGATAAATGCATGCAAAGGGAGCCTGAATAGAAAAGTGCACATGATGCCAAACAACTTCCTGAACTACCATGAATGTGAATAAAAATCAAAGTCACTCTTCAAAACGTAAATAAAACAGAGATGCACATCAATGTTCTCCAGCTGCTGAGCTATAAATAGCATAGAAAAGGTAGTGGGAGGTCAGAAATCATGGGAGCCATCCAAGGGCTGGTTGAGGCTGAGAAAAGGCCAGATTCTGCAAACCACAGAAAGCTGAGTTTGAGTAAACACAGGAGCACTACATTCCTGCTATCAGGAATGAGCTGCTCATGGGAGGGTTCCTCTGGTCATCCTTACCACCAGCACAGCAGGTACAGCTCCGTGTTCTGCCACTACATTTCTGACTTGGCAACGTCTTCTCAGACAGATGTTTTATCCAGAATTCCAGCTGTCAAATTCTCCAAGCAGGGTAAACAAGATCTTGCTGGCTGCTTTCCTCCATCCTGGATCTGTTCATGAGATCTCATGGCTAGATCATTTCACAGCTGCTTTAGGGGTTCTGCAGCTTATTACACAAATATTTACTTTTTCAGAAGGAAAAACAAAGTGCATTAGACTGAAATCTGAAAATCTGTTTTTTTCCAGCCCCTTCCTGTGGGGGTTTGACTGGTTGAAACAAATGAGTGTGAAGACAACATGGTGTACAGCACAGCAAGTCATTAAAAGGTCAGAGGAACAACGAAGTGCTGCAGTGCTGCAACATCCCGACAGCAGCAGAGCACGGGGAAATGGTGCAACTGCAAATGCCATCAGAAGGACCTCTCCAGCCCCAACAGCTAAAAGCAATTTACAGTGGTCTTTTGGAAAACAGTCTCCAGCACATCTGCTGAAGTCCAAGTGAGGCTTGGACATGTACCATTGGCGGTGGGGAGACACCTTCTGATCCTCAGAGATGTACCTCACTGTCCTTGTAGAACAGCAGCGTTTCTGAAAGTTTCCAAAATCTCTTAGTACCTCAGGTTTTCTCTTCAAGGCAACTTATGGTTTGGAAACAAGGTCCAGGCTCTTCCATCATCCTTGAGACAGTGAGAATGAGTGCTCAGAATTTTGGGAGTGAGGCACATTTGAGCTGGGCACATTTACATTGCTGAATAAAGGGCCTAAAAAGGCAGGTGCCATTAAAGAAACATGAGACTACTCAAGACCTGAAAAGTCTCACATTACTGACTGCCTTCGAAAAATTGTAACACTGCTGTTTTCACGCTGTAATCATACATCACATAAATGTGGATCTCAAAATGATACCACACAGAAAGTGTCAGTCTGGCCTGACTCCAAGGGGTTCATTTAGGCATTTATTTTCATTTAAATCATATGCAAACAAAGTGATCTCAGATTACTATGAATAGAGACAATTTGTAGTATACTGTAATGAATACATGGAAGGTATGTCAGCTATTTTTCTTTCTCAGGTAGATACAATTAAGTATTTCAAAATAGCTAATATGATTAAGTAGCATTTATCGGCTATTAGTGGCCATATTGCTAATATCAATACTGTTCCAGAGCAGCCAGATTTAATTCTGCTCTGTAACCAATGGTGTCAGGTACATTTTAATGTATTCCTGAAGTGATAAAAGTGAGAAAAAGTCACGCTGTCACTTTAGGGGAGTTCACAGTTGTTGCTTTTGAAAGATTAATTTACATTTTGAAATGTCAAGGAATTCCATATAGAATGTTCAAATGAAGTCCTCCTTGCCCCATTTTTATGGTTTTTTTAACCCCACTATGTTGATTAAACTAATTGTAAAGGTATAATGTATTACACAGTAGACTCCTCAAAATTAATTCCCTGCAGATGCACAAAGAAGTAATGTTAGGTATGCAACACATAGCAAAATTAGCATATTCCAGGCCAGGATGCATATTTCACCAAGAAACCAGTGGCAAAAGTTTAGCGGTGGTATCAACAATCATCTTGGGAACCAGCAGTGCCAGACTCTTGGATTTATGTAACTTCACTGACCTAGATTTTGGGGTTTCCAGCTTAAATGGAAACTTTATATGAAAATACTGGTGTACGGTATCTTAAAAATGGTAATAAATATATCACCTAACTTTCTTTATGAAGAAGACTGCCAAGAGTTCTCTGCTCAAATCACTTGGGCTGGAAAGTCACATTGTTGTTTTCATTCCCAGCTAGATGAGAGGTACTGGAGACAAAGCTCACACTGCCGAATTCAGCATAGAGAGACAAACCATTAGTCAGTCAGCTGTGAAATGTAAATAATTTTTGCCTTTCAGAATATCCTCCCTGATTCTGTCAAAATCCATCATGCACAATTGCTTATTCAAGCAAAAGGTAACACAAAGTAAATATCCCCCAAACTTACAGTCTAGCAGTGAACATCTTAATTTCAGTCCATCATTCTTCTCATGACACTTTGGTAAAACATACTGTTCTTCCAATATCAGTCTGCCCTGATCACCTTTGAAATAACAAAAACTAAATCTTTTAAAAATCAGCGACCTCTGCTCTCCCTCATGAACTGTGAATTGGGAACAGCTCCACTGGCCTCACGAGCCAGGTTACTTCATTCCTAATTGCAATCAGGGGTAACGCTTGGCCCACAGACAGTGAAAAAATCAGCAAAGGCCAAACCATGGGCAGCCTCCTGCTTTCCAGGAGGTCAATGACCCCCCTGGGAATATCCCCTCTGCCTTTGCAGGGTGGGAAAGGGAGAGAAAGAATCAGCTTTGGAATCAGCTGTCTGGGCCTTATTTTGTTATTTTCCTCATTGGAATATGTGGAAAGTTAAATTTGATTGTATTTTCAAAGATGCAAAGGGTCATGACAGTGCTCACTGCTGGATGCTTTCAAATGTCCTGTCACACTGCGACAAGAAGGGCAGGCTCTTCGGGAAATACATGAACCTCCTGAGTCAAGCACATATCCAGAAATACTTACCAAAACCAATATTTTGGCCATTTGGCTTTTCCACCACTGCTCGGACCCAACCAGCAAAAGTATGACCATTAAATGTTCTTTTAAATCCTTGTAGATGGAAACTAAGTTTCACAGAAAATTGAAATCAAAATTATCAACTCAGAAAAAAAAATGTGTTCTGCTAAGCCACATTTGGGGTTAATGAAAGAAAAAGAGAATACTAGCTGAAAGTTAAAAGAGCCATAAAATCAAATTAAAGACTGTATCAATTGACTGTATCAATTTACAAATAGAAGAAAATAAATGCATAGAAACGTTGAGAAACAACTAAATATGTTAAATGATTCCTTGGAAAGACAGAAAATAAAGCTAAATCTGAATATCTATTTCAATACTAAAGTTGCCAAAACCAGTGCCCGCCTTTTCCAGGCAGATAAAATCTGCTCAGGCATAATTGCAACAAAACCATCCATAGGAACAAAGTCTCCTGGATGTCAACACTGAACCCACCTTTAACTTTAGGTTTAGCACTTTTTGTCTTTTTAAATTTATTTCTCTTACTGGTTTGTGCCCTAGGATATCTTTCCCAGTTACTGAGAGATTCTGACAGGGAATCTTTACAGAAGTTGTCAAGCTTGATATTTTGGTCAGTGATAGTGAATGCTTTCTTTAATCTTATGCCATCAAAAAGAAAGCATCTACCATGTTCTGTTTGAGCAGCAAAGAAACAGATGTCCAGGTTAAATGTGATTGTTTCCATCAAATTTGAGATTTTTTTTTCCCATAATTTTCTTCAAGGTGCACAATATATTCATATGACCTGCCAATGCATTCAGAATGTAACTTTTAATTAGGAATATTGCTGAGAAGAAGTATGGCTATTTTTCAAACAAAGAAGCAAAGAAATAAGTCAGAGCATATTTCCTTTTACAGATTCAATTGTTAATTAATGAATTAATTTTCATTAATTTTACAGACCAATCTTCCCCATCCAATGTTGTCATATGTCTCCTGGTGTAGAAGTTAAACCAGACGGAGAACTCAAATTATATTCTTCATCTGCTAAGTCATCACACAACTTTAAGATTTCCAGCTACCTTGGGAATTGATTAAAGCTCCTTAGAATTATAAAGCTACAGAATCATTTAAGTTGTTCTTTCAATTAAAGTAGCCTTCCAGCACCCCACTTCCCTGTATTCTGTATGCATAAACTTGTTAAAGCTGGTTGCTAGAAATATATTTCAGTAAGAATTCTTAATTACAATTAAAGAAGTCAATCCTGCTGACTGACTTCCAGAAAAAAAAATCTGTCAAAAGGAACAACCATGTCAAGTTTGTCAATGGTGCTACAGGTAGCTTCAATTCGAAAAAACAGATGCTGTACAGCAAAAAGATGTGGTTTCTCTTCCCCATACTCCCCCACATCTTCTTCTCCTTTCCCCACCCCCAAACCCCCACAGGGGATTAGATTTGCCCTGAGAATCAGATTCTTTAAAAAGAAAAACCCATTCTGGATACTCCTTTTGAGCTAGTGTTAAACAACCAGACTACAAAATACCTCCTGTCCCTGATTCCACCAAGGCAAATTCTACTTAGCCAGGGAGGAAGTGGTGATGTACCAGAACTATAAAATTAAGGAAAGTTCTGATAGAGAGTAGCTTGGAGACATTAAGGAGGAAAAAAGTTATTTGTAGATAATCTAAATAATTTCTGTCATTAGCTTCTATTTTATGTGACAAGTGGGTCTTTCAGAAGTCATTTTCAAATACAACTGCATGGACTCATTTTTCTTTTCAGGATAAGGCAGATTTATTTCTCAATTTCTAGCTTTCATGCCAACGTATGTTACACACCTGATCCTCTTTTTCTGTCATTCTCCCCTTATGCACCTGCTACTCTTTCTCCTGCTGTAAACAGGCAGCTTTTGGTACTCAAGTGCCATCCTGCACCCAGGGTGGTGCAAGGGCCACCCACCTTCAGCCACAGTCTGGGCACTGCAAGAAGGATGGCTCAGTGCTCCAGCACTGCCCTCACATCCCTCAATCTCTATATTCTGATTCAGGCAGTCAGAAGGAAATGCCCATATTGCATTATAACACATGAGTTCCCAGTACCAAAGCATGCAAATGACTGTATGAACATGTGAACGTGCGTGGTGCAGAAAGTAAGGAGAGAAAGACATTCATCTCCTGAGTAAGGCTACTGGTCTCCAGAAAAGCTGGCTCAAGCAATGTTTTGTCTGTGTGTCTGAGGAAGAGTGAAACTTAGAAAAAACGGCAAATTGTTTGATGGATTGCTCTGAATGCTGCCGATTACTTTTAGGTTCAGGGTGGGGAGTGTTTAAGGGCAATCCCAGTTCCCTGGTCTGGATATTACTGGAGTCCTGGTTTTCCACCCATGAGCACAAGGAGAGGCACGAGGCTGGGGCTGTCTCTGTGCGTGCTCCAGAAGGAGGCTTGGACCTTACTGCAGCCAAAAGGGTGGGCATGGCCATGCCGGCTGATCTCTCTTGGAAAAGCAGAGCAGATAGCACAGTTTACCAATGGCTGCTGATGTTCAGCCATACCCTTCCTCCTTCTTTTGTACAATGAAGCACTGGTGGCCATTCAGCCACTCTTTATCACCCTTCAGAGTAGCTACCACAGTGTTTAAAACACATGAATGAGTTGCTGCCCTCTCTGTTGCAGCTGCCCTGCAGTAACACTCTCTGGAGCAGCAGCATCCTCCACAAACCAAGAGAAGACGACGAAGTGTCACAACTCATGCCTATTACATTTAATTACAGTTTAATTTTAAAAATTAACTGCAATGTTTTACATAGTTTGCATACACAATGAGAAATCAACCATTGTTGAAGCATCACTTACACAGAGTTTGCAATTAAAAGGCCATCTACTTGTACAGCCGTGTCAAATCAAGGAGCCTCAACCTCATCATAACAATGCTCAGCATTTTCTCTTTTGCTTTTCTCAAGGGCTGTGCAATCTAACCCTAATAAATCTTCATGACAATAAAAAACAGAAAGGTTCGATTTATTTAGAGATGGACAAAGAATCAGATGTCAGAGCTGGGATAAGAATTTCTGGGGAAGACAGTCCTGTGCTAAAATCATAGTTTCTGATAACTTTCCCCATATAATTAATTTGCTAATTTTGGTCTAAATTTCCTTCTTTTGACTCCAGTAATTATTATTAGCTGATTCACTGTCTGTAATGTAGTCAACACTTTCCAGACATATCAAGAAAAAATATTTTTACAAGACTGCCTATGAAAATACATTGCATGTCTGAGATCACTTTGGATTAGTGAGGCTGAGAGATTTTAAACATTGGTATCACAATGTATGCAGTAAAACTATGTGAATTGGTAAAAACAAACTTTTTTCTTGGTTTTTTCCAGTTACTGAGCACATCATGCCCTAAGCTAGTAAAATCAGAGTACTCAAAATTGTATGGTTTTCTCCCTTTCAGAGTCTGACCCTAGTCTCATTTAATCATAGATTTTTACCTGTGCACCAGTACAGAGAAAAAAAACTACCACCAACTGCTGGCAATGAAAGTAAGAAGAGGATTTAAGTCAACTATTTTTATATCTCTGCTATTCTCTGATTCCTAGGAACAGTAAGGTCCATCCAAAACTAAAACCATGGTTTCCTCATACTTATCAGAAATTTATATTTAGAAATGCATTATATTTATGTATACACTCACATACATTAAAATGTATATGTGTTCATTTATTCTATATATTCATATTTAAATATTTCCAGATGTTTATGTATTTTAATAGATATATATAGAAATACTTTACAGACATACCACAAGTGAACTTGCCTCTCAGATTGTGTCTGCAGCTGTCTGTTCTCTTCTGCCATCATGTGGGTATTACTGAAGTGCAGGAATGCAGCAGCTGCTGGGAGAGCATGAGAGGGTGAGAGGGTGAAAAAACCCCCTGTGCCTCCCAGGTGCCCTGGGCAAACTGGGATAGCTGCCTTCTCACTTCCAAACTGCCTGGCAAGAAGCTTGAAATCTGAAACACTTCTTTATGCCTTCAGGTCTTAACAATCTAAAAATCTATGGATGTTCGCAAATAAAATAAAATATGAAAAAAAAAATAAAATAAAATAAAATAAAATAAAATAAAAGCCCAGACACTTTTCTGCAGAGGTGTTTTATTGGAATACAAAACTCCTTGAGATGATTGTGATATTCTGGGTGTTTTTTGCAAGGAAGTCCAGAAACTGAACCTCTCCAGACTGAATTCTGCTTTTTCTCAGGGACTGTCCAAATCTCCAGAAATGCTCTTTTTTTTTAGAGGTCATCAGAGATTAAGGAGCTGGTTTATGGGTATTTTCTAAATATGGCTGTTTCAGATTAGTGTACTTAATCCTACCTCCCTGTGATTATGCTGCTGACAAAATATATCAAATGTAAGATGTATACAACAGAGATACTTCAAATACAGGCTCTTTTGACTTTACAACTAGTTAAACAAAGAATTATCTGTCCAGCTCCTGACTCAAAAATGTCCTACAAGTTGTTGCTTCTCTAGTAAAGGCCTGGATGGGATAACAAAATTTTATTATTTTATTTATTCCAAAATTATTTAAAATCACAACCATCCAGAACTCCTGTATAAGGGCATTACAATTTTCTCCTTAATTAACATCTTTTGACTAATGCTGAAGGAGTATTAATACAGTAAATGGTAGCTTTTAAATACTGCATTTGAAGAGTTACTGTGTGGGGGTTTCACCCTTGCATAAACACTGGTATTCTGGGTAAGTGCACAGTTTGTCTTTCTATTGAAAATAACAAAAGAAGGAAAAGTAAACTTATGTCTTGTCCTTAAACAAAGGATAAAATAATGCCTTTAGAAAGAAGCTACAGAAGTGTGGGTTTTTTCCCAAGTATACCTTACTTTTGCAAATAGTTAATATTTTCTTTAACACCAGTTAATCTATAAATATCTTTTTGACCTTTGGATAACAGCACGCTTAATATATCTGCATGTCAAACACTGCAAGTTTTGCTTTGATTCACCCACTTTAAGAGAAGCTATCATCTGCCAGACAGCTGCTTTTTCTCATAACTTCCCCCACAACTAAAACCTCTGCATAGTTACAGACCAAAAAATGACACCAGAATCGCAGAGCAATATGTGCATTTCTCAGGACTAAATGGCTTCTGTTACTTGCTGCAGCCAAGTATAAACCATGCAAAAGCACACTAACTTAGCTTCTAAAAGCAAATGTCTTCTCAGAGTGTTTCACACTAGTAGTAAACTCTCCATCTCCAAATTTTTCCTCCTTCACTGATTGTCTGAAGCAAACAGTGAAAATCATGGAACTTCTATTCAGGGCAGTAAATGCAATTTGAAATAATAACTTTCTCCTGTACAAAGACCGCTTTCCATGACCTAGATTATTCAATACGATATTTTAATGCTAAATAATTTGTTGCAAAATTCACACACTATATAGCAGAGTTCTATGTATCTATTCCTAAATATCTGCAAGCACTTTGTAAATATTAGCACATTAACATTAACTTTATAAACGTGTTAGCATTTTAAATGTCCTAAAAATCACACAGTTATTTATAAAGGGCAAAAAGGCTCCTGAAAGTTTCAATGCAGACATTGCAGTCCCTAAATATTCAGTGGCTGGAGTCAGAGGCTGATTTTAAAAAGCCAAGTTGATGTACAGTCAATGGGAAGAATCAAGTCCTTCCAAGGTCAATGTTCAATGACTGAAAGGAATTAGGTCCCTCTAAGGGACCAACAAAAACTGGACAGTTCAACAAAAAATGCTTACAGCTAGAAAACAGGAAATGTCTGCAAGAAATCAGAAGGAAAACAATGTAGAGGACAAAGCTGCATTAACTGGGGAAGTGCAGCTAAGAAAAAATTCGCATGGTCTACAGAGGTGTAGCAGAAATAGGAATGGCTTTGAACAAAGCAAGAATGGTGGGTTAGAATGTGATACCTTAATCTGAGTGTTCAGAAAGTTTCAAGACTTTAAGTAAAGCGTGTGATTTTGAAAAGCTATTGCCAAAGCCTTAAAAGTTTTGTAAACTGATCAAGGCCTAAATTATGTTAGAAATACAGCAAACTGGAGACCTAAAGCAAGTCTATTCCCTGTGCATTGAACAATATATACAAATGCATGCATTAAATGGTTGGGATCAATAAATGGTCTTATTTTTTTTTAGTGTTTTCATCAAACTGGCAGATACTACATCTGCTCATCTTCTCATTCAGCCAAGCAGGTGGAACATTTAGGAGTGCATGGTGATCACTGCCAAGGTTTGCTTAGCAAAAAATGCTTTGCCTGTTTTAGCTATAAATAATGCTCACCACATGTTTACTAGGCAAGGTCATGATTCCCTTTCATTTCAGTTTGGTGAGAGACAAGAAATATTGAGAAGAGTTAATTAATCCATGTGTAAACTCAGCAGACACTAAAACTCAATAGGAAGCCAGAAGCAGCCTCACCAGAGAGAAAACACTCGGGCTCTACTCATTGCCAGCAACTTAGCTCATACATTTCACATGCAATCAGCATTATATAAAAAATACAGTGACTAAGAAACACAAAAATAACTATTGCAAGAGGGCAAATAAGTTCAAACTTTCCCTCAAAAGGCTACAGTCCGTATTTATTTTTCTCCTTTTGCTTCATGTTTCTTGTGTGTGAGGTTACACCATTGCTCAGTTTTAAGGGGACAGTTGTCCTGGAAGCCTCTTCCATAACCTGGTGGATTGGTGAATCTCCTGAAATCCCCAGCACACCAAGACTGGCCTTTCAGCTTGCTGGGTTGGTCAGTGGCACTTCAAACCCACAAAGTCCTTATGGAAGTGCTGGCAGAGGAGTCTCATCCTCCTCTCTCATGGAGAGGAAGCAGCAGCAGCTGTCCTGTGCTGCACTGGGTTCAGGCACTGCTGAGTGTTATGGTGCTCTGAGCAAGATGGAAAAGTGTGGGAGCTCCTGACCAGAGTCACTGCAGGTTTCAGCTGTGAGCGAGACACCTATTTCCCCAGAGGACTCTTGCTGTAATCACCTCACTCTGCAGACCAAAATGAGACTGTCCAGAACATTTGAGGATCATCTGAAACGCAGGCCACTAAAGAACTTTGTGGATTTCAGACAAAACCTGCTGTGGGCAGCCTCTTTTGTTCGTACCTAAAGTGATTTGTCTTTGTTGTAGGAGATGACGTTGTGTTTAGCTGGCTCCTGAATGTCATTATCCTCCTTTGCTTACCAGGCTTGATGCCCCCTTCATCTTTCTCACTCAAGTTTAGTTTTCCATGATGTCAAGAGATTGCAGGGAAGCTGCTCTGCTGATCTCTTCATTCAGGGACTCAATAAATAAGTGAGACTTGCTAAAGCTACATTATTATTATTTCTCAAGTTCCCAGAGCTATGGAAAGTTCTGACAGCTCACGCAGAGTACAAGGCTGTTACTACTTATCTTTCACTAAAATACACTAATGAGAAATTTTCTCATCAGATCTCAACAAGAGTGTTTTGTTCCTTATAATGTAATGTTGACATATTTGTGTGCTGCTGTTCTGGGCCTGGATGTCAAAGCATATTAGACTTGTACATTGTAGTCATGAATTATTGGTAACAATAAATTAACACTTACTTTCCATGGTTCCAGCTGCTTTTCAGTATTTTCAATTCCACTGATGGCATGTTCACAAGCAAACATCTGTAAAATACCAGCATAGATTAGCTGAAGTCATCTCCCTAATCTGAAATCACCAAGAATCTTGAACTACAGGGAAATTCAGAAGCATATTTGAAAACAGACCAAATTTATCTAGAGGGTCCTATCCTAACTTTTATTTATCAAATACCTGGAAAAGCAATGACTTTAGCCATCTCATTAAGCATACAGATTAAAACAGGGTTTAGTCTGAGTTTAAACTGGTGGCAATGAATATTTTAGTCTCCAGTGATAAATTGCATGTCAGAGTTTTCCTGTCTTTTCAGCCTGGGCAGTAACCCTGAAGGGACTGGGCAAGCACTGCTTATCTTAAGCATATCTATAACATATACACAAACCTTCACCAATGCAAAGAGGATGTATCATGTCGTCAGACATGTACTTCCTAAGCAGGGCTCTGCTCCAGCTGACAGTAATGAACTCTGACGGTGGAGCAGAAGTTATTTTTGTCCTAAATGACAAACTGCCATGTCCTGTTATCTAGAAGATTTAAGGTCTGACACACTCTATTTCATCTAATGGAAACAGTTTAAAAGGAAAAGACAGGTTAACATATGCCAGTAGGAATGGATATGGAGCTGCATTTCCCCAGGTAGCCAGGAACTAAATACCAGTGATTTTTCTAACCATGGTTGTTTTTGTCAGTTCATTTTATTTCAAGGTGTGCTTAAATTTCAAACAAGTACTGAAATTAGCATCCCAGCATTCTCTCAGCTGACAGCTTTTCCCAGGAGAAGATAAAAAAAGGCTGAGGTTATCATAAGTGATTACTCCTGACTGGTCAGACATTCTACCAACAGAGTGGTACAACCACCATTTTAAACTAAGAGAAGCGATGATGAAAGCAGACACCTTGTTGCTTCTTTTTCTGTAAGAATAGGGTGGTTGTGGAGTAGTTCAGACTAGTGACATCCCTTTAGATGAACCTCACAGTACAATGCAGTTCTCTCTTCCTGAGGTTATTCTCATTTAGTATTTACCTCTACCAGCCTTTTGCCTTTTGTCTGATATTTTTCATTTTTGGTGCTGTAAGGTAGTGACTGCATTTTTGCTCTCGTTTTATGCAATTCTTGAGCCATGATTAGGATTCCTACAGCAGGTATTGCTACCAAAATTGCACAGCCAGACATTCAAAGTGTCCTTTGCAGGGGTTTTTCTGTCAGACTCATATTTCCAAAATTCAGCACACAGGCAAGTATTTGGCCCAGAGACTGAAATTCCACACAGTTTTATAAACCATGGGAGTATGACATGTCCTAGAAAGACTCTGTGCCCTGGTTGATCTTCAAAGACTTGTGCTTTTAATGGAATTTTATCTTTCCAGACATTATGAAATCCATTAAAATGAAAAATACTCCTTTTGGGTTCCTGGAAGTAATTAATTCATTGATACTTAAAATAAAGGGCAGATGCTGTAGTAAATGCAACTGTCAGAAAAGAGGACACATTAGAAAGGCTTAGGAAATACAGGCTGTGCTCCTGACAGGCAGCTGAGGAGCAGCAGGGAATTAACAGTGCTGGGGCTGGGGACTTTAAGTTCTTTTATATTAGCAAGAACCAAGGACCCTGAAGTGTCGCTTAATGACAGGATTCAAACTTTATGAAGACTCACAATATCCTTTTCCAAAAGTATTTGAGCAAGAGGAGACTATGACTTAGTTACACAGAGGGGAACTAAGTACTGCTGCACTTAGCAACACCAAAGAAGTTCCTTTGCAAACATTAAGGGGAAGAGGAGGGGCAGGCACTGATCTCCTTCTGGTGACCAATGACAGGACCTGGTTTAATGGCCTGAAGTTATGTCGGGGAAGGTTTAGCTTGGATAATAGAAAAAGTTCTTCACCCGAGGGTGGCTGGGCTGTGGAACAGGCAGTGGTCACAGCACCAAGGTTGAGAGCTCAAGGGGCCATTGGACAATGCTCTTGGGCACAGGGTGTGACTCTTGGGGATGGTCCTGTGCAGGGACAGGAGTTGGACTCTATGGGTTCCTCCTATCTCAAGATATTCTGTGATTCTATGAATGAATTTACAAAAAATAATTATGCAGAAGCAAAGTAGCAAAATGCTGTCATACACATGTAGTAAAAGACTGAACACACTAAATGAACCTAAATGAAGCGTGACAAATCACCCAAGATATACTGATCACCTTGAATACAAAGAGATTCCACTAGACACTTTCTTCTTCTGGGTCTATCTCTATCAGAAAAAGCAAAACAGGAGTAAAAAAATGTATAGGTCCTGCAAATAGGTGAATGAGATGGGCCAGGAATATCAGATGGCCTAAAGACAAGGCCTTGTGTCAAGATACAACTCTTCAAGCTGTCGTTTTTGGGGTTTTTATTTTCTTTTTTACCTAAAATGGAAGTGGCAGATTCTGTCTATCTGGGTCACAGTTTTCAGAAACTTGAAATGTTTTTGAAAAGGAATCTCTTACTGTCACTTTGACTTTAGCAAACTCTACACACAACCATAATTAATTATAAGATTTCCTTAATGGGACACTAAAGCATCTTTCCATCTTCCCATCAGAATGGTTGGGTTGGTAGGAATCTTGAATTTCCCTTGTCCATGGGCAGGGACAATTTCCACTATCCCAGCTTGCTCCAAGCCCCATCCAACCTGGCCTCGAACACATCCAGACATGGGGAAGCCACAATTTCGCTGGGAAACTTCCTATGTGTCCTTGTATTTCTTCAAAAATGTATTAATTTTCAGCTTTTCTTTATTACGGAAAAAAAAAAAAGTGTTTTTCGTTCTAGATACCAATGTTTCTGTCTCTGTATATAGAACTCCTGTTTCTATCTATAGCTATGGCTTAGAACAAATGGAGACAGTGCTAAGGTATGAGTATGCTGAAGGATAATACTTAATAATATCCTTTGCACATATCACAGCATTTGAGTTTGTTGTTCAGAGTGTCTTGATGTTTGCATTTATTTCCAGTGTCTGTACCTATGTACACTTTGCTGGATGGACACACCAATACAGCAGTTCTGAAAATAGCTTTACTATATTTTTATTGGTTTTTACATTTAAATTAACTATGATTTTCTGCTGCATAACTCTCATATTCATGTTTGCTATCTGGTTATTGACTGAATAATTCAAAAACCCTAACATTGCAATACATGTGCATTAACAATTATAATATTGATTTTTAAAAATGAACACAGCCTCTAGCTGCACTATTTATCTTAAAAAAGAGCCCAAGTCAAAATGTTCACACCCAGCTCTCAAGTTCCCTGTTTTTCAAGTGATATAGATGTACTGCTGGCTTTTAACTTACATCCCATTTAAATAGCCTTTGCATTGTTGTGTATCTTGCTTTTTTATCTTCAGCAAGACAAACTCTATGATTCAAGTTACTTTTTTTTTTACGGATTCATCAAAGAAGAATAAAAATTACATTTTTATGAGATAGTGTGGCTGAGCTGAGCTGAGGAGCAGGTGCTTGGAATGCAGGCAGAAGGATTCACTTGCTGTCAGTGTGTTTAAAGCTGGAGAAACCAGCCAGCACTGTGCTCTTCAGCTTGTAAACTCTGGTTGCTGATGTGATGAGAAACAGTGAATTTTCTGCTTACAAATTTAGACTCTTCATCCCAAGAGGTTCCTACTGGATCCTGGGCTCTGTGACAAATCCAAGTTCTTTTTTCATGGCCCATATTTCAGAACAATAATATTTGTCATATGTGTGCCTTCTGAAAGCCCAGAAGATCATGCTTTCCTTCTTCTGCAATGTGAGCAGCTCTTTCAGTCTCCATGAACACAAGTCACAGGGCTCTCTGAGAACCAGGAGGGAATAAATGAAGAATTGGAATATACTGTAATTTCACGACTATAAGGTGCACCCTTTTGACTAAAATTCTTCCCCGAACCTGGAAGTGCGCCTTATAGCCCGGTGCGCCTTATAGGATGGACAAAGTTCGGAAATTTGCAAACCCAGAAGTGTGAGCCGCGAGCCGCATGGGGAGCCAGCAGGGCCACGACTGCCAGGTGGAGGCAGGGCCGCGGCTGCCAGGTGCAGTGGGGCCTGGGGGCCCATGGCTGCCTGGTTGAGGTTGGGCCTCGGCCAGCAACCACGTGGGGGGAGCTGGGGGTGGATCCTCACTGCAAAAAAAACCTGCAGCCTATAGTCCAGTGCCTTATATAATGCACAAAGTTGCGAAATTTGCTGACTCCCGGGGGTGCGCCTTATAGTCCGGTGTGCCTTATAGTCGTGAAATTACTGTATATGTTTTTTTTTTCTGCAAATTGTTCTCTTCTTTTTGTTTATAAGACTTGCCTTCACAGTTTATATGTCAATATACGTAAAAAAAAATAATTGCAGAACAGTAAATCATGTATTGTGTAAAGTCTAACAAGCTGGAGTTGTGTGAGAGTTCCACCAGTCACGCTCCACTGCCTGGCTGGGATCAATGCACCGAGTAACTCCTCAGTGCAATTCCTTGGGTCTGGGCAGTCCCAAGCACAGGCTGTGCAGGGAATGGATTGTGAGCAGCCCTGGGGACAAGGACTAGGGGCTGTTGGTAGATGAGAAGCTCAAAATAACCCAGCAAGGTGCACTCACATCCCAGGAACCAAAATAAGTCCTGGGCTGCTTCCAAAGCAGCGTGGGCAGCAGGGAGGGAGGGGATTCTGCCCCTCTGCTCTGCTGTGCTGAGACCCACCTGCAGTGCACCCAGCCCTGTGCTATCAGCAACAGGAGAAGGGCCTGAACTGAGTCCAGGGGATGCCATGAACATGGTTTGAGGGCTGAAGCAACTCTCCACAAGCTGGGACAGTGGGGGCTGCTCAGACCAGAGAAGAGAAGGCTCCAAGGGGACTTTGCAACATCTCCTCTTTATTTACAGGAAAGATGGAGAGGGACTGTTTCCAAGTGGAAAGGACAGGTGGAGTGACAGAACAAGGGACAATGCCCTTACACTGACAGAGAGCAGGTTCAGATTAGATATTAAAAATAAGTTCTTTACTGTAAGGGGAGTCACTGGTACAGATTGTCCAGAGAAGCTGGGGCTGCCCCATCCCTGGAAGTGTTCAAGGCCATGGATGGGGAACCTTGGTCTGGTGGAAGTTGTCCCTGCCCATGGAAGGGGCATTGGAACTTGATCAAGGCTGGTTCCAAGTGAACCCATTCTACAATTCTATGATTAACCTTTGAATGCATTTACATAAATAAGGATAATGAATAACATAATTTTGTCCCCTTCTTCCTTCTTATTTCTTACCTCAGAATTATAAACAAGCAAATAAAGATAAGTTTCCCAATAATATTCTTCATGGATTAATAAAAGTATGGATGAAAAATAGCGGATAGAGCTGAGAAGTTGTCAGAGAAGCCTGTAGACACCAGAGTTTGCAGAGACAGCAGAAGACAAGGCATTTTCAGACAGCACATATATGAGATTTTTAGTAAAGTCAATGATGCATGGCAGGGAGCAGATTGGGAGAGGAGAAAATGCAGGAGCCTGGCTTATTCGGCCTGCAAGACATTTTGAGAAAGATAGAATCTATCTTCCAAAGAAGCAGAATGGATGGGAAAAGTCCAAATTTATTAGAACCACTATTTTTCTTCATATTTCACGGTTATGAGGGAAATCAGGGCAGGAATGCCAAAAAAACCAGCTGTTGCTATGTACTCTATAAAATTGTGCTTTTTGCATTGTCCCAAGCCAGGAATTAAAGAATCCTGATGGAACCAAATAGAAAAAAAAAAATGAAACTTCTTCCAACAAAGCTAAAACCTGAAGATATTAGCTAATGAGCTTATACTACCCAAACCATATTTTACCCTACATCAGCTCTTTGTCACTCAGGATATGTTTATATTCTGACTTCTGAAAAAGTTGGAATAAATAAATCACCCAAGCATCAACTGCTTGAAACACGAATAAAATCTTCTTATGAGTTGACCTGATGTATTATTACCAGAAAGTATTTTGGCTCCTGAAAAAAGTGGCAGTCATGATCACTTGAGTTCACAAACTGTCAGTTCCTTTCAAGGTGCCAGCATATTACCTCCAGAATATCTGAATTTCAGAAAGACAACATTTTAAGGGATTTTATCAGAATATTTATGAAGCTAATTACTGGAAAACTTGCTGGGTTTTAATTTAAAGGAAGTTTGTAGGTGAAATCTTGTCTAGTTTCTGTACACATATTAAATGAAAGATTGTGTTAACACTTCAATATTTTTTCATATTCATTTGGAAGATAACTTTCAGAGTGCCATTAACTCCACAGTTCTCCAGAAAAATTTTATATACACTGAAAAAAAAGTAAATTTTTGTACTCATAACCACTATAACAAGACTACAAATTTTGCATTTTCAAACATTCACTAATTCTACCATTCACGCATGCCTACAGTGGACCCCGTGGTGAAGTGTCTCTACCAAACAACCTCAGGTTTAGACAGAAGCAAATGAGAGAAAAACATTTTACAGAACACAGAGGATTTGTCATGCCAGGCATCAAGACAAAACAAGGTCTGTTTTTCAAAGCTACAAGCTTATTCTCCCATGAGCTGAACACTGGCGGAAATTTTTACAACCCTTTTAATCTGTCCTTGACACTTTTCCTTTCTAAAAATATCTGGTACATCTTGCTGGCACATACAGGACCTAAACCCTCATGCATTTATATTGAATACACAAAGCAGAAAATCTGGAGTTTGGTGTGATGTCAGTGTAAGAAGGACACACACAAACCATTGCAAAGGCCTCGGCAGCTCAGCTGGGAGCTCACAAGGATTTCCTATAGTCATGCGTGAGGAATGCGGCTCCCCATGAATCCAATTGTGGATCAGATTTGTCTTTTGAGATTAAAGCCCTCATTAATGCGTTGGGAGGATGTGAATTCAAAGAGGCAGTTTGACAGTGATGAATGTCACTGTGCATGCTGAGAACTCCTGCTGCACATTTCATTAACATGGTTCTTGCAAACATGTTCTTGCTACAAATCCATCCCAAGTTTACAAAAAAACTGCCACAAGGTTGGTCACATTTTAAAGTTTCCTGAATTTTGAAAGATTTTACTGATTTGAAAAAGGTTGTTTGGATAACATTATGGCCATGCTGCTGCCAAGAGCAGTTTTGCCATTGATTTTAGCAAGGTGGGTGGGCTGACACCCAGGTGCCCACCATGGACCCATGGGCGGCAGGGGCACAGCTCCTCTCCACAATTTTCAACACAGCCTGAAGGAGAATCTCCCTCTGGCACCTGGAGCACCTTCCCCCCTTCCTCACTGATTCTGGTGTCTGCAGAGCTGCTTCTCTTGCAGATTCCCAGTGTTTTCTCCAGCTGCTATTGCACAGTTTTGGGGTTTTTTTACCCTTCTTAATTATGTTATCCAGAAGCACTTACAGCTGCTGCTGATGGGTTCAGCTTCAGACAGCAGTGGATCTGTCTTGGAGCCAGCTGGCATTGGCTCTATCAGGCATGAGGAAAACTTCTGGAAGTTTCTCTCAGAAGCCACCCATGTAGCTCCCTGCTGCCAAAACCTGGCCATCAAAACCCAATACACAAGACCAGAATTTGCAGTCTAATGGCTGAAAAGGATATCTGCAAAACCATCAAATATTCAGCCAGCCACTGGTTAGAGCTTGCACTGCTCTATGCTCTGCTCATGTTAATGTGGCTACAGCTCAAATCTGCAGTCTTCAGAAAATTCAGGTATCTAATTGCAAGCACTTGCTTTGTGGAAAGATACTTCCTATTTTAATCTAAAAAACTATAGCAAATTACAACTCTCTGTGGTCTGTGAACTTTCTGTGACTGTGCATTGAACAAAAATAAAACCCAGAAATTGTGGACTAAGTCTTACTCTTTTCCCAAAAGCAGTTACAGAGATTTTTCAGCAGAGGAAGACACAGTTTTCAGCAAGGAAAACACAATGTGTTGAGACCTGAGTGAAAATCTGATGACGGTCCTTGCCCTTTGGTCCCAAACATACACCCCTGCTTGCCCTCTGAGTCGTAGAAAAATAACAAGGCAGTAAATGAGGTGGTTTGCTGTGAAGACTTCACCAGTGAGACAGTGGCTGTGTCCTGATGGTTGACAATAAAATACCTTCTCATTTTGATTGTATTTTTAAATTTATTTATCATTATTTTATTTTATTTATTTATCTCATGGTGCAAGAAATTCAGTGGCAATGCACATCAGATCCCTGAAGCGTGCTCTGCCTCGGGGGCTCTCCCTGGATGCTCCTCAGAGCCACAATTTGTGTTGCAATGAGAGGTCAAACAAAAAGGCACTCACAGTTTTGTCTTATGAAACAATCCAGGATGTGCCCCCTTCAAACAAGCAGTCTGACACTCAGGACCCCTGGATACAGAGTAAGTTTTGTTCTTAAAGCTTATTTGGCTTCAAGGTTACAATAAGGTTAAACATAATTTCTTTACATGACATGGGGAATCAACAGGCATTAAACTGAAGAAGCAACTTGCCTGTATCTTAAAAATACTTGGTCAAAGTCTGGGATTTGTCTCAAGGCTCTAAAAATGATAAAAAATAGGTCACTCAGAAATAGTCCAAGTGTCTCATATTCCCAGTTACTGTTTGTTATTTTCCCAAAAGCATATAAACAACTCCCTCCACCACACCATCTTTCAAAAAGATTGTGGAAATTATCCTAGTGTCAGCTACACACTTCATAACATCCCTACCAGGAAACTGGATTGCACATTTCTGGGGAAAATAAGATTCAGCATATATCTTTCATCCTGTTTTTATCCTTTTTCTCCATGGAAAATATTCTCACCTTGGCGGCAAATTCAGATACAATTTCAGTCTGTGAGAGGAAAATTATGTGGTGGTTTGTTTTTTGGGGGTTTTTTTGTTCTTTTCTCTACTGTTTGGGTTACTTTTAATCCTTCTTGGAGACCTGATATCGCCTTAGTTTTCTACATTTTTGCATTTGAGTCAAATATCTGACTGTGATAAATGGCCACAATGAAACTCCTTGGAAAATTGAGCTGCACCACTCCTGCCTTTGTTGGAGAGCTCCTATATAACAAGATTATAAATGCTTTTTCCTTACTACCACAGCTCCAACAAAAGGGAAAAAAAGAATTACGAACGAAATGTTGATGTCCTCTGACCCGCTGATATTTGCTATTTCTATTCTTAAAAGTTGTTACATTATTTAAGAGCCGTTATTGCTTTTACATGATGCTTCATTTGAAAAGGGCTACATGAAAAATTCAACTCAACTAATCAGCATAACTAGCTTAGTGATAGAAATTTCCCACAGAAAACAGAGGAGACATATGAGGAAAAAAAATCAGCAGAAAGGACCTGATTTATTTTTGTGATCAACTACTGACTTGTGGTAATTTGGAAAAATTCAGAACGAGCAGAGCCAACGTTGGCAGGACAAGGAAAAACTAAATGCAATCAAATGATATTCCAGTGCTCACAACGAAACCATTGCACACTGCAGCTGATGTTAGGATTTCAATCCTCAGAGACAGAGAGTTGATTCAAATGCCAAGCTCTTTTGAAATTGTCATACACACTTAAAAAGATGCAGATTTTGATTCTGTTTCAGCTTTGAGCCCATCATTTAAGGCATTTAATCCTCTTACCTGAATCTTCACAAAATTAAATAGATTCACAAAACCTTTGAAAGCACAGAATAGCACAGAATATTTCATGTGATCACCACAGAGAGTTAGCAGAGGGTGCCCATAACCACACAGAAATCTCCAAAAGGTCCACCTCTACCTGAAACTACTTTGCCACTGTGTTCCAGCACCTTACAGAAGTTACAGGGAAGTTTCAAGTACTCTCTTGTCTAGGAGGCACGGCAGCAGGTCAAGAGACAGAAGGTACATGCTGTTTCACGGGAATTTTCATTTGGATTCAAGAAATAAGATTATTCATCTTGAGAAGAATTAAACACTGGAACAGGCAGCACAGCAAAGTGGTGGAGTCCCCTTGGCTTAGAAATATTCCTTGGCTAGACAGTCCTCTGGAAAATCAAATCTAAGGTCCAGCTGTTGGATGGAGATTGGTAAAGATGATCTCCAGAGGTCCCTTCCAACATGGAATTCTCTGTAATTCTAACCCACAATTCACCACTTCTATTATTTTTAAAATTATGTTGGTAGTGCACAAGAAACAGTAAATTGTGAAAAGAACATGTTCACCTAATATATGAAAACATGAGAGAAATATGATCATTAAGCTCTGTCCATCAGATTCAGATCTTGCTTGAAGTCAAACCAAGGCATCCAGCTGGGGTGAGAATCCAGAGTCACTGGTCACGAGTGCTCTGTCTATCCCAGCTGAACTGGGGGTGCCTGGGCACAGACACCAAAGGCACTGAGTGCTTTGTATTTGTGTTACAAACTCTCATTGTCTCCAAATGAAGGATCTGCAAGCAAATGCTGCTCTGGGTTGGCCAGTCCTCACTGCCAGGAGCTCCTGTGCAGGGTGGCTGCAAAAAAATCCAACCTGGACAGGCAAAGCTGCTGCTAGGTAACATTCCAACCATTTGCCAGGCAGATAACAGCAGTTCAGGGACCAGAAATGTCCCTGGGCAAACCAGGATTTAAAGCCTAAAAATATGAGAATAGGAGGAAATGGGCAGGTCCTGGCAGGTCCTGGCCACAGCTCAGCTGACAGCGCATCCCAGAGGGGTCTGCCTGCCAGGACCTGAAGGGTGTGAGTGCGAATTTTGTGTCTTGTGTTTTGTGAAAGAAGAGCACTGGTGAACAAACGCCATGTGTGCTCTTACACTGCCATCTCGTGACAGGCAAAGGTACCTCTGTGCATTGACACTTGACAAAATACATTTATTACAACTGGTATAAAATGGGAGTTACGAGCGATTTCCAATAGCATGCTACTGAAAACTAATGCCTGAAATCAGTCTGCTAATTAGATACTGGTCATTCATTACTTTTAGCTTTTTCATCTGAAATTTTGAACATTCATGTATCGCTACAATTTGGAACATTTTTTCAAACATAACAAAGTCACATTATCTTAACATCTGTATCTCATTTTGGGCAAGGATCAAGTCTGGGAACAGTGGACACATTTTGAAAAGCCATGGTAATTATAAAAAGCCAGTCAATTTTTTTTGTGTTTTGTCTTTTTGAGGGGGAAACTGGCAGAGTTTGAAGATTTTGAACATCCTACATTTGCCAAAAAGGATCTTTCAGAATGGGGTGTTTCTCAGGAAGGACTTACTTGATGCAACCACTTTCCTGGAAGTTTCTTGGAACTTTCTAGCTGCCAAGGTTTTATTTTCAGTCCTCAGATGCTGCTCTCACACTCTGCATTGTTCTGCACACTGATTATATAATAGATTGACATTCTAAAAAAATTGTTCTTTCAGGTAGCTGTCGGCATGAGTCTTATATGGCTTTGAAAATTAGCACTGAAACCTTAAACTGACATTGTCTGGAAGCCAAAGGAGGGGCTGTAACCTGGGGCTACCACTCCTGCTGTTATCTAAGCTATGAGAAACACTGCATCAATTTCTCAATTGCATTCAACTAAAAGTTGAATTTCAAACAGTTACCTGTTTCAAAATTTTCATC
>PYHW01010050.1:1177426-1252210 GCA_013186435.1 Turdus rufiventris | reverse complement strand
ATAATATATAATATATAATATATAATATATAATATATAATAATTACCATACATGGTAAACTTTTGCAGATCACTCTTTGCTTGCAGTAATCATAAGTGTGTTTTATTCTCTCCTTGAGTTTGATATATAGTTTAAAAATTAATGAAAAGAGCAAGTCCACATTTATGCTCTAAAATTTCCAGCATTTTTTATTTATATAATTAAACTTGTGAAGTCATCTGTATTTTTTACTGACAAAGCCTGCCTTTTCCTGTTGTGTGACTGAGTTCTGTGACTCTTCATAAAATGAGTATCTGCTACAGCAGGGTTTAAAATTTGTCTCTTTTTAGGACATCTAGGAAATGTAGTGGTCTCTTGGTATTTGACTGCAAAGTAAGGAATGCACTGTAACCTACAAAGTCCTAATCTTTCTATAGAGAATGCCTCCAAATAAGAAGTTTTTATTTATCTTTGATTTATGGTATTCATCTTACCTAACTTCAGGCACCAACCACGTGGAGATTTACAGCTAAACAAGTCACTTCAGTGTCTTGTTATAGAGAGTTAAAACATGGTTTGGGATTGTGTTCTGCTCCACTTCAGTCATCTGTCTGGAGAACTAAATGAATTTATACCCAGACCATAGTGACAAAAGTAAGTGCTTCTTCACATGGTAACTAGCTCAAATGTAAACCAATTTTTTGATAAATTAACACCATTCCCATCATAAAAATACAGTATCAATACATTAATAAGTATCAATTTAAAGAACAGTTCTCATTTCAGTCTCAGTTTTTCACTTCAGTCAATGTTGTATTATTGTAACATGTTTTATCAGGGCTTGTTGCAAGACTTACCTTATCTAAATTGATTTAAGTCTGACACAGCACAGCCACCTCCCACAAAGCCCTTCCTAAAGCCGAATTCTGTAATCTGCAAAGCCTGATGACAGTCACTGCACAATCTGTAACATTTATCTGCATCTGGACCAGTTTAGAAACAGAAAGTTGTTTGCATGGTGTGACGGTGGCTTCAGTAGAACAGGGGGGAAATCTACTGAAGATTTCTGCTTCTTCATGGCTAATGCTGTCTTTTGGAGATGGGAGAGGAAGGGGAAAGCAAATCTTTTCCTCATTCTTTGGAAAGAAAGAGCTTGAAGCAGACAAATGATTGAAAAAATAGCCCATTCTCCTCTTGATCCATTAGAAGGTCTTGAGTATATTATTACCATATATTGTTCGCTGGAATTTGGCAGGGTTTTCAACCACATTCCCTGGTTCACAGAGAGGTATGTAGAAACTCCTACAGAAATTTTCTGCCATAATAAGCAGAATATCAGAGTCCAGCTATGCAATATAGCATATTTATAGACATGAAAGGTTTCAATTTTACTCAACGATTTTAAAAATTGAGAAATTTCAACACCAGAAGCAATTTTTATTGGGTTAGGCTGGTTGGTTGGTTTTCTGGAAACTTACTTTACTGTACTTAAAAAAACACCCAAACCAAACAAATCAACCTTTATTTGTCATTTTAATTAAGCTAAAACAGTACATTATTATGATATGCATCTAAATATTATTAAAATTGTAATCAATTTGTACAGCTCAATCACAATTGTATTGTCCTTAAAGGATTAGCCACACATTGCTGAAATTCTTTTTGTTAACAGCATCTAACTTTAATGATTTTCTATCACACATTTTGATGAAGCTTTGAAACTTAATGAACTGAGTTTCACTTCTCACTTACAAAATTAAATCAAAATACTGGCCAGATTCTAGAGAGTGAGAAATAGAAGTACTAGTTTCTATTCTTTACAGAAGAAAAGCTGGAGTTTTCATACTGTTGTGAAGTCATGTAAGGTAACACTGAAGTCCAGACAGTTTGCAACCTTGACAGTAGCTGGCAGGTCAAAATAAGCTCATAGGTCCAGCTTTCACCTGATCTACTAACTGATGTGAAAGCTAAAAATAGAGCTTGTCTTTCAATAGAATTTCATTCACCAGAGATGATTTAATTAGGTAAAGCTAAAATCAATTTTTTCACCCAGAAAAGAAAATAGCTAGGGATATTTCAAAAATTACATTTGTGATGTGTTTAGTATACGCAATTCAAGTTCAAGTCATATGCTACAATAATTCTCAGCAGCCTAAAAAAAAAAAAAAAAGCTGAAAATCTAAGACGCAGCTAGGAAGATTCTGCCTGAAACCCAGATTTTGCAGTAGCCTGTGTGAAGCTGGAATGGTACTGCACCTGCTGAAAGTTTTCAACTGAGTGCTATAGAAAAAAATCAGTAACAGCACTGAAGATTAGGAGAAAAAACTCAGTCTCCCCTAATAATTCTCCTTCAAGTTCACGTGTCATTATGTCAGTAGTGCTGGTAGATTTGGAATCCTGTGTTCAGAGACCATGCCTGTCTCTGGGACCTCTGTGAAGAATATTGAGTATTTGCAACTGACACCTCATACACCTTAGAAAGTTTTGGGTCTCAAATACAGCATTTTTTTGGGTTATGTATAGTAGTGTGTTGTGGCATAAATTCTAGCCTGTGAAAAAGAAAGAGGAAACTTTAAAAAAGAAATGAGCTAGACCTGATGAGCTTTTATGTAGGCATGGTCTCCATGTATGCAGGTTGTCATACTGGCAGAGACTGCACTATCAGCCAGTGTCAGAAGAGAATAAAATTAAATTACAGCAAAAAAAGAATAATCACAATGCTTTGAAAAATCATCAGCAACATGTTTTATGCAGTTTTTTTTTTTAAAAAAGTATTTCTTCACATTTTTGTTCAATTCATCTTCATTTGAATCTCATCCAGTAATGCCTCCCTCCCACTTCCTCTGTCTGGAATAAGAATCTAATTCTTTAAGTACTTTCTCTTCAACTTACTTTTCAACTCTGTCCCCAAAGCTGAAATTTCAGTGACTAATTGAACAGAATTTGGAATACTTCCAAGCCTACCTCATCCTCATTGGTTTGACAACGTTCCTGTGCTCTGGCCATTAGTACAGCATGACCCTGCAGAACTAACTCAGCCATGAAGCAAGTTAATCAGTAAATGAATAGAGTTCTTGAACACAGAAGTTTTATCCTGAGTTCACCAAAGCAATTATGTGTTAATTAATTCTCTGCCAGGCACAAAGTAAGACAAATATAGGAAGTATGATCTTGAGAGAAATAATTTTCTGAGGAGAAGGTCAAATCCTAAACTCATGCAAATTGTCAGAGCTTGCTTTACTTAAATTGAGCCATTATGATTTACACCTTCTGAGGATCTGGCCCTATTATAAGAGGATTCACCTTTTAAATTTTATTCTTCATCCTAATAACCAATAGTAAACCCAGGCCAGATGAACCTTTCTTCAAAGAAAATGAGTTTCCTCTGAAAAATTGCTTCATATAACTTAAATCCTAAGTAACAGAACTCGTATATCTTAATTTTCTAGATATACATAGAAATGTCTCATTAGACAACATTCAAATATATATCTAGAGCCTGATTTTTTTAATGTTAAGTTCCTTAAAATACAGACATATAACTTACTACTCCAAGACAGCACTAAAATCCCCAGGAATATGCAGACTAAAACTTGAAAGCTTTGGTTTGTGTATCTTTTTAATACTTGAAAAATTAACTCCTATCAGCATAACTCAATTAAACCATAGTTCAGAGTGCTGCAGAAGTAAATCAGTTTGCAAATCTCAGATATAAAATACATCAAGAATCTGTTCTTGTTTCCATTTAAACCAGCAAGATATTTACCCTTTCAATTAAATGGAAACAAAAGCAAGTTTTAAACCAAACAAACTTTTCTTTGTTTCAGAAATAATTTTTTTAAGATTGGACAATGAATGGCGTTTTCAGGTTTTCAGATGTGCTTTTTGCAAGCCTTTGAAAGGATTTAACATTCAAAGGATTGACAGGTTTAGTTACTTAATAAAATCTCAAGGCACCATTAGTTCAAGTTGCTTTGGAACGAAGAGACCATCTAATCTACCAGCAGAATGCAACTCCTTAATGCTACAGTTGAGAGTCTAAATAAAAATTGATTACTATCAGATTTTTTTTTAAATGAAAGCATTTCATAAGCTTGTTCTGCCAAAAGTTCTGCTCAGTGTGGTTGTCTAGGTATTGTACCTTCTCACGAAGGGCAATTTCAAATCTTTGTGCTCCAATTCCATCAGCACCCTCTTTCACTGCTCTCAGTCATGTTTTCAGTTCTGTAATCATACTTATGTGAGAGTGAGATGAAAAAAGCCTTTCATACAGGACTCAGAAGGATTGCACAGGTGTAGCTGAAAGCAAAGTGCTTCATGACAAAACTTTGTATCAGAGGTGCCTGAGGGTTTATGATTAATAAAAGCTGCTAAATTAACAGTGAAATGTCTTCACTGGGAAATCGGTTAAAATTCCTCTAAGCTAAGCCAAGTCAGACATATGCATCTCACCCATAATTTTATATAAAATCTCCTGTAATACTTCAATATTTTTTGTGTTCCTGATAATCAAACACAAACAGAGTAGTAGTGATAGATGTGTCTTCTCAGAAGCTGTTATTGCTTCCAAGCTAACTGCAGTACCCCCAAAGGGGTGCTTCTGAGATTCTTGTCTCTTGCAGGACAATGGGATTCCTGTTGTTTGCAGACACAACAGATTGAACAATCAAAGGTGACAGAAAGGTGTGCTATATGCCTGGAGGCAACCGTTTTATTAACTACCACTGCTAGTCCTGGAAATATTCCTGTTGCAATTGCTTGGATTCCATGTGACCAGCTTGTTATTTTACCACTCCTGGTGATTTTCAACATCTAATATTTATAAAATACTATTCCTTTTCTTAGTGATTAATCCCTTGCTGAAATACATTGTTTGTTAAGGAAAACAGAGTGTTCTGGATTTTAAAAAAACCATATAAAACTTTTTTTTTTAAAGTAAGTGCCCAACTACCCTATTACACATCTATATATCGCAGTTCAGAGCACGTTAACTGTTAAAACTACAAATACATGTTACATGATGAGACTTGGTGACAGCACAGACATCTATCAACAGGCAAAATCATTCTTCAGAGAGAGGAGCCACTTCCAGAGGCTTTTTGTAGCAATGTAGATCTGGATCATCTAATAAATGTTCTGCAGACTCTCTTCTCTCCATCCTACTACAGCTTTTCACATAACTAGTAAAATTTTTTTCTCTCTCTCTTCCTCTTTCTCACACAAACAAAATGCGATTGTTTCCTTAGTTTCCTTTTCCCTTCAAAAAGGGCTTGGGAAGGAAACCATGTAGAACAAAACAATAAAATGATAATAAGGGTTTACATATGATCCTGTAAAATCAAGTAAAAACCAAAACTAAAGTTGCACACTAAATTAATATTTCTACACACATATCACATCCTTTCTCCCTGCCTTTCCTTTCTCCAGCCCTAAAGACAACACAGTAAGACCTTTAGGAAGGAAAATAATTTCTCTATATTTTCTTGAAGAATCTAGTGCTATGTGGGCCTAATCCCTTTATGGCTTTTGAGAGTTAAAATAACACATAACTTCTAGCTATCACAACAGCGAAGTGAACTGAAGCCAGAAGAAAGCCAAGAATATCTACAGGGACCACTGTGAATAGGGATTAACAAGTTCTGTGAAGTTCAATCTTCTAAAATGTGCCAAAAATTCATGTTCTTGCTTGTTTGTAATTTGCTTCACATAAAAATCACTTTCATTATTTTTTTTCCCATAATGTTCTGAAATTACACAGCCCTTTCATGCACAGACGAGCCCACTTTTGTGATAGCAAACTGCTTATGGTAAAGAAATGAAAGGGAAGGAAACTGTCTCCACTTGCTACATTTATCTGAGGAAAGGTGGTGGAAGATTACAGAAATTCTTTATTACTTCTGCATAATCCCACTACATTCTTGAAACAACTATTTTAGCTACTTGCCTATAAAAAAAGTAGGTTAAAATATTCTTTACATTCCTTTTGCTCCTTGACCATGACATACGCAATCTTTCACAATATTTTTTCAGAAGAAAATATGCATATTTCTTAAAAAAAATATGTCAAGTTTTCTCCTTTAACAGATGGTGACAGTAGTCCTTATCATATTTCCTCATAGCCTTAGATTTTCAGCAAAACATTTTGGCAACTCAAGAGGTATAAATAAAGATTCAGATGTTTATTGAACACCACATAATTTAAATAAATCATATTTATGAATGTCTGGCTAAGCAGAATTGATTGCCAACATATACCCTTTGGGCCTGAGTTTGTTATCTGATGTTTATCTCAGACAGGAAAACATAGTACATGAGTCATTTATCCCTTTTTGTACTCTCCTTTTCCTTGCATTTAAAATTTTTTCCAAAATCACTATTTAAGGTAAAAACCCTATTTCTTTGGAATGCACTGCCTGTCCAGTAAGTTTAGCATGGGAGAATCTGAAATAATTAAAACCGAGTCATTACCAGATAAATTAATCAAATAAGCCCTCACTAAATTCCCCATTTCCTCTCCACAGACATTAACATAAAAACCTTCTTACATTGCAACATTGGACTTTCAAAAATTTAGCATTTCCCCCTCAGCAAGCAGGCTGCAGAAGTATGAACCCCCTGCTAAACAAGCTCTGGATCCTTGAGAGGTGTGATGCTGGCAACATGCACCAGCAAATCAGACAGACACGAGTGCTGTGAAGGGACACAACAGAGCTGTGATCCTTCAGATCCCCAGCCTGGGGTGATTCAAGCTTTGCAAGCCAGGCTGGCAAACCCAGGAGGTGTTCTCACATCCTCACCACTGCTGCTATTTTTTCCAAGCTGAGCTTCATTACTTTACTCCCATAAGCATTGTCAACAGCTGATCAAGTGTAACACTGGCGGTGTCTGGAAGAAACAGAGAGAAAACATTTTCAACACTGCAGGCCAAATCACGGGACTGACATTGATATTAGCCTTGCAAGATAAGCAATCTACAGACCTGAACAGAAATTACAAATATTCCTTAACTTTCCCATATTCTTTCAAAGAGTAGAAAAAGAATCCAACAAAAACTACAGAAGTATCTCCACAAGATATAAGAAATAAATCTTAAAACTACATAGGGAATAGATTTTTATAGTTTATTTTTATAACTACAATTGCAATGAAACTTAGTAGGAAAAACAAGCAGTCTTGTAAGATGTTCATGCAAATAAGGGGGAACCTAGGTTTTTTAGCACTGGTATGTTCATAGATGGCAATTTCATACATTCCAATATATAGGCGCCAGTATCCATTGCAAAATTTGATTTCCTTCTCATTTACAGTTTGATTTGTTACTAAAGTGGATGGAAAGTGGATGGAGTACATTCAGCAATGTGCCAGCCTCAATATGTGCTGTTTCCACTTCTTGTATGCACCAAGTCTGAAAGTCTTCTCTCTTAAAAAGCTTTCATGGTGGCAATTATGTCTCCTTTCCCATCTCCTCAAGTTCCTCTTCATCACTGCCAGCAATCTCTCATTACATTATAATTTTTATGATTTGTTACTAAAGGCTTCACTCTTTCCAAAATAGAATTTCTCATTTTTCTTTCTTTGTTTCCAGAATACTTTTAAAAACTATTTTAGATAAGAACATTTAAAAGAAGATCCGCCTCAAAATTAATGTATTTTCATTGCTTGAATTTGTTTTAAAACTAGGAAAGCAGCAATTTTCTTCAGCATTTGAATCTCCAACTATCAGAATTAAATAACATTGCTCTCAGCTTCACGTTCCCAAATAAAATAGTGGCTGAAAAAGAAAATTATCACTGTGTCCTGGGTGGCAACAAATAGAATCAACCTCTGAAACAAAATTTCCAGAAGTGATTTTTTAAAGAATTCACTCAAAATGCCTGCACATGGAGGACATCAGAGAAACTGGTTCCCTTGGTTAGCAATCTAGTCCCAGACTGAGCATCTGTACCTATGCAGGAGTCAACACTGAACTTTATGCAGAGATCAGAGAAGCCCTTGTGTCCAATGGTTCTGGTAGATATTCCATTTAGCAAGAAGCTAATGAATGCCCTTCTCAATGGATTTGAGGTGTATAATGAATGGTAATAACTTTATCTCATGTACAGGTTTTGGCTGGCATGGAGCTAACATTCTCCATAGCAGCCTGTTGGGTGCTGTTTGGGATTTGTGACTAAAACAGTGGTGGTACCACAGGGATGTTTTAGCTATTGCTCAGCAGTTCTTACACAGAGTCAAGGTTCTCCTGCTTCTTCAAGACTCTCAGTGGCAGTGAGGGCTATGGATGACAACAGGTCATCCTGGGAAGGGGACAGACAGCTGACCCTAGCTGAGTGAGGGGTATCTCACACCATGGTCAGCAAGAACAGCTGGGGAAAGAAGGAATGAAGAGCACACTTGGAGTGATGCTGTTTGTCTTTCCAAGTCACTGCTATGCACCAGGGAGCCCTGCTTTCCTGCAGATGGCTGACACCTGCCACCCATGGAAGTAGTGAATGAATTCCTATTTTGCTCTGCTTGAGTGTGAAGCTTTGGCTTTACCTATGAAAATGTTTTTATATTGACCCATTACTTTTCTCACTTTTACACTTCCAATGCTCTCCTCCTTCCTGCTTGGGTAGAGTGAGTGAGTGAGTGAGTGAGTGAGAGTGAATGAGAGTGAGAGTGAGTGAGTGAGTGAGTGAGTGAGTGAGTGAGTGAGTGAGTGAGTAGAGCTGATCTTCCCGATGGGGTTAACCCACAATATCTCAAAATTATAAAATCCCTCCTTCTGATAGAAAAGCATGCAACCATTGACAGGCAGTATAATCAGGTCACCTTTCTATTTGAAGTGCCTTTCCAGGACAGAGCAAACAGTGTTTTCAGATGCAGATATGTTCACAGTTATACAGCTTTGGAGTTGGCAATGAGAATGGTATCTTAGACCATACAAACCAGGAGCACCAGTGCTTTAGGATCCATCGCTTTGGCAGTGAGCCCCATCTGCTCTTTTTCTCCAAGATGGTTTTCTTACTTTGCTTTTAGCTGTTCTTGCATGGAAGTCTTGTGATTTTCTTCTTGTCAAACTCAAGGAAAGAGGTTAGGAGGATCTTATTTATGTGCAGTGAAGTAGAAAGCAGTGGTTTGAAAGCAATGACCAGTTTACTGTGTACTCTACAGTACTCTCTGCCTGCCAGGCATCTCTTTTACATTTTGCACCAATATACAGGGCTGAGTGTTTTGTGCAAAGGTTTCCTTCCTCCCCCCTCAAGCTTTTGATCACTCAGAATATATGGGAAAGAAAAATCTGAGAAAATAAAATACTGACCCTGTTGCAGACAAATGTTTCTAAGATTTGAAACTGTAGATTCAACCAAGGCCACACCAGCATAATGTTGATGCCCCTCCTGAGATATATCCACTCAGACAGGAAGCCTCCAGTGTCTTCCTTCCTCCCTTGAAAACCACATAAGTCCCTCTCTGTGATGGAACACTCACATAGTCAGTGCTCCCTTAAAAATACTGGAAGTGGTAAGAAAAGGAGATAAAATGATAGAACATAAGCAAGACAACAAGGTTGGTTAAAACCCCCATTACTCTCCTGGCCTCTCTTTTCCCTGGTGTCTCTGTTGACTGGGCAGTTGCTGATCACTCCAGCTGAGCAGTGTCTCAGGTCCTTCCTGCCCTCACTTTTATGGCTGTCACCAACACCAGCCCATAGGAGACAGAAAATGGATACTGATGTCCCCAGATAAACAGGCTTGGGCTTGTTTTCTCTTTTAAGAATCACTTTCCAGTCAGATGGAGCATGGGCTCTGTAAGTTATGCATGTGATTTGTGACTTCTTTCCCATTGTGTAAGGCAGAAGACTCTCTCCATGAAGTTTCACTGGAATTCAGATTGGTCTCTTCCTATATCACAGAGAAATTTATTTTATCTCACATCCACCTTAGCATTTACAAAAATTTCCCAGGGAAAAAGCAGGCCCCAGTTCATTTACAAGACCTTCAGTAAACTCTGAAACTTAGTAGCATGAGAGTGATTTATTGAGTTGCTAGAAAGAATGGAGTTTCCTGTTCTGCCTTGCTAAATCACTTTTGTAAAATATTAAAAGTGAGCTCTTATTTCGCTTTTGTATTCATGCCTGTAAAAACAGCCTCCAAATCTATGAGATTATTTTGCTAGATTTCAATGTAAACAGAAGAAATGGAACAGCTCTAAAGGCGTCATTCAAGCTAAATTTTCTTGACTTCAAGAGGACTTTGAATTCAGAGATTTAGAGATGTAAAGTGTGGCCTAAAGAGGGTCTGACCGCACAGATGCTGGGGAAATATGAGAGCATGAGAAATCAGTCATGACCTTTTTTTTTTTTTTTTCAGTCTCTCCGAGTAATACTTAGAAATTCTGTCATTGCTGGAACACTTACTATAGTCCATAAAGCACATTCAAAATTCTACATATTTTCAAATGGTTCTCAACAGGTAGTTTAAAAAGGCATTGTAACTTGAATTTTCTGTGTCTGTTTACCAACGCACCATGTTTAAAGATTTGACATTTATTCATGGCCAAAAAAAAGTGATTTTTTTAAAACATATACTGTTATACCTCTATTTAGATATCTAAATACTACAACTTTCATGGTCTTAATAAATGACAGATGCATACAATACTACTGATACATTTAGAAAAAGATAGTGGGGATCAGATCCCTTATTTTCCCCATTGCCCCTTCCAAAATTCCAGTGAAATTTACTTACAGCTTGTGCTTTCTAAATGCTAGCACGACTAATATTTAGACTATCTGAAAATCAGAATAATTTTTTTCAAAAATAAACTGTGGAAAAGATCAGTAATATCTCTGTGTAGCAGAAATATTCAGTATGATCTGTGGTCTATTGTTGAATTAAATGATTCACACATATGGTCCTGCAAACCAAAGGCAAGCTGAGCAATAGTCTTCTGGACTGCAGATGGCTTCTATGGCTCTAAAATGACAAATGGCAGCACAGTTCCACTACTCCCTCTTTATTTCATAATATCACAGAAGGAAGGCTGCATAATATCTCCAAGCATTTTTATTATAAGCCTTAATTTAAAAAAAATATATGTAATTTGTTGGATGAAATCTGTCATACTTCCTTCCCAGGACAGTTCTAAAGCAAAGTTTAATCAATTCTATTTAGCCATTTTTAATATCCGAGAGACACAAAAATGAATACGTGACAGCTGTTGCTATTAATAAAGGCCATACCTTTTTAGTTTCCTTTTTTCACATTGTATTCTTTCAAAACTAAGGCTATGAGAAGCTTAGGGTTGTATTAACTTTTTTGACTTAGAAAACTTACTTTAATGCACTTTTAAAAATACACTTATTTTTATACACTTATTTTTAACATTTCTGATGTCTTTAACTAAGATAGGTTGTATGTGCATGCTTAAATATGAAGATACTATTGTGGTTGCTAACTCATGCATGTCTTGACAAGTCAAAAAAGCTGTTTAAGAAATAGAAGTTCCAAATTGCTTGGAAATCATTGGCCTTCCATATAAATAAGCTTTTCAATTTTTTTTAATGAAGACAACTAGAGTAAACAGTTAAATTAATGTCTTTCACACACTAACAGGCACTAGACATGACACATTGAATTCTAGTAATTGTAAACTGTATTTCCATGGATGCGCATTCCAATCACTCTCTGACTGCTTGCTAGACTTGTAGCAGTTTGCTCACATTAATAACAACAGTTATTTGTTTTGGACAATGGTTATTGGAACTCTGCTTTGACTTCAGGGTTGTCTGCATAGATTAACTTTTCTTAAGATTAACTGGACTCACATACATTTCTATCAATTTGAGTGTGCAGGCAGTACAATAAAGCGATGTCTGTAGTGATAAATAAAGGAGTGCTAAGGTCCAAGCACAGGCACTGGCACATGGCCACAGATTCTGTTAAACGGTTAACATGGTTTTTGAAGAGGAAAAAAAAAAGCCAAGCCAGATTTAAGGGTATTACAACCCAGACACTACTCCCGACAGACTGTTCAGATCAGAACATCATATTTTGCAAGTAACACAATTTAGCCACCTGAATGTAAGGCATGTTGTGTAGGTTGTTGCTAGAGTTAGATAGCAGTGAGGGACAAATTATATTCATTTATTCATCAACAATGTTTTTACTTATGATCAAAATGCTAACACAAACTTCGACTAAAAATTGTACAGGCATAATTTTATTCTGGCATTTTATTTTTATTACCTCTTTTGGAAGTCTCAGATACAACAACAATGTCTAAATCCACCATCTAAACCTTAAGCTAATTGTGTAGACCTACTGCTTCAAATGTAGCGCAGGCTTTTTGGTTTTAGTTTGGTCTTCAACTCCTTACAACTCCTGTAATCTATTCTACTTTACCTTACTTATTGCAACAATATTCTCCTTTCATTAACTACACAAGTTCATGTTCAACTAATTATCCAACATAACTATTGGCTCCTTTCAGAGTTACTAAACAACATGTTTTACATTCTGCAGCCATATAACTCTGGTCTTTATTCTTCGTTTCTCTAAGGAAGAATGATCTCTTTAATTTATTTTTTATTTTAAAGGAGGGGCCATCTGTGACAAGGCTTGGAAGCATCTCTTTGTTAACACTTTTAACAGCTCATGAGTTTGCCAATTTTAAAGGCTTTTTTTATATTTTTCAGTATCATATTTGAACAGGTATTCCCTAAAAAATATAGTACAATTACATTGCTGTCATATATAATGAGTTCAGGCTTGACTTAAACACTCCCAGGAAAGTTCTGCTAGAACTCAAGGGCAGAATTTTGTCAGTCTTCACTGTGCCATGTAAATCTAGTAACTGAGGCAAAAAATAATCAAGTCTCCAATCATCTGATGGAGTGTCTCCTTATCACACCTTTTTTTCCCATGAAGGCATTCCAGCAAACCTGCCATCATTACTTCACAGCAAGTTAATGGCTTACAAATAGCTCATACCTCCCCATGCCCCCTCAGCCTGGGAGATCCATGGCACTGAATGAAAATGCTTGTAAATAACGCAATTTAACAATTCAATTAGTCTTCTGCAAAGGTTTTGTAGTTTGTAATTTTTTCCCTATGGACATCATGTTTTAATATAGTGTGCATAAATCTGTTCTATCTTTTTTTACCATTGTGGAACCTGAACAATTTCACTGGGGTAATGAAATGGCAGGAGAAGTTCACTGCTAGCACCAGCATCACCTCTCATCTAGGTGGCCTTACTAACCAGTAAAACATAAAAGAGCATACAAATTTGGGACACTTGACCCCTGGATTCCCATACATTAATGTGACCAGCAGCCATACTGCTACCACAGGGATACTTCTGAGTTCATTCTTAGTCACTAAATTCCTAGGACAGGGAAGATTTTTATTCTTGTAGTCCTTGCTTGAACATATTGTTCATACACACTGGACAGTGCTTACAACTTGACAAAAAGGATTCATTTGTCACTTCAGGAATCCCTATATGCACATAAAATATTTTGAGATGGTTCAGTTTGAATCAGGCTATTTAAAACATGATTTTTGTTGTAGATTTAGAGGAGGGGTTTTTTTTTTGGTTTTTGGGGTTTTTTTGGTTGTTTTTTGTTTAGTTTAGTTTTGTTTTCCTCCTCCTAATATTTTTGATCACATGCTAGGGTATTCATTAGTCCTTTAATTTTAAAAATACACATATCTTCCTTGTTCCCCATATGCATGGTGTGTACTACATCCTCCTATGCTGAACACAAATATAACTATTTAAGAGAATGGTCACCTTTTTGGTAAAATAACTGATACAGTGCTTCATTTAAAACCTCTGCAGAATTTTCTTACAGACACAAATTAGTCCATGATAAGAATTCAAACATGGACTTTTGTGTGAGTTGTTTGCCCTGTTTGTATATTAACAAGCACTATGAATCTAACTGTAAAATGCAGCACACTAACTAAGAGGATGAGTGGGAACTCTGCCCCCTTTTCCAACAGAGAATCCATCTGGAAATTCAATCAATTTCCCAATAATAATATTATGAGGAATTATTACAATGCTTTGCTGCCTGATGTTTATTACAGCATTCCCTTTGAAATTTTTTGTAAATTCCTTGCAGCTTCCTGAGTTTTTATCAGCAGAGAACTGTGTTGTTCTCTACCATACGTACACCTACCAGTTTGCAGCTTTCCCAAATAGCATTAGAAAAATAGTTTTAAATATAAGAATGATTATGTAACACCAGCTCTGTTGATTCATTTTCCAAGTACAATCCTTTATATTTTTGGTATTTCACAATTTTTCTGCTTATTTCACACACAGATATCAGTACTAACACTATGGTTTATTTTTCTTTTAAAAGTCATACAAATTGCTTAGACTCTAAAACTGTAGCCACACCATGTTTAGCTTGATCTTATGTAATGCACAAGAAACTATATGCAGTGTTTTTTTTCCCACCAAAAAAATTTTCAACTCTTATTGAATTGGCACTTGGGCAGGATTCCCTAGATCTCTAGAGATTTATGGGGGAAAGAAGGAAAAACATGTCTGTATATCTGTCCCACACCTTAGAGTTGAGCTAAAGGCACATTCAAAGGCAACAACATTTCCAAAGTGAATGCAATATTGTTGTCACCCAGAAGGGAAAACAGTCATATAAATTACTGAGAGGAAAAGTGGCATGACCTATAGCTAAGAATTGAAACATGGGAATGATAAATGTTTCCTTTCATGTTAAAAAATGAACAAAATTAGAACTAGTCCAGCACAAACAAGAGGCTATAAAGCATGCAAATACTAGAAATAAAATATTTGGATTTATGTCTTAATGTTAAAAAAAAAATATTAAGTGCAGGAATTAAGCAGAAAATGTACTCTCAAGATTTCCCTGAGTGATACACGTATATAGGATGTCAAAATCTGATTACTTTAATTTTTTTAAAATTCAGGATCAAAGAAATAAAGTGGACATTTTAAGTTCAGCAATGCAGCATATTTAAAGTTATTATTTCAATGGTAACTGTAATTAGTTACCTACTACTAGCTAACCATGGCTTTTGATTAGTATGCCTGGTAAATTTACGAGATATTTCAACCCCCCACATTATTCTTATTAAAGTTAATAGAGCGTTAATAAATTATTTTTTAAATAGATATCTTGAAGTGATTACATTGCCATATGCTGAACATAATGCAGCTATTAACTAAGACAAATAGGTAAATAAACAAATATGTAAATGAAATCTATTACTTGTGAATTACACATAATGCATATCCTACATGACATGTAAGATCAAGCAATACACAATCTATTTGTCCCAGTACTCTTTTCAAATCCAGTAATTTCAATCAGTCTCATTGTGTAAGTTCCACTTTGGTTAACTTGTCATGGCATTCTCTTCCAATTCCATCAGTGTAAGAAGGCTGGTAGTGAAAGGACAATTAGACTTGAATATTACAATTGATTTTAAACATGTGATTCCTTACAGAATGCAACAAAAACTAAATTGGTGATAATGGATCAAAACTATTTTATCTTATCCAACATATCATCTTTAACTTGGATAATATTAAAAGCTTTCAAATAAGGTGTCTGAAATATAGTATGACAGATGTGGAATTTTTTTTTTGTTCTACATTAGCTTTCATCTTGACCATAAATGTTCAAAACTGACACAAATGCTGCTGTTAATTAAGCCCATACTTGTACAGCCAATCAGTGATATCTGTAAGAGGTGTAGTCAAGCTGCAGATGATATCAGGATACATCAAAGCTCCAAGCACATGAAGATGGCTTCATGCCAGGCCAGCTTCAGTCTGGTAGGGATCTTTAGCTCAGGCAATGTGTCAGATTCGAGAACAGCTCTGTTCCAGAAACAATTTTGCCTCTTTTATGTAGCATCGCAACTGGAAAAATAAACAGTGAGACTGGAGCTAATGCTATGCAAAACAGTGTATTCCTGGAAACTGGAGCTTGGGAAAAAGCTGTACAGAGCCACAACTGGTGACCAGCTCTGGCCTAACATGGCTTATTAGCTTCAGTTAAGTACTAATGATAACACAGTCTCTCTTTCAGAAACATCTGGATGTCTGTCTCTGCAGAGCACAGGGACAGAATGTACACTGGCAAGGCTTGTTAAGCCCAGAAGTGCCACATGAATGCAGGGAACCAGCCCCGTTCCAGCACTACCTTGGAGCTAACAAGCCAAGTTTGAACATGGAAGGCTTTGACACAAAGTGCAGAGGCAAAGTATTTCTGCACTAATTAGCTCAAAGGCAGTGCTGGACCAAAACAGCTTAAGTCTGGCTTGTCATGAGCTAACTTTTTTAAAAGGCACTTGAACATCTCAGCATGCTCCTAATGCATGCACTTCTCTTATCCATGTATGTTCCCTGTCTTGGAATGATACTTATTTCCACTTATTTTAAACACAGAATATTTTTTCTTATTATTTTCTATGCTGGCATTTAATATGATGTGCAGGGTAATTATTATTTCCCTAACATTATAGCATTCATCATGTATCCATGTAAAAGTTCTAGTTCTGTAGTTATTTAATAACAAAAGGTACTACTTATTTCCTCATAGTCCCAGCAGGTTTTCTGGCAAATTATGTTTCTCCAGTCACAGCATCCTCATAAAATAACAATAGATTCTATTTCAGTCCAAAATCAAATACAAATTTTGAGCATTTATTCTACGTAGATATAAATTATTTCCTACATTACACCAACACAGATCTATGTGAGATAAATTTGATGTACACTTGGAAACTGACATTAAAGCCTTTTATTTTCCACAAAGTATGCAAACGGGTGCAAACTCACTCTGTTGTTTAGAATTAGTTAAAGAACATGGAGCTAAGTTTCCTTTGGCAGACTCTGTGCTTAATCAGGCATACACTTTTCATGAACCATAATGCTGGTGTAAACACATGTCATGTCATATGTCATAAACATATGTCAGTTTACTCACAGGTAAACTTTTTAGGATAAACCTCTATTCCCAGTTGTGCATGAAAATGTAAAGAGAGAACAGCGAAGAAAAAAAAAAAAATAGCATTTGTATCTCAGTCTGCATCTATACTTGCTAGACTTAGTTCTTTAGAGTGAGTGAGTTTTTTTATTAACAGCTATACCCACAAGGAACTCACACATGCAAGTACTGGCCATAGGGTATCAGACCAAAGATCCACCTGCACACAGTGCACCATTTTCAACAAACACCGCAGAATATCTTCAAAATTCTGCCTGTACAAGATCCTCTGAGCACTGTGGGTAACCTGCACCACACAGCCAGCAGTGCATGGCCAGGGACATAGCAAGGAGAGGGAAGCTGGAAAGGAAGGAAGGATCCTGGCTGCTGTAGGGTCTACTTCAATCCTCATCATGTCATCTGCAAGGACAGCACCTCCGAGTGACTTCAACTCATTCCCTAGACAGCTTCATGGAGCATCAGACATTGGGGTTTCTCTGCTCTGCATTCCCCTCTTGAGCCTGGTATTTTCTTTACAATGCCCAGGGAGAAAAGAACCAGCATAACCTTCTCGTTAAGACGCTCCCATCCTCCAACTGTTTTCAGCTCCATGGATTTCCTGAGCCTGTTGTTATTAAGTCTTTGTTCCCTTCCCCCAGCTTCCTAAATTAAATACCTTGCTGAGATTTTTACTGCAAAGAAAACTGTGTTGCTAAACTTCATTCTGATGAAAAATTTACACTAATTTTCTGCATTAATACTTCTGTGATCACAACACAGCAGACCTGCCTCTCAGGAAACACATTCAAATTATTTTTGTTTCAGTGCAGCTGGGAGTGGAGCACACAGTGAAGTGGGTTGGCACCACCAGCAAGACAGCTATTTTACAAAGCCAGATAAAGACTTGGGCTTATAGTGGGTGGGTTTGGTTCAACCAGAAAGATGGTAGCAAGCCCTGGAGAAGCAGGGATGTGCATTCGTTAGCCTAACACAAGTCCTGCGATGGAGAGGACACAACACTCCCTGTTCTAGGGCAGCATTCAATGGATGATTTCATAGCACCAAGCCCAGTACCTGGAACCCACCAGCAATGATGTATTTATTCACCTGCAGGTTTGACGGTCAGACCACTGAAGCAAGAGAATGGCAAAAGATCATGGTAAGAATAAAAAGCCATATACACACAAGATTGTGTTCTCCAGTATTAGAACTCAAAATAGAATGATCTTTTGAAAAGGAGGATGAGAGAAGTAGAATTTAAAAGGAATAGGGAGGCATATTTAGCAGTCTGCATGGCACTAGGCAGTGTTGGTCTTCTCCCGCCTGGAAAGGGTAGTGGACATACCTGGGGGAACAAGGTAACAGCCAGGACACAGGGGATTCATGTCCCAACCTCCAACTGTGGTCAGCTCAGGGATTTCCCAAGTCATGTTTGTGTGTCTCCAACCTGCAAAGGATTTCTTTCCCATGAACCTGCCTGCTATCCCCTTTAATTCACGGCAGTAGATCACATTCCTGGGCTGGATGATGCTAATTCTGTGTTTCTTGTTTATGCAGCTTCTTCTCCCTGCTCCAAGTCCCTTTCCAAGGGAAGTAGTGCCTACAAATGGTCTCTTTACCCACCAGTGCAGCACTACCGGCAGAAGCACCCAGCACAAATGCACACCGATGTATTCTCATGGCAAGTACTTTCTACTCGGAAGGAAGTAACTTTAGCATGTTTTCTTTCTAACACTGACGCAGTGGTGCGTTTTCTCTCCCCACAACCACGTAAGCAAGAGGGCGGCTTGAGCCCTCACCATGAACCTTTAGGACCAGCAGCTCCTTTCCCAGGCGAGCCCTGCAGGCCGGGAGGTGCCGGCCGTGCCCCGGGCCGCGGCTCTGCCCGTCCTTGGCCGGGCCCTTCCCGGCCGGGCGGGAGGAAACGCGGCCCCGCGGCCTCGCACCGCCCCCCGCCCTCGCCCCGGGGAAGGGGGGCTGCCGGCGGCCTGAGCCCGCTTTTTGTTGGAACAAACATTTCCCCGAGCCGATGTGGAAACTCGCCGCGGCCGGGGCTGGGGGAGGGGGGATTTCCTTCCCATTGTCTGCCGGGCTCGGCGCTGCCGGCCCCCGCTCCCAGTGAAAGTGAATGGCCGGGAGGGACCCGCCGCAGGGCTCGTGTTAGACACCAACTACTGCGGGCAAACGCCGCACTCGGGGCTGGCCCAGCCCGGATAGCCCGGCTTCAAAGCTGTGCACTGACGAGCATTAAAAAGTCTGCACAATGCGCACAAAAATAAGTCAAAACGAGTAAAAATGCTTTATTTTAATCGTTCTGCGTGCATCCTGAAGGCTATAGGACGCAACCAGCTATTCGGGGGACCTAATGAGGATATCAAAACATGCTAAAACTGGGGCCATGAACACCCATTTATGAGCTCTACGCTTGCCTTTCTACACTTGATTTAATTCACTGCCCACCAGCTCAGACAAAGTAACGTGGCTATGGTTGCAGACACTCCCTACATGTTTGCTTTAGGATACCTTGTTCTTTCCAAAATCAAATATTTGTATCCTGAAACAAATACTTGGAGCTGGTCCAGACTAGCCTTTATAAATATGTTAAGTACGGGAGGTTGTTGGCAAGTGGTAGACTCCAGGTAAAACCCTGTATGGTAGGCAAGCCATAAGGCTTCTGCCCTCCATGTGCTTCCATGCTGGTGAAACTGCAGCCCAAGTATTTATTTGACAGCTCTCTATGGGTCCTGTGAGAAATAAAGGCCTAAAACCTCTTTATACTGAAGATAGCTGAACTTCTGCCTTAAATAAATATTTACATAGGTAAGGAGAAGGCACTGCAGAACAGCAATAAATCTTTCACTGGAGAAGCTGAGACTGGCTTTGGAGCTTTGTTTTGGAGTTATGGCAAATCCCCCCAGCCGATCCAGTTGGTTGTTCAGGGTGAAGAATTAAAAATGGTTATGTGGCTGCTAGCTACGTTTGTCCTCTGATTCTGGATGAAAAAATCAGTGTGCCTTAACCATGTCAGTTTGAGCAGAGCTGTTGGCTTGACTGCATGGTAGAAATAGCAATAATTGTAACCCCAACACCAATTTCAATTTTTTCCCCCCTGTATATAAATACAGCTGAGATGCAATTTGAACAGAGAAGGTTTCAAAGAAAGCTAAGATAGGCAAGCCAGCAATATCCCATGGAAACTTGGCATATATTTATTTTGTATCAAACTTCTTTTGAAAATGACACTCCTTAAAAAAATTACACCCAATGTAACAAATAAATGCTTAATACAAAGTAGTCTTTTTGTAATGATATTGATGGTAAATCCCTTTTTACTTAAAAAATTACCTGTAAATTTAATTTGCTTTTTTTTATTAATACAAGCAATATAATGCAGTTAATAAATTACAGTACCACTATTGAGTATCTGCCCAATGCCTCAAGCACTCTTTGAAAGCAGATTACCAGCACTTTCTTTCCTACCTATTTATTTTAGATAATGTAAAATGTTCTTTCCCTATTTAAATGCATAATAGAAGTAAGACTTTATCACAGCTGTGCAACTAACCAGTATTTGCATTTTATTTTTGAAGTGGATGTAATGTCCTGATGTACCAGTCTCAAAGAAACTGTGTGGGTTTAAACACTACTAGAAATTTTATTTACTGGACACACTGGAGAAACTTTCACTGTTCAGTGTGCAAACTCAGTTTAATCTTTGACTGACCAGGCACAATGGATGCATCTTTTTCAACATCAGCACTACTATTTCCTTCTACTATTTTAGTAATATTGACAACTCATATGACAAATTTTTTTTGCATGCATAAATGCTTACAGTGTATTTTAATAAAAGTGAAATTCTAGTCAAGTTAATTGGTTGTGGAGTGTGTTACTTATTAATTTAATAATTCCTGAAGAATTTCAGAAACTTTAGAACATTTATTAATATTTATCTCACAGTCCATAAAAATATTAAATGTACATGTTTTCTTGCTACTTACACATATACATATTTTCGTATAAATTTATGCATTTTGTATTAATATGTATTTCCCTACCCTGCTGTGCAAGTATGGCTAACAGTTGGACTCAATGGTCATAAAGGTCTTTTCCAATCAAATTCATTCTATGGTTCTGTGATCTACAGCTCACGATGTACTGGCAACTCTGAGACAGACCGTTGATTCTCCATATTTTACTTTCTGTTGCTCAAGGTGATTGTCTACTTTCAAAAACATTATTTGTCATTTCTCCAAGTTGGATTTCATGATAGGAGGAATTTTCATGTATCAAGGCCAGATAAACACCACATTTTCCCTCTGCAACAACGGAGGGTCGAGACCTAAGAGTATGACAAAATGCATACATAATAAATAGTTAAAAGATCCGTTTCAAATGTATTATTAAAAAAAAAATAATAAAAGAAACAAACAGCAACTCCAGCAGAGACCACTAGAGTTCTCCTTCTCCCAAATATCCCTAGCACCATCCTAAACCCTGTTTACCCCAGAAACCTGAACTGTGGACAGACAGAAGAGGAGAGAGAGAGAGAAAATTCAGACACAATAAAACTCTGAGGGGAAAAATATGTGGAAGGAGGAGGCAGCAGCGGCCTGGGGAAGGGATTGAAAAGTTTCCCCTGGCTTAACTTCTCCCCCCCTGCAGCAGCAGAAGCAGCGCCAGCAGCACAAGGTGAGAGAGACTTTTAAGTCTGGGGAGGAGGGGTGTGTGTGCGGGAGGGGGGGTGAATTTACAGCCCTGTGGATATTTCTGTGTCTGCCTCCCTGGCTTTGGGGTGCGAGAGACGCCGTGTCTCATGCTGGGTGGATTTTTTTTTTTTTTTTAATATGATGGAGGATTATAAACATGGCGCCTTAAAAAAACTACAAAATCATGTACACACTGTTCCAAGGAGATGGGGGTGAGGGGACAGGGGAAGGGCTGGGCACCAGGGGAGGGGGCAATCCTTCCCCGCGGGGTGCCGTATGAGGAAGGGGGAGCAATTATACTTAATAATAAAATGTGTGGGGCTGCGGGGGGGAGATGGAAGGCGGGATTTTTTTTATTATTATTATTATTTCATTTTTCGGAGTGGGCAGGATTATCTGGCAGCCCGCTTGGAAAGCGAGGAGGAGAAGGGGACGGCGGCGGAGCGCGTGTGATTATTAACGGCGATTATTTTTGTCCCCACACCTTCCCCGGTCGAATTTCGGCTGGGAGGCGGCGGCGGGTCCCCCATGCCCCCGTGCCAAGTACAGCCAGCCCCGGGCCGGGGAGGGAGGAGGTGGGGTGGGGAGAGGGGCTCTCGGGGGAGAATCGCCGCTTCCAGCGCTCCGCGCGGGCCTGCAGGGCGCGGGGGAGCCGGGGACTCGCGTGAGAGGCGAGGCCGGGCAGGGTGTGGTGCAGCCCGGCCTCAGCCCCGTCACCCCCCAGTCCCGCTTTCTCCCACATGCGGGGCCACCGCTTTGCTCCCCACTCTCCCCCGCTTTCCTTTCGCTCACACACCCCCGCCGCCGCCGCATTTCCTCGCTGGGGAGGGGGATGCCTGCTTGGAGGACGGGTCTTGGCCCGAGTAATGGCAGCTGCTCGACAGCGCCGAGGCTCCACAAGAGAGAGACGGCGGGGCCCCCGCAGGCCGGGCGAGGGGCCATGGCTCCCGTGCCCGCGGGGGGCAGGGGAGGGGACGGGGAAAGGGTGAACTCCGAGCCCCAGCTCTCCTCCCCCGGCGGCTGCGGGCGGTGCCACCCCCGCGGCCGGGACGGCCTCGCCGTCCGGCGGGGCACCGGGAGCCCGGCATCGCCTTGCCCCCAGGCGTAGCCCCGGGGGCTTCCTCGCCTCCCCCGAGTACTCTGGGGCACGGCCTGGGGGGTACAGGGGGCGATTTCTCCGCTCTCCGCCCCCGGCTCCCCGCGCCCTCCGGGGCAGCGCCGGGAAGGGCCCTCCCGGGGCCGTGCCGGACTCGGCGGTTCGGGGAACGCGGACTGGCGACGGGCTCGCTTTTGTTCGCGTTCCGGGGATCTTTGTGTGTGTGCACCCCCGAAGCCGTGTCTGCAGATAACTGCCCTCAGTGCACTTTGAGGGGTGTTCGCCTTCACCCCTTCCCTCGGGGCTGCTCAGAGGCCTGTCTCCTTTTTTTTCGGGGAAAGGATGGAAGTGTAGGTGTGGGAGTGCCCGTGGTAAGGATGATGGGGAGCTTCGGTGCGCTTTCCTGACCTTCCGTGTGTTCCAGACAACAGCCCCCTTGTAAAATGCTAATGTTAAGGATTTGGGAAACTTTGTGTGTCTTTTGGGGCTTATCCTGCAGACTTTGGGAATTTGTTTTTGGTCTTTTGTGAACTTTACAGATGCTAGAGGTGATGTGATTTGAGAAGAGGAAAAGGAGTGAAAAAACTTCAATTGAGTGCTGTTTGCTTTTATAATTTAACCTGAGATCATCTGGCATGGTCTCTGTATTGTAGGAGTAATTCTCTTTATTGTAGTTTTAAGATCTTGCTGCAATAGAAAAGAAACAGAATGAAAAATATTTTCTTGTCCTTCTTAATGCTGATATTCTTCCATTTATCTTGCTTTTGTAGGAAATTGTTTAATATTTTAGGGGTGAATGCTGAGACAGGTGTGAGGTGAGGGGAAAATGGGAGGGGAAATGCCAGTTTGTGGTTCAGGTTGCACTCATTTGGGTTTTTCTAGTTCCTCATCCTTCAGTATGAAGGACCTGGCATCTCTCCACATTTTTTTTTTTCAATTATCAACCACTCTTGAGTGCGCTACAGAAAGTCTTGAGAGAAGTCGACTGTTTGCTGACTAATGTTTTATATAAAAGTGGAAGTGCCCACAAAATAATTTCCAATTTTATGGGATTCATGGCATTAATTAATTCCGACTGTGGATTTATGGCCTTAAAATGCCAGCTTTTCCATGCCTCAACAAACCCTTTCTGCTTTAACCAGATAGTTACATGGGGAAGGGAGGGAAGGGAATGGTTCATGGGGTAGGGTAGTTCAACAGAGAGCACTTTATCTTGCTGATTGTGAGTTTGGTTTTGCTGAGTGTGGAAACAAGTGACTGTGTTGATGATGGCTCTCTTGGTTGTGGTGTGGATGGTGGTCTCTGCACCTGCAACTAATACTTGGTATCGAGTTCAGTAGCAAAGGTCTGAGTGAGAAAAATGACTCTTCCTCTCCACCTCATGACCTGGATGCGATGGAAATTGTCTTGTGTTGAACTCAGCTTTGTAAGGGGAGTTGTGAGTCTCTGGATGTTGGGAGGGGGTCTTAAAACTTTGTTGATGTGCTAGAAGATACTCTTCAACAGCTTGAAGCCTTGTAGCAAAAATTTTACAGGGTAGTTCACCTCTGAAGGTGTTTTTTGTTTCATTTTTTAAGTCTAAGTAAGCAAGCACTTGGCAGCTATTAAATATAAATGTAAAAAATCCAAATTGAGCTTGTTCACCAGAAATCAAAATTCTTAATTGTTTGACACAGTCTTTCTGTAGTAGGAGCCAGCGCAATGTTTCATAACCTTTCAGGAAAAAAGCAAGCACTATTGCAGTGACAAGGATTTCATTACTGGAATTGCTGTGCACACAGTGTGTGACTGGTAGTGTGTTGTGTGTCCGTACTGTTTGCAGGCAGCAGGCATTCTGTGGGATCTGCTGTTCAAGTGTCCTGGCTTTCCTCTGCCTTGGAGCAAAAGGGAGAAGGGACTGTTCAGCATGACCTGAGGCTTCTGCAGCAGAAGAGCCTGGGTCGTGTTTTTGCCTAAGGTCATCTCAAAATTAAGTGAGAAGGTGAAAGGCTGTGAAGTGTGTTTGGTATTTCTGCCTGCACATAAATAAACATGCTGGGTGCTGTTAGTGACATGGTGCTCCCTGAGCAGGTGGACTATGAATTTGGCCTCAAACTCACCTTGAAGTGGCTCAGGCTTCATCTAGACCATTGTGCATTTCTACCCGTGCACCACAGCCTGGGGACCACTGAGCTCTGTCATCTGCAGTCGCTGGGTTTGAATAAAATACCTAAAAAGGAAATAGATAGAAGATAATATTGAAGATGTTTTCTTAATTTTAGGCATCTAAATGTCTCTGTAGATGCTTGCATTGTCTAGTTAGTTAGCAAATTGTCTCATTTCACAAAGTTTGAGAATGAGGGGAATCATGCTTTGAAATTGAGGACCCAATTTCAGTCAACTAAGTTCACAAATTTTGGACATACCTGTTACTAATTTTCATAGTAACATAGCCTTCCAAAGTCTTTCAGGGTATTTATTTCTGGAAGTGTGTGAAGACTTCAGGCAGTGTGAAACAGTCAGGCTAAAAGTTCTGAAAGAGGTGATGATGAAGATGTCTTCAGGAAATTTCAGATTTGCTTCTTAAATGACTTTTAGGTAGATCCAGATTAGCATGTCAATAAAAGATGTCTTTTACCCATAATGCAGGTTGTTACAAATGCTAACTAGAGCTATAAACAAAATTAATCTGTGTAAGGTATATGTACCTCACTCTAGTGATGAACTTGGTTCATAAAATGTGGAATTGTTTAAAATTACGAGTGAAATGCACACATGATTTTACTTTCCTGAATGAAGTAGAGTTTGGAGATTTTTTTAAAAGGTCAGAATTGTTGGAGCAATTCTTTTTTCTCATATTTATCCAGCAAATACATAAATTTGTTTTAACTGTTGACCACTGATTTTGTTAATTGCAGTGGTTTTCCTTCCATATAATAGGACTTCGTTTAGCCATCCTTCTTTTCCATATTGTTTAGGAGGTAATGTAAGATCATGTTCTTTGTCTGCAGAGGGTTTTGTTCCTTGATTTTTGTTGGATTGGTTTAGTCTCAGGATGTGGTGAACACTCCCACAGTACGTGTGTAGTACCTGGAGCGTGGTGCCCTTGGTAGCTGGGCAGTGCAGTGTATGTCATCTTTTATATAGCTCATACATTTTAGGCTGTCAGTGTTGCCTGTGCTAAACATTGTGAACAAAGATTATTCTTGTCAGGTTCTGGATCATTTTTCATCAGTTGAATGTAAATTTATCTCCTAATTGGGTTATTGTTCTAAGGTTTAATCTTCCAGTCGCGGGAGTACAGCCTGCAAAATAGGTAGTTTATAAGATGACGTAATGACTTCATTTTTTAGGAATTTCTTTACTTGTTATTGCTGAGAGCATATGAAATGCAAAATAAATGTGGAAACCTCCACAAGCCCCTTCATTGCTGGGTGTAGTGGAGGTAACTGATGGACACCAGAGTGGCTGTGTCCATTACAATAAATGCTGTGGCCTCAAGCCTGCACAGGTGAACTCCTGTGGCACATGGGGCCATCTGGTTTCCAAGGTCTCTCCACATGCAGCTCCCACAAACACCAGGGTTGGATTGAGCCCATTTTCTTCACCGTATTTTCAATTGTAGTATTTAAATATAATTTTATCATATCTTTAAACCAATGTCTACCATCAAGTAAATTATGAAAGCCTGAATTATGTCTTTTTATTTATTTTTATCATACTGTGAATATTGAATTATATGGGGGGAAAAAAGGGAGTAAACCTAGCATTTTAGTAAGATTTCATTCATATTTACTTCTTCTCTTTTTTTTTCTCCCTGAAATGACCAGAGTGTTTTAGTTCTGTGAGCAGGGGACAGCAGGCACTGTGGTGATACGTAATGACATCTCCATGAACCCAAGTTAAAGCTCATGGTATCTAATTTTAGCCAGCTTTGGTAATATCCCATCAGAGCCTGATCCTTTAGCTGTACCCTGTAGATAAATTGAGAGTTTTGCGTACAAAAAGACTGGTTTTGATTTTCTACTAGGCTCTCATTTTACACTTCACTAGAATGCAAAAGGTGTCTCTTAACGAAAACACAGAGAAATGTAATTTGAGTGTAAAGTATGTTATTGATTAAAAAGGCAGTAATAATTTGTAATTTCAAAATTAGAAATGTATTAAAAATATAAGTAAAATATGGGTTATTGGTGTACTTACTAACAATCAGAATATCTTTACACTGTATTTAGTTTTAAATTCCAGGATTAAATAGTTGTGGAATAAAACATTGTGAATTCATGATTATGAGTCTTCATACAACTCTCACTTATACTATCATATAAAACTAGTTCTTAACAAATAATTTTAACACCAGACACAGTGAAATTTAAAGTACTAAAATCCTCTTATTCATTAAAAAAATAATTTAAACGTGCCAACAAAAATATCAGTAATATCCCATTTGCTCTTTTTGTGGAAATTGCATTTTTTGCACACAAAGAACTGGGCTCACTCTTAATTTTTTATCCAAAATAGGATACTATTGATTTGAGATCTAGTAATTTTAAAAAAGAAGAGTTAAACATATTCCTTCTTACCTCTCATTTCTCCTGTGTTTGTTACTATGTTAAATATAAACCAAGTTGCGTTATATTCCAATCTATGGTTTAATGCAACTGACTTAACCATGTTTTGGTTACAGAGTATAGGACTCTGCTAGTAGGTGTAGTACTCTAAAGCAGTGTTTTGGCAAGTGGGTATCTGTACTTTGATCCCATACACTTAGGGCATGGCATTGTTATCTGTCTTTTAAAGAGAGCAGGATGGGAGCTGTGTGCTGTGACTCACGGGACATGGCACTTAGTTTACTAATTTTAGCAGAGCGATTCTTGTCTGTCAACCTTAGGTTTTATTTGAACCTTCTGGAAAAGCGATGAAGTGAAACAAAATGGAGTTGAGAGAAAATGATTAGCAGAATCCCAAAGTAGCTGGAAATAGTACGCAGTGAAAAAGAAATTAAAAGTATGTAAGCTATGTCTATTGCTCAACAAATCTTTAAGATCTGAGAGACTGATCTGAGAGCTTTATCTTTCTTAGCACGCTATCATTTTCTGGTAAGTCTCACACAACATTTATGCATTCAGTAAGAGAGGATCTCACACTACAGATACCTGTTTGCAATTACAGATGCTTCTCAAGTCAGAAACCAGGCACCAGCCAAGTCTGCACTGGCTGCTTGTGCCTTATTGCTATTTTCTTGGTGTCATTGCTTGTAAAAGAAAACTTCCTAAGAGGAGAGTCTGTGCCTTGCATAACACTGCAGTGTGTGCATTCACATGTACAAATTAAAGTGAGAATTCTGCCTCAGAATGGTGGGGGGTTTCTCCAGTTTTCCTTCTGGTCGGTTTTTAATTTTGTGATCAATGTCTTAGGAGCTGTCATTGACTTCAGAGACAAGCTAAAACCCAGAGTTTATGCATAATCTCCTACCCCCAAGCAATTACTAGGATCCAGGTTCAAAATTGTACAAAATCAAAACAAAAGAATTGCTATTTCATAAAATGTAATCACAGGCCACACAGTCGCTGATTGTTCACTGATGAAAATTGATATTCACTGCAGAAAATTCATTGTTACCCATAGATTAATATTAATATAATGATGGAGACCTTGATCATATAAGCACTTGTTTCCCATGGGCATGAAAATGCATAGGCCTTGGAGCGTACTGATGAATAAGTGTAGTTCCACAAAAATAGTTTTAAATATTAAAACCTTAAAATTAAAAACCTTTAAAAATTAAAACCTTACGTATGACTCCAATATTCAAAGAAGAACACAGTCAAAATTAGTTGTGCTGATATAATTTTATGTAACGCTGTATTTTTGATTCTTCTATGGAGTTACATGGCAGTGTTACATGGGCATTTTTAATGCATTTTCAATATGAACAGTATGATCTGGTTTTTTTGCACACGCTAAATTTTACATTCATGCTTGTTTCCATTAAAGTTAAGGCACTTTTCTTACCTGTACATTAGTCTTTGAAGGAATTTGCAGTGCTTATGAAAAGAACAGAGAAAACGTGGATAATATTTTTCTACTAGTGATTCCTGCCATTTTCTGTATATCTTAAATCCTGTGTATTATAGAAAGCCTTAATTATAGATAAAGAAAATGATAAAAGAAGAAATTCCTATTGGAAAAACCAATACTGTTATGAGAAGAAAGGTTTATTCTTACACCAGGAAAACTAGAAAGTAAATATGTCAGGAAAATGTATTTTAACATAAGTTTGTGAATATGCAGGCAGGTTAGGTGATCAATTTTTTAAAATCATAGAACATAAATTAAAAACCTGAATTCTGAAAGTTATGTTGATTCATCCTGTTCTTATCATTTACCTGCAAACAGCAGGCAAATCTAGGCAATCCTTTTTGCTCCGCACAACAAATTGTTTAGTTAGAGTGAGTAATGTTCTCCTCACCTTGTGCTTCTATTCCTTCTTTGGTAAACATTCAAAATTGCAGGAAACTTTATTTATTTTTAATTAAAAGCAAAGAATAGTTATTAAATGTTTTCCCAGGAACCAGACTGACACCTTTTAGCTTCACATAACTATACCTGAGAATTTAGGACGTTCCTAAAAACTGGCTGCATGGACTTTTTTCAGGAAGCTTCAGTGTCAGTCATCCCATGCAAGCTGATATTTGGCAATACAATATGGCACACTGAATAATTTGGTATTGGCTCAAACATAAAAAAAAAAAAAAGCCCAAATAAAAATAGCTTTCTTAAAACTTCTTGGTGATAGTAAAATGTGAAAAACAATGAGAAGGGAAATAGATTTGCTAACAGATAACTCAGGGTGTCTGACTTCTTAGCAGTCTGACTAGAATGGAATATTAGGTTGTTTAAAAGCTGCCATATTAAAATGTTGGTTGGTTGGTTGGTTGGTTGGTGGTTTTTTTGTGTTAAAAGAAGATGTTTCGTTTCACTGAGACAGCTTTTTGAAGGAGAGTGCTGATGCATACCTAGGAGTATTTCAGACTGACAGTGTTGGAAAGTGAGAAACATGGACACTCCCAGTCTGTAATTTTGTCTTTCAGTTTTGCAGCTTTGTGTTCATCTTCTGCTTAGACTGACCTGAAATAAATAGACTTACAGGAAATATTTGTTGTAAGAAAGATATTCTTCCATTTCCTGCACACTTTCTACTCTGCTGGCTCCCAGAAGGTTTCTTTGTAAATCTCCTAATTGGAAGCATACTCCTAACTTCTCTCTGGTTCCAGACATGAAATTTCCTCTTGTTATTGAACTTGCACCTTTTAGGAAATACAGATTATGAGTCAATCATCTCCAGGAACCTGTTTGGTTAGGTTTTTTTGTTTGTTTGTTTTTTAATTCATGCTGATACTCTTTTTCTCAATAGTTTTAAAAAGTAGTATAAAAATAACCCATTTCCCAGTCAACCAAGTATTAGTCTATGTTTCCAGCCTAATTCCTGGAAACATGGAGCTTTCAATAAAATGGAAGAACTTTTGTTCTTCACACAGGCACAGGAAATACCAATAAATATCAACTAAAGCTGTGTGGTGGCGCAGATCCTTGGAGTACAGGTGCACCAAAGAGCGAGGAGCTGAACATGGTTTGCTCTGCCAAGTTAGTTGATAAGTAGTTACAGGGTTTCCTGGACCAGTGGGAAGGAATAGTATCCAAATTTCTGCTTGGCTCTTTTTCCAGGAGAACTGTCTTTCTTGATCAAAGTAGCATGTCATGTAATGCGGAGTTGTTTTCAGCCATCAGATGTCTCCTAAAAAGGTGTCAAAAATCAGGCAATTTTCTGAGGTAGAAAGCTACAGAATACTTGGTTTCCATACTATTCCACACAGTAGTAATTTAGATTATGGCTCCTGTTTTTACACATATGGAAGTTTTATTTGTTCCATTTTCTGAATGTTTTAATTTCTCTTTCTTGCAATAACTAAATATTTTAGCTGTAATGTTGAAACCTACTGCTTTTTAGGTCAAGCCTGTTCTGTCCTCTCCACATGCCTTGCCGCCTCCCACTGCAGTGCTCTTTCTCTTTGCGCATTTTCCAAGAGCTTCTTCCTAGGTAGCAGAAAAGAGCCATGTTACGCCTGCTTCTCTGAGAGGTTTGACGGAGATAAGAGATCTGGAGGGGTTAATTAGTGAAAGGCTGTAGTGGTTGTCTGCTTAGTGCCAGTAAGAGCTGGGAAATGCACATATGAAAAGAAGAAAGGGAGAGTTTGTTGTGAGATGCACATTCAGTGGAAGTCGAGGTATACCCTTGTCACAGGAGACAGGACTTTGCTGATGTCATTTGGTGCAGCTCTGTTGACTTTAGTGGAGCAATATTAGTTTACACCTGCAGAAAATTTTCTCCTGAATCTTTGGGAATGAGAATATAAAATGAAGTGTTTATGGGTGAGTGACAGAGAGAGTGCATGCGAGAGAGAGCATGCACGCACACACTTTCAGGCCTGATTGATTGTATGAAAAAAAACCCCTGGAGTTGAAAGAACATTATTTTAAATTAACATTCATTATCTTCACGCGTGAGATAACAGTTCACTTTGGACCAGATCCTAACACCATTATATTTCCTGAGCAGAGACTGCTTTTTTTTCTTGAGTGAGGTTATTCAGTGTGAGAATGGCAAAATGTAGTCAGATCTTTGACAATTAAAATATATGGTTTAGTCACTATATGTTAGAATAAAGCTGTGTTATTTCTGTCAGGAAAACACGGGGTTTTTTTCTTTTTACGAAAACCATTAAAAAGAAATGGTTACATATTCTTTGAAATGTGAAATAAAAAGTAAGGTCCCTTTTGTTTTTTTTAGGTCTCATCTTATGCCTGGAAAAGCTTGCAGCCATTTTAATTCATGCTGCATTCATTGATCCAGCAGTTAAATCATTTAATCACTGTGCAGCTACGTTGTCTACCTATTGGACGCTGTTAAAGTGTTCAGTAATATGCTTTGGGTTATTAGCTTCTAAATGTCACTTTTGAAAAAAAGAAAGGAAAAACAAAAAGCAAACAAACTATGAACACTCCAGTTAACTGATGAACATTATAAGGGAAAACACAATATGAATTCATGGTCTTATCACTTTTTTGTTCTGTACCTAATATAAGTAGAAAAAAACACATCATAGCGAACAAAGGAAAAAATCTGATTTTGATATTGTTTGGCAGTTCTTTTAAATACAGAGTTTTGCAACATTAAGTCATCTAATTAGGCAGCAGCTTGTATGAAATATTTTCATAACAGACATAGTTTGTGAGCATGTAATGAAAACCACATTTTAAAATTATAACCCCGAATAACTTTCTGAATTTAAATATTACTCTGAAGATGACTTATTCTGTAAGTATAATCATGTGAAAGAAAGTGGGAGAAGTTTGTATTTTACGTCAATGTCAACTAGAAAACTTAATACCTTGGACTTAAATGCTGCAGCTATAGAAACCCAATAATCAAAATACATAACAAAGGAAATAAGCCTAGCAGCAGCTAATAGGTGGCAGTGAAAAGCAGAGGAAAATGTTGTGATGCTTTTAAGTGTCCTGTATTTTCTGATAGGAGCTACTCACAATCAAATAAATCTCCTCTTGGTATGCAATAGGCAAGCATCTTGTCCAGAGAGAGATGGTAATTTCTTTGGCAGTGATGCACTTGGCACCAATGATTTTTAAAGACTCACCCATGTGCTTTTCAGTTATTTCCCTGCAGAGATGGAAAGAGAAGTTCATGCTCTTGTGAGGTACTGTTGTCTGTCTGAGTGCAGGTGGAGCAAGAAAGTGGTGTTTCATATGAAGATGGGAAATGTATTTCCCTCTTGTTCCATGAAGGCTCAGAATCCAGACATGCCAATTCCATCTGTTTGTGTCTGGATCCCTTACCTATTTCCTTGTGCTTTCCTGATCTACACTGAAAGCTTCATCAGATGAGAAGTTATGATCATGTTAAATATCTTCCTGTACCTTCAGCAGAGAGGCTCTAAACAGAGGAGATGGACAATTTTTCATCTTATTTGGTGTTTTCTTAATTAGAGAAATTTTCGGTAGTTTCACTCTCTGACTTCTAATAGTTCCTCTGCTTTATTATGTTAGATTATTGCAATTTTGGTACATCTTCTTGTTATAATTTCATCTGGGCATTCTGGGATGTCATTCTTTTTTTGAAGTAATGTCATGATAGATGTACATGAGGAGTTTGACAGCAGAGGAGGAATTTGACTAAAGGTTTAACAAATGCCATCCCACTGCTGAGTTAGACCTCAGTGAGGCAGTTTTAATGAGGATCTGATACTTTTGCTCTCCTTCTTTTGGAAGAACATTGAAAGGGCTGCAAACTCAGACGAATGTGCTGTCCTCGCTGTGTATTTCTTTACCAGTAAATAGGGAATTCAGTCATGGAAGGCAACTCGGTGAGGTTAAAGAAAGAAAGGTGCTGAAATCAGCAGCATGTCAAAGGAAAATGAGAATTCAGTGACAATAAAAGCAAAGTGTCAGTGTTAATGCAACATACTTTCAGGTTTTGAAGAGCTGAAGATGCCTCTTAAAAGCAGATTTGGGTGGCTGAATTGCAGTTTAGGAGCTGTCAAAGGACAGGCTGTTAAAGAAGGTTGAAGTCCTTGCAGGAGAGCAAACAAGCATCCCTTGAGCTCAGCCCATTCGGGTAGCTGTGGTGACCAGCTGTTTATCAAACAATACATGAAGTGCAATATTGCAGTGGGTATCAAACCTTTTCATATGTAAGTTGCTAAATTGAAGAAACAAAAAGAGCTCTTGACAGCTTGAAATTACAGCCCTGGTTTCCCACCTTTCTTCTGAGTTCCTCCGAATTAATGACATTAACTGAGCTGCCAGAGAGGGTGCAGAGCTGCTGGGAGCCGCTGTGGCAGGAACCCCACATCGGGCAGAAGTGCTGATTTACAGTCACTTTGTCTTGAATTTAAATGATGACCTTCACTTCCTGCGTCTCAGACTAGAGCAGGCTGCAGTGGAGGTAGCCTGGAGAAGGTGTTTGCTAATGAGGCTCTAGCACCTTAGCTAGCTATGCTGGGTAATCAGAAAGTGATAGATGATGTGGGGTTGTGTTTGGAAATTTCATTTAAAGTGTATATTTATGTACTTATAATTTTGACCTATTCAAGCCATTTGTATGGTCTGATGGTGTTTTCCACAAGACTAGGGATGTTGCTCTGGCTGAATTCCAGTTTGGCTGATTACATTCTGAGTACCTACATTTCTGTAAAGTTTCATCTGGATTTTGTTAGTGTTGTGTATTGAAATAGTAATGCATATGTGCTTGAAAACTTATAAAATCACAGCACAGGATAAAAAAAAGTTAGGAAAGTCCCTGCTCCAAATTACATTTGGTATTTGTGCATGAATAAGTATCGTGTGGCATGATACAGTACAGGAAAAATATGAAATGGCATATTCAGTAATTGCATTCATAGAAGAGGTAGGTTTTCAGGGTTTATGAAATAGGTTAAGTTGCTGAGTAGTGTGCACTGTTAAACATATGATGTATTATGCAGCAGGAATGGATATAATTCACTGGTAAGAGAAATAATGCTTGTTTGTATTGTAGTTAAACTGTATATATTTTTGCAAGGTTATCAGGCATGGATTTTACATGTGTGTCAACAGGGGAGTGGGAGCCAGTTTATGTGGTGATGTCAGAAGGACTTAGGCAGTCACAGATCTGCACGTGGCGATCATCTGCTGGCACAGAAACATTTCTCTTCTACATACAAAGGCACATTTTCTCATTTACCACTCAGTCTCTCAGAATCCTTCTTAAATTATGGTAGGAAGCACTTGCTGTTTGTTACTGTAGAGTAAGAGGTAGGTGAAAAAGAACCTAAGCCACATCCTGTTGTGGAGAGTTATTTTGCACAAATATGAATTTCAAAGCTGCAAGCTTGCTCTTAAAATTGATTGATATTAATAGTCAATATTAATCTGGAATGGATTTCCAGAGGAGATCAAAACAATCCAGTATTAAAACATACTGCATAACCAAAGCAGTCTAGTATTTACAAGAATTGTCGCAGTGTTCTTCCAAAAATAACTTGTCTGTTTAGAGATGCTTCATCCACGGTTCTTGTGTACCCCATTAGACAAAGTTATTAGAAGTAGATGGGAAAACAGCTTTCATTTTTAAAATGATTTCTGGCAAAATGCTTTTGACTAGTAGTTGTGAGTGAAATCATACCCAACTCAAATAGATTGTTCACAAAAAGAGGTTTGGGGTTTCTTTGGTTTTCTAGAAATGGGAAGAAATATTTTGAAGATATTTTAGACTTTCCATATTAACACGGGTGTTTCTTATTGTTAGTAGTTCTTTTTGCATAACTTCATTTCTAGTAAAGATAGTAAATAATGAATTTATTTATGTAATGTACTATGTACTTACACAACAGAAAAAATTACGACAATGTATGGGATTCTGAAAACTGCTCTTCTTTTAATTTTGGTCTGTCCAATGGCTTGTCCTTATTTTTGGCAATAATTTTTCTGTGTTACCCAGCTTAAATAATTGTACCTGTTTCTTTTGTATCAAACCTAGTGAAAATGCCATCACAAGCCCTTGTGACAGCAGCCAGCCTGTTATGTGTAAGTGAAAGGGATGAAGCCCCATCTGTCAGTGCTTTGAGACAGACAAGTATCTTACCCACTTCAATGTCTGTCTAGTTTTTGTCATCAGTGGACTTTTTCCTATTTTAAAAAAATCAGGAATAAGGATCAAGGAAAGCCATCCAGCATCCACATACTGCAAATTATGAAAATAAGATCCGTGTGACTTCTTACCTTTTTTTTTTCCCCTCCTGTATCATTTATTAAAGCTGTTATGGAATATCTGCTTAAGGCTAAAAGAGTTTAAATTCTCACTTAGCCTCATTAAGGTCTTGGGCTTGGTGTTTACCATTTCTGCTTTCATCAAGGCCACTTCCTCAGAGGCTTTTGCAGGAGACACATATGTTCTTATTAATAACATTCTTTGTTTTCTGTCTCAAATCATGGTAGAACTGTACTTTTTAATCGACAGGTTTTCTTTAAACTCCAAATTTTATTGCTGTTGTTCTACCTCTAAAGCAGAATTTTTTATTTTATATTTTTATGTTGTGGGTTGTCTCCTTCTATATTCACACATTTAAATGCTTCAGGCTATTCATTGTGTGTTTTCTGGGGGGTTTAACAGTTCAGACATTTCCACACAGACTGTCGGAGTCAGTTGGAGACTGTGTCAAAATCTGCTATCAGACTGCTAAGACGAATCTCCCACTGTCACTACAGAGAACTTCTCCAGAGCACAAAACATTGTTAAGAAATAGTTGAGGTACTGGAGGTGATGCTATCTGTAGCTCCATCAGTAGCTTTGCCTTAGTGCTCTTAGAATGCTTTCTATAAAAGACTCCATGCCCTCAGGTGCTTAGTGGCCAGGTGTAGCTGTTGAAGTCACATGATGAACTGTACTAGTGCCCTCAAAATAGAAAAGGAGTTGATTTACCAACAGGCAACTTTTTAAAAATATCTTTAATTCACATAAACATTTTCTATTTTGATTACTTTGTTCTCCCTCAGAGTTTTTAAAATTTATCTGAGTTTTCTTTCTCTGGTTGGGAGGAAACCAAAAGTGGCACAGTTAGTACCTTCTATACTTATTCATTGCAAAGATAAAATACTGGTCTTAACTGAAAGGACATATATGTAGTCCAGTAGTTTGAATATACATGAAGAGTTCATGTCTCAAAGAATTCTGGTTATTGGTGAGCAACCTCTCTTTATTTTAGCTGTAAATTTAAACTTTGAACAATGAACGTGCTTAGACTAATGATGTGCTTATTAGGTTAAAAAAAGAACAAGATTTTAATAGGAAAAAATTATCACAAGACAAAACAGCACATGATCTCATTAGCATTTATGGATTGCTGAACTGCAGTTTAAAAGTCACATTTCTGTCTTAAGAAGTTTTCCACAATAGTCATACAAGCAAAATTAAATAGTGTTGTTTTAGTTTGTTTACTTGGGGTCAGATTTGCAATGATCAGAGTGATTAAAGTTGCAGTTGTCTGCAAAGGCAGCACTAATTAACTGCAATTCATGTTAGTGGGACTATGAATAAATGTTGGTTCTGAAAGTCTCATCACGTATGGACATCATATCTCTTTTCAGACATCTTTGAAAATCTGGCCCTTAGGACAGATTACATCTTTCCTCTTATTTCAGTGGTTTTCCCTTAGCAGTTTCCCATTTTACTCTGCTCAGGAAGGTCCATCAATTTTAAACAGCGTTTTGTAGTAATTTCTGTATCTAAGAGTTTATACTTGTCAGGAGGGATAGATTGACAGAAGAGACTTGGCCCTGGCTTTCCATTCAGTATTTTACTTCTTTGCTCTAATAACATAAATAGTTCTTAGGATGAGTCTTTTCATCCATAGATGTTTAAGTGCTGCAGAAAAGGGATTAGCGTAATTAGTTTTGCATTTGGAAATGGTAGTGTGGAGATGTGCAGTGACTTGCCTGAAGTTAACAAGCACAGGAGGCAACTACCAAGTTAGGAGCCCTGGTGCTCAGTCTGCTTTCTTCAGCAAATGGAGTTTCAGAGAGCTTGATCTATCCACACAAGAATCTTCTAAATGGAGTGATTTGGTACTTAGACAGTGTGAGTCATGTTCTGGGATGCTGGCTGTGTTTTTTTGTGATATTTCCGTTTCACAGCTTCGGGGGCTCAGCGGGGGCCTTTGGTCTGGTTACCATATGAAGTTCATCAGGGGTGACAGGGGAAAGCAGCTTAATGTGCTCATGTTATTTTTGTCTATAGTAGAAATTTGTTATGGGGACTGTTTCTGTTTTGCATAAAGTCACCAAAATAGTGCATTGACTGTAAGCTAACTGGAGGTGCTCAGGACTATTTACAGCAAAATTGCCTGGACAGTGTTAGTTATTGAGTGTAATTATTTTGATCTCTCAGAGAGCAAAGCATAAAAGCCACTTATCAACCTTCCTAAATTGCACACCCTCTTAATTGTGGTGCTGAAGTTGGGTACCTTCACTAGGCCTTCTAGACTCAGCTTTTTGTGTAATGGTTCTCTGACAGCAAAATGAAAAAAAATAAAAATAAAAACAAATCTTACAAAGTGCTGTGGGCATAAAAACGTTCAAGGCTACAAGATCCTCTGCCAAGATGGTTTGTGGAAAAACACTAATAACCTTATCCAGCTGCTACTCACCATGGAGTACTTACCACCCTCTTGCTTTTCTTTCTCAAAATTGACTGTAGAGGAATATCTGCTGTAGGTACTGTGAGAGCTCCTGCGCAGTTTGTTTGCTTTTCTCTACCCCATTGACTGAAGTGGATTAAAGCAAACTTTTCAGGCAGGAGAACAGGCATGTGGTCAGTTTTCCTTAAATTAATTCCTGTAACTTGCTCAGCTGAGGTTTGTTCCTGATTCCAAAGGCTGGAGACCCTTGCCTTCAAGGATTCAAGTAGCCAACACTATTTTAGCAGCCCTGAGCTAAGGCTAGATTTCTCTTTAGGACTCCTTCTCTTCACCACAGCAGAAAGGCTCAGGATACTTCATGTTTTCTTCAAATTAAAAGATTCTCCAGCTTCCTTGGAGCAGAGTCAGTTCTTCTGGTCAGAGCTTGATTTAGAGAAAGAACTGGTATTTTTGGGCCTTACAGGTGTCTTAGATGGGAAGGCATCTGATTGAAACATGCAGGTCTGTTTGCTGAGTCAGTAAAAATACCTAATCTTTATTACTTTTATTTACAACCTGCTTGTATTAATAAGATAGGATTTAGATTTATTGTGAATTCGATGTTGACATTGGTGTTCCAACAGAGAGGCTGAAACTATTCTGTTACATATGTTACCTTCTCCATCTTTAGCCCTGGAGTATCCCATATATTTGAGTAGCTTCATGTCATGCACCAGGAATTCAGTAAATGTGTCTTTTCCCTGTGGTTCTTATGATCTCTGCAAATATGTCTAGAGGGAGGTGATTGTGGAAGAGAGTAAAAAACCACTTAAGCCACAGTATTAGTGTGAGGATGACAGCACACAGCCAGTCTGGCTAAGTGTGCATTGGAAGCCAGGCTGTAGGATCTAAACAGGAGCATTTCAGATGGAGGAGCCTGACATGATGTCTATATTACACATGTTTGTTGTGACTGCTTTTAAGTGTTTGCTGGGTAGGACAAATATGGCCAAACTGGCTCACCCTGTGGGGATTGCACACTAAAATTCCTGTGTGGATATGAGCAAAAACTCCTGTACCCTGTGCTTTGGACAGCTGAGAGCTCCCAAAATGAAGGTTGAGACTTGTCTCAGTGTTGAGTACTAGGCTGCTGTTTGCTTCAACAGCCCTTGTTGACTGATTTCTTCCAAATCCAGTGATCTGAGTTTATTCAGCCCTTGTGGCACCAGCATGGCCCTACTGCCAGGTACATGACTGGCAGCCTCATGGGAGCTGTACCTGAAATATTGTGAGCCAGGAGCTGTGGCTGCCCACCACGGGCTGGTGAGAGTAACTCATTTGGTTTCTGCAATGATTTACCAGACTCATTTTTGTGCTTGTAACAGATTCTGAATATACTTCTCTATGGCATGGTTTCTTCCCTGTAAAGCAGCAGTATCAGCACTTTGCTGTATTATGAGGCATTTGGAGTATAAATTAGAGGGGGAATAGCTGCTAAGGCATACACTTCCATTTCATTCTGTGAACAGGTCTGCTTCTAAGGCAGAAAGAGATAAAGATAATATGCCAATAGTTGTAGCACTAGAAGAATAGAAAATTAGAAGTAAGAAGAGACAAGATTGAGACAAAGTGGTATTGATAATAATGAAGGCAAGTGCAAAAGCAAAAGGCAAGCAGATTTAACATGCTAAATTGATTAATAGCTCAGTAAAAATGGCTGGAATTTCAAGTTGCTAGTACACCCATAGTAGCAGGAAATGGAAATATGTTTAGGTCCTAGAAATAGTGAGAAACACTTGCTACTATGATATTCAGATTAGTTTTAAAGGAAGTGCTACAATAAGAACCAGCAAATTTTGTACTTAGTAACTAAATTAATGTTACTTTGAAATTGAGAAACTGCTTGTAACTTAGGAAGGAATGTCAAGAGAAGTTGGATCGTTTTCCTCCAGAGAAATAACTTCCTTTATAATCTTCACCAAGAGACAACTAATCTTGCTAGCAATTCTCATACCAGCACTGTGCTGCTATTTTTTCATTCAGAGTGAATGTCTCAACTCTGGGAAGAGTGAAATGTGTTTCAATTTACATTTGCTCATAGCCCATTTTTTACTTTTTGCTGTGACATCAGAAGTTCTGTTGTCATCAACAAGCTGAGGCATTCACTGTGATTCAATCTGTAGCTGCCCCCAGAGCTTTTGAGAGAACTGAATATTGTCACAGAAATTGTCTGGTTTCAGGCTTCAGGTCAGAGGGTTCTTGTGCTGTTGAGCACCCTCTTGGATTTCTTTCTTAGTATAATTAAACAGGAATGTTCACTCATTGAATCTGAATATTCACTCATGGAATCTGAATATCCATCATTCAAGAGTGACTGGACAGTTCAGTAATCAGCATGTGTATGTTGGCGTTTCTTCCATTTTGCAAAAAAATGAAGACTTTTAATGAAATCTCAACAAAATAGATAGATTTTTTTTAAACTGGTCAAGAAACATTCCTGGTGTCGCAGCAAGCCTGTAGCACTGCTGGGAAGTGATCTTGGCCATACCTGCAGGACAGACCTTCTTAAACAAATTTATCTGCTATGCTGTTGAAGGTGGCTGTCAGCAACTGGCCATGCATTGTCATTTCTGCTTAAAAAAGATGGGAGTGGCACATGTGACAGGAGACTCAGAACCAGAATAGTCAGTGCAATCTTCCTGCAGCTCAGCTTTTCTATTTCTTAGACTTTTAGCTGAGTCTTCCAGAGGGCTTATCAGGTCAGGAAGTCTGTTTTAATTCTTTCTCAAAAAAACAGTTGCACAGATTTTACACTAGCTTTTCTTTTTCTAAAGAAAAACAAGAGAAAGTAGACTGAGAAGAAAACTTTCTTGTCTAGGATCATAAATTATTAGAAATACTGATTTAAAAAAAAAAAGGAATACGTGGAGACAATATAATTACTTCTCACATTTCCTTATGTCGCTTACTTGAAACAGCAGCTAAAACACTCCCAATAAAAAGAACTATTGCATTTTTAAATAATGAGATTTGCTTTCTGATATGTACTTCTGTGGCTTGCTTTCTTCTGTTAGCTGTGACCAAGTAAAAACATAAGTCAGTTTATTTTTTATTCCTTCTAATTAACATTTTCATGTTCACTGTATGCAATAAACTTTCAAAGCAGTTTTGGGGTGATTTAAAAGAATATTTGTGATTTATTGATTGGTACCACTTTTTAAAAAATCTTTGGGCTTTTTGAGATGCTGGCAAATGGGAAATAAAAGGCAAGAAGAACCTTCAAGAAAATCAGGCAGAGCACAGATGAAACATCTCGTATCGCTTTCCCACGACTGCAGGAAACAAGATACAAGAAGGAGAGGGGAGGATGTCAGGGAGGTGGCCTATAATCCATGAAAATTTATAGCAAATCAGTTGGACAACTGAGAAGGCTCTTGGCATGGGAAAATTACTAAAATAAACTGAATTCAACAGAGAAGTATGCAGATACTATGGCAAAGGAGAAGAGCAGTGAGCAGGTCATGAATGTGGGAGAAACAGAATTTAGGGTACCAAAATTATATCAGTGTGATGAATTACCTGAAGGAAACAAGTGCCCTGATGTTTTCTTTCTTCGTTGTCTTCTTGTTTTTTGAAAGTAAGGATTTGCAGAAAAATATATAATTGAGTGAAAGAGAAATCCAGCACGTTTTTAATTATGAGAGAAAAAATGATGAAGTCTACTACTCCTTCTTGGATGAGATCCAGGGAAGGCAAAGCTGTTGTTTAGGATTCCAAATATCTTTATCCTGTTTTTAATTGAAATAGATGTACACCTTGTAACATCTCAAAATAGTTAGGAAGGCATTTTGTAGTATGAGATGCATTTTAGCTGTTACTGACTACTTTTGTTTCAGAATTTCTAGAAAATCTATGTGTCTTCCAGCTAGCTGCCCTATACCAAACAGATTTTTTTTCTTCAAGAAAAACAATTGAGTGTCTCGAATTTTTGTGCACTTGTTATTTATCATATAAATGATAAGTCCAATGCAAAATGCATATAATTCTTCATGCCATTATATTATTTCTTGTTTCACTGTCTGCTACCTCCTGTGCTATAAAAGTGCAGTCTCTTTGTAATACAGTTCGGATTTTTTTTTCAATTGAGCGATTCAAAGATACTGCATGAGGGAGAAGCAATTTAAGTGACATGGCTACATTCTTAAGCTGTAACAATGATAAATTAGTAACATTGCTTTAGGAGTTTGCAGTCATTTTGCTTTTGATAAGATTTGAAGAACTGTATTGCTTAAACTTGTTTTATTCTTCACATACCATAGAAATTTAATAGTATGGTTCTGTACAGATTCTTGACTGAATTATGGCTAGATTTGTTCCTTAGACTAGTTTACTGTTATTAATGTGTAAATATCTAATATAATTTATTTCCTTGGCAGTGCTGTACATTTGTATTTGATTTATATTTACAAAGCCAAAATCTTATAATCAATAATAGAACCAAACTATTTGCATAGCTTTCTTTTTGATCTTTGTTTTCTTATCTGCATAAACATTACTGCAGGCTCCTGGGCTGGTACTTGTGGTAAATGGATGTTTGACGTTTTGTATTTCTGTTCCATCTTATCTGTTTATCAGCCGTGTAGTCCAGCATCTCTTCCAGAACATGCTTATTCACAAAAACTATTGGCTGTTGTCAGGATTGAGACTGGAGGGCTGTAAGCAGTAATGAGATGTGAAACTTGGAACTCATATCTTTAAAACATCCATCTACCTGATTTGCTGCTGTGCTGAAAAGATTGTTTATTCATCTTGGATATTTTGAAATTAGTTTCTTTTAGTTGATTTTTAGAAGAGAGACGGTTACTGGAGCAGAGAATTAAACTGAAACTCCGCTTCTCTTAAAATCTAATTATTTAGAATTCATGTCAGAACTTTAGATCTATGTATTTTTCCGATATGCAGTCTTTCAAAATAATTTCTGTAATCCCTGGGATAAAGCTCTGGTGTAGGATTATTTCTGACTCATGATGGTGGAGTGAGAGAGGAGAGATGGAGCTGGGAGATTTGTCTTTGCTATTTACAGACCTTGGACAAGCCCTTTGACCTTTCAAAGACTAGATTCTCCCAGCTTTAGTTTATGGGCAGGCATTTGAAGTTCTTTGAAAGATCTTACAAAAAAATCAACTTCTGTAGGGTGCTAGTAATTACACCAGAGAAAATTAGCTACCCAGTCACCTGGTCTTAGTATCTTCTTTGAAGGTTATCTATGAGCTTTGGAAATTAAATATTTTCCTGGGGCTTGGATAATATTTAGTACCCTGGAGCTCTACATCCTATGACAAATCCACTATTGAGGGTACTGCCCAAATACATCAATTCATGGTTTTGAGCTGTGGGATTATGCATGGAATCAACTTGTGGACATGACCCAGTGGAGGATAATGTTTCCTCCTCCAGAATTAGACTGAATCATCCCACAGAATTTTTCTGTTGCCAGTTTCTACCTCTGTGCAACTCCTGCTACCATCCCTGGTTTCTGAGCACAGTGGTGCCAGGCTATCTCCAGTGAAAGCATTTCCCAGTCCTACTCTCATGGGGATCTGTCTGAGGAGCTCCATCCCTCTCAGGCCCTGACCTTGTGGGGCCTCTTCTGTGCCAGGCACGTGTGAACAAGAGCTTTTCTGTTTGTCTTTATGCTCCTGGGTGGTGGTGGGGGGCATCTCACAACCATCTCCTCTCTCACACTTGTCTGGTCACACTGGTCACTCTGTCCTCGGGTCATTCAAACCCATTGAGAGTGATTTCCTCTGCATTCTTACAGTGCCATTGTGAGAATTGTCACCTGCATTTAAAATGTTGTGAATGAAGGCTATTTGCATTTTTGCCTTTAACAATGTATTTGAAGTATTGAAGAGTTCATAAGCTCTTTAACTAATCCAGAGCTTTGTGTTAGTAATTAAAAAAAAGATGAGTAGTGGCAGTTTTCATCAGAGCTGAAGGTCACTGGAGGCATAATGTATTAAGAAAATGTAGCACATAATTTCCTTTCTCCAGATTCTTTTGTGAAAATTGAAATAGGTATGGATTTTTAAGAACACCTGGTTTTTGTAAGAGTTTTGCTTTCAGTAGTCAGTACAATTAAAAATACAATTTAAAAAAGGAAAACTGCTGTAATTTTAATTCTTGCTTCTGTACGGATGAGAAAAATTAAATTCCAGGTACAAACTAATGGTCAGTATCACAGTGATGAATGTTTATGCACTGGAGGTTTTTATAATGTACATGAGAGTTAGTTTCTCCTGCCTAGCATGATCTTAAGCTTTTAGATTTAGTGAGTAAGTGAGGCACATGGACATTTGGTCTCTAACCTTAGGGAATGTGCAGCTATCTAGGATTTGAGGGTTTGTGCCATGTTGAATAAATACTTAATTATTTGTGCAAGTGGCAGCACTCCAGCAGGGCAGCTGAGCACTTCCAGCCTGGCTGTCCATCAGCTGCTCCAGCTTTGGTGTGGAGCAGCTCCTTGCTGAGCATTCCTGAATCCCAGGTAAACCATGCTGTAGTCAAGAACCCTGGTGAATCACACCTTTATAGCCCAAGTATTAAAAGATCCTACCTTGACTTCCATAAATGACTGCAAATACTAATGCAGAGATGTCACAAATATTTGTTTTGGGTTGTACATCTGTTAATTATCCTACAGCGGTCGATAAATGATTGCACAGAACCTGGGTGCACAGTCACAATTGTTAATCACTTTTTGTAGGGTTTTGGAATAGGATAATTCAGTTATTAAAACTAAAAGTACTTGAAGGTTTTTTAATAAAAAAATCTCAGCATGTTTAGCAGCATTGGTACACACCTACCTACCCCTGAAGTACGGCCTCAACTCACACTCTTCTAGCATCCTCTCCAAGTGTGGATAATTATGAAAACTCTGCTGACCTTTCTGACACTTGAGTTTAAATGAGTCCTTAAAATACACTGTCCTCACTTTCTTGTTTTAAAACATTAGCTTGTTAGCGGACTTCTGCCATTCATATTTTTAATGTAAGGCTAGTAATATATGTCTGAATTCACCATTTGTGAAGAAACTGTCCTGTTGATGTGTTTAGCTTGGCTTTGCTTATGCAGAATATTTGTGTGTAAACATGGCAGATACTGTTTCTCAATGTTCTTTTTTGTCTGTAGTACTTCAAAGAGTCCCTTGTATAATTTCATATATCACTTAGTCATAAACCCTCTGAATATACATTGTGGAAGCTTCAGAAAAGTGTTAATTGTATTCCACTGCAGTGGTAGCCAGAAGGTCAGGATCTAAAATTAATGTATTTCTGACTAATTTGAATTTTGTATCAAGGTTGATTTTTCATGGTTACTACTCAATGTAGCATACTAATTTATGGCTAACATATTACATATTTTTCCTGTAAAAACAAGGAGGCCTTTCCTTTCTCACAGATATAGGCATGCTATCTAAACATTTCTGCAGTAGAAATAATTAAATGCATGGGTAGATTCTTGGACTCATCTCAAATGTGTGCAAAAAGTCTATAAAATGGAAAAAACCTTTTTTTTGAAAGGAATCAACTAGAGATTTTTAGGTGAGATTAATTAGCTTTCATTGTTATTATCAACATATACATCTGGAAGCATTTTGAAAGAGTTTTTGATTTATTTCTTTAAGGAAGATGTGTATTAGCTGCCTTCCAATACAATTTTATTCCTCATTGGTGAACAGTTGAGTACAATTATCTTTGGATTAATCAGTTTTGAAGTCTTTTCCAGTGATAATGTATAGAGAGGATTAAGAGAGAGATTACCAAAGCATTAGGAGTTTTTTCTGGTTGTTTTTAAGAAGGAATCCTTGCCTTAAGTCAATTGCAAAATTATTTCCTTGTAAGAAACTGTTGAGCAAACTGAAAAAATAAAATCACCTATGGCAGGATCTGTGTTTCTTGGAGCTTGAGAGGGAAATGTGCAAGCAGTGGGGTCCTATTTTGGTTATGCACCTTCTTTTGTAACTCTTTCTTTCCTTGTTACGTGGTAAGGCAGGGTTGTCTTTCTACCATTAGAAATTTTAAAGTTCCTTTTCTCTTTCTTTTTCTCTGTTAGATGAGCAGCAATAAAGGAGAGGAATAACATCCCTTCTCACATCCTCTGCTACCATTTTTCATTGGGGAATAGTTTTGTTTTCCTTGTGCTCATTTTTCATGGGTATTAACTTGCTCCATAGTGTACTCTAGTTTGACCTTTATTTTATGTTTTACTTTGGATATCATCAGAGTGATGATACAATTTAAACAAAGTTCTGTAAGGTTATTTTAATTGAATGTTTGTGTAACTCTGCTTGCTTCTGTAATGACTGAAATTAACTTATCTGGAGCTTGGAAAGACTGTCCTATGTATTATTTCATAATTTAAAAAAATAATTAAATTAATGCAGTGTTCTATTGAACAGATCTGAGATCATAGTTCATTTGCTTTTGGCTTTAGGGAACCAAAGTGCAGCCACAACCTGAATTCCTGCTGGTGAAAGGCTTCTTCCAAGCCTCCAGTTACACCAAAAATGGTGTGTGACATAGTTCCAGCTCTGGGAGTCACTAGCTAACCTTCTCCTGTAGGAATCAGCTTTCGAATCATGATTACTTGTTTTTCATGGCAGATTACAGCAGCCCTGGTTTAGCTCTGGGGTTGTATCACATCAGACAAACCTGTGTGGATAGTGTTAGGTAGCTCCATCACTTTCATGGCTCCAGTGTTTTTTGTCTGGGATTTTGGGTTTTTTTTCTCATTTCAAATTTATTGGAGAGGCTGGAGAATAAGGGGTTGAGAATGGCTTAGACCATGCTGTAAGATGAGTATAGTTACACTTAATATCCCAGGATACTTTCGGGATCTGTTCACTGCTGTCCTCATTCTTCTGGTACCTCGGTGTTGGTGTCATGGTGTGGAGCCTGTTCTACAGTTTGCAGCTTGTCTTTATTTGCTTAACAGTAATAAGTTCTGATTATCCAAACCATTTTTGCTGCCATGTTTGCATCCATGGCTGTGTATGAGGAACAAGCCTGCCATTTTCATTATACTTCCAAAGTGGCAAAAGTTTCCATTACAGATCCGTTTTTGTTATATCTGTACAAGAGTCACTCTGCTTATGTCAGGGAAATACCACCTGCTAAATGACACAGGGTACTTGTGCAAAAACTGTGTATGCGAGTCCTAAAACCCATAAAGGTGGAAACAAAGAACAATCTGTCATTTGAGACATTAATCAAGACTGGCTTTTTCAAAATGTCCATTGGACTCTGTTTTGAAATGTAGCTGATTTTAAGAGTGACCCTTATTCCTTGCCTATAACTCATCACATGTGACAAGTGGAAGAAGTAGGGAGTGCACTTTATGTGAGATTTGCCCATGGGTCTGGCCAAAACCTAGAGACCGAGCCAGGATGGTTAGCAAAAGGCAATATTTGAGCTGGGTCATAAACCTTGAAAAGCCAGTCATAAATCATAATTCAGGTTTTTTGTTTCCTCGATGGTGTAACTCTTCAGAGAATGGAGCCTGAAATTATTTACCAAAGCCCATTTTTTTTGTGTTCAGAGAAGTGTTTAGGAAACCTTAACCAGGGTTTATTAAGCATATCTGTCAGAGACAAAACCAGAATTGTTGGTCTCCAAGCAGCAAGCGGCACTGAGAGGCTAACTGGTGTGGTCAGAAAGGATATTTAATTTCAAAGGATAAACTACAGGATTCTTTGTTTTGGGATTTTTTTTTTAAATGTGAAATCAAGCTTATCTAGTTTATGCCTTATCTAGTTTAATGTATGAGAACTGTAAATTCAGCTACGTTAAGCAAACAATTTATTTTGGTTTTATTCCATTTTCTCTTTGTTTTAATAAATTTTAGGTTTGTTAGGATTACTGTTGTGTACTTAATTTAATACAGATGTCTTCAAAGAGTAAAGAAAAATCCATAACTCTTAAAGAGAATAGCTGAAGGGGAAAAAATGTCTCTGAAACTCCTTTTCATTCCTCTGTGGTCCTGCTGGAGGGGTTTGGATTAAAGGATTGTATCAGGAAGTCATCTTGCTGCAGTTGGTAACTGTAAGAGAGAGACCAAAAACCAAAGAAGAGATAAAGACTTAATGTTTTCAGTCATAACATTAAAATCTTAAAGTTTTCAAAGTCTCATGAAGTATAGAAATATAAATAATATAAAGAGAGAGTAACAGGTCCTGTCTGTGAGGTGATGGGATGGGATGGATGTGTATTCTGTTTGTTTTGGTAGTTAAATAGTAAAAAAAAAATAGTAATATGAAACAAGAGGTGAAATGATCATGCGGTGTTTTTTTCTTCTCTTTCAGCTTCATAAAACAAGATCAAGAAATCAGATATTTATGAGTAACTTGTAATTTTATAAGGCATAAATACCATGGAGGTCATATAGTTAAATATAGTGGCTCAATTTTCAAAAAGGGCTTGATGATATAAAGTCTAATAACAGTGGCAGCAAAGCACGTCTAGAGAAGGGTAATCAAATCTCATGATTTAGGACATAAGCACATTACCTGTAGCATCTGGAAAGGCCTCGTTCCTCTCTGTCACCTGTGAAGCTTTCTGCAATTAGTAAGGCTCATTCTGGTTATTTGTAGTGCCTGATTTCTTTGAAGCATTCCTCCTAGCAGTAGTTAGGGGTAGGATGCAGTCTTCTGTATGTCATCATATCATATCTCACTGTCACAGAGCAGTGCCTGTGCTGCTGCTGCGTTGAATGACACTGGCATGGTCTGAAACAAAAGATCCTGGCGATGTGATGCTGTGAAAGCACGTAATTGCCTGAGCCAACATCAAATAGAAGTGAACTTGAACAGTTTTTGCACATTACTTTGAGAATTAATTCAACTCTTTGTAAAAATCAGTTGTTACAGTTCATACAAAAATCCCCATCTCTTACAAGCAGCAGTAAGATAATTGAATGCATGAAGTAGGCAATTTCTTTTGACATAAAATGGAAGTGTATTTTATATCTGATTTTTGCTTTAGCTTTTTATTTCTGTGGTTTGCTCTAAATAACAACTGCTGGTTAAAATATTTTATTTAAGTGCAATATGAAGAGTATATACAGAATTAATTTCAATGTGAGGTCCTCCTTTCTCAGTAAAACCTATAGGAATGAATTTAGATGCAGTTTCCTCTTAGTCAGGAAATGAGTAAAGAGTAACATGTTTCAGCAGGTAAAAGAACATTGTATTAACCCTTTAATAAATCAAAGGAAGAGATAAAGATGGCTTCCAAGGCTGAAGGCTGGAATTATAGCATCAGATGACTCCTAACTGTGAAATCCTGAATGACTCCTCCAGAGTGAAGTCCTGGAAGGGACTGGGGCATATCCTGCAAGCAGGCTTGCTGACCCATGGGATGTAATTCCATATACAGCTTCTCTGGGAACAGAGCTTGAAACCTGGGCTTCAGCATTTTAAAATTTATTTTACATTCCATTTTATAACTTTCCATGGAGTCCATAAAAGTCAAGGTCAAATTGAAGGAATAAAGGAAGGAGTTTATTTTAAATTATTGAAGACAAAGACATCAATATGGAAATTTTTTACTGCTTATAAGTTTGCAGTTTCTTTTTATTGAACTTGTTAAACTGTTTAGAAGTAATCAGAAAATGCATGCAGGAATCAAGCTCAGACCAACCAAATAAATTTGATTAACTGAGTGCTGATAAAGAAAAGAGGATGAGATGACAGTTCCAGTAGTGATATGATATAGAGGACAAAGGCCACAACATTATAAAACAGGATGAAAAATTTGTACTTTATACAAAGGTACCGCTGATCTGAAATAAACAGCCTTTTGACCTAGGAGTCAAAGTTAGAGAAAGTTAGCCTCTTGAAATAACTAAGGATATTAATTTTCTAACTCAACTTTCTACTTGATGAAAGAATTGTTGTAAAACACTGAAGAAAATTCTGCATTTATGCTTTTGCAGTTTCATTTTGTCTGGATAGATAGCCACATTTATTAAAATCACACTTCTTACAAGAAAAATTAAAAAGTGTCTTACACTGCATTTTTTTCTTAATTAAAAACTCAATCTGACAAGAAAAAAATTCAAAATACGCATTATTCACATTAAAAATTATAGTATATATTAGACATTGCCATTAATCTTCTACTAGAATTGCAATGATATCACTTGGGTTATAAAGGAAATACCCCTGGCTTTGTTTGGGGCTTTTTAGGAAAGATTGCAGTTATTTAAGCCTTTCTCAATGAAAAACACAACTGCACTATTTTTCTTCAGGCAGATGGGGAAAGTAAGATATCTTCAGTTATTCAAAGATGTCCATATGGAAAATGAAAACATATTGATGAAATTTTTCGTCCAAAAAAGGCAAAGTAGCAGAAAAATCAATAATATGCTGGCTAGAGCCCTTAGCTGAGATGTAAGAAATTCAGTTGTAAGCGTGACCTTATACCAGGCAAGTGTAGCACTGTGTAAAACAGGTAGCCTGAGTGCAGTGTGTGTGATTTAAATCCAGCCACATGAACTTCTCATCCTAATCTCACTTTATCTTCTCTGGAGAGAAATGGTTAATTTTAGGGCTTAATTCATCTGACCTATTTGCGATGTCGGCTTCACAACAAGATGAGTTGTAGCCTTGAGTAGATCATGTCAAGTGTGAAGGGAGCATGGAGTGATTAGCTCAGGAATAGATGTCTGCATTCAATCCGTTTTTCCAGCCTCTCACGTTGGAGGCTGCGGTAACAAAAGGACAGAGCTGCAGGAGGACTCTGGCTGTGGAGCTGGAGCTTCAGCACCCCTCACCTGCAGTGCCAGATGCTCCAGGTGAGCTGAGGGGATTTTAGCTACATTCCCACATGCCTACTACTGTATTTCCACAAGCCATCTTGGGACCAATAAAACGATATTTTTCGAAGGAGAGAGCTTTATGAGAAAACTGTGCAGCTCAGTGTTCGTTTCTACTCTAGTGTGACAATCTGCTTCACTGAAAGGATCATAAAACACTTGGACTAGAAGGAGGGAGCACACTGACATTCAGCAGCCTTGCCAAAAGTAGAATAAACATTTCTTGATTTGGGGAGATGAAGTTTCAAATGTCCTCCTCTGAGTGACCACATTATGGAAAGAATATCAGTTTTGTTTGTCAGTGTTATTTCCTGTTCTCGAGTTGCTTAATATGCTCTCATTTTTGCAACACAGCTCACAGGGAAAAGAATTCTTGGTGTAGTGGTTCTCCTCTTTCAGATTCAGAAATCTGCTCTTTTAAGAAAGCTAAAACCCAACAAACATGCAGGGGCTGAAAATGCCTAGCTAGACATTTCAGCAGGTTGAGGCAGAAAAGGGTTTTTGTCTGTAAGGAAGGTTTGCATGTTTCCTGTCTCAAGCCAGCTGAACTCACTGCTGTGCAAAAGGGGTTTTTACTAAAGCTTTTACTTTTTTTTGCTTTGAAAACCAGATTTTCAGCCTTTCCAACACATTTTAGGGGTAAAGAGCTTCTTTCTTCTCTGAACAGGTTAGGTAACTTCTGTTGGCCACATTTTTTTCTCAAGTAATTATACTGTAGGGGCCCTGTATTACCTTTTTTTTCTGCCTGGAATTGCTTTTAGAGCAACTGTAAGCCCTGGTGAATGGGGTTGCTTGGTGCTTTCCCTTCTCTGTTCTTTCCTCAAATGTTTGCACTTCACTTAAATGCTGCCTGTTTGTCTGTTAATATAGAAATCCTTATATGCTATCATGTGTTGGACTTTTTGCCTAACACTGAATTTATTTTTCTGTGTGGAAAGTGCTAGTAACCAAATATTGTAGTTGTTTAACCTGTATGAAATTTCTGAACGACTATTTGTAATAAGTATAAGTAAGATAGTATATTCAAACCAGATTGGACAAAGAAAGGGATGAGAAATGGAAGTGCAAATGAAACTGCATTTTTTTTTTTTTTTTTTTTTTTTTGTCATCCTCTTGTGGTATTATGTAGATCCCCAGCCAGATGGCTACTGGCTATAAGCTGTGCGTGGATTCACAGGATTTTAACTCCTCTGTTGGTTTCCCATCTGTCATAAACTCAGAAGTTGCAATCCAGAGACTGACATGAATGTCAGTGTCTTCTTTAGCACACCAAAACCATTATGGCTCAGAGGCTGCAGTAAGAACACCAATGAAGACAGGACAGTGTCTGGTTTAACAACCATGCTGCTAGACTAGACAGTAAAATTTCTTGCAGTTGCAATTTCTTGCTTTAAGAAAGCAACAAACAATACCTGAAAATACTCCTCAAAAGGAGGTTTTTTTCTGTTGTTGGAACTCAGCAAAGATTATAAACCCACAGTTGGTTTCAGTAGGAAATCTCATGTCTAAAAATAAATAACAGACTATTTGCAACAGAAAAAAGGTAGTAAAAGTCAGAACTGGGGGAACAGATGTGAAGCTTTTAAAAACAATACCTTTTTTTCTTTCTTCAGTTTAAAATGACCAGTTCAGTATCCCGTAGGTTTTCCTTCAGCATGTCATCACTTGGATGAACACATTCTGTTTCTATTAATGAAGGTGAAAACAGTGAAAAACATCTTAAATTTCATGGTATAGAGTAGAATAAGGCATTGGTCACTTTGTGGTCACCCACCAGGTTTTTTCACTGAAACAAAGAAACCTTGCTGCTCACTGTAAAAGAAGCTCTCATTGTCTTGCTTTTTGTCTTGTACTCAAAAGAGCAAAATGAAAAAATTAATTAAATCTCTAGGAAACAGGCAGGAACAAGTGAGAAATAGGGGCCAAGCACACTCCAGAAACCATTTTAGAAGGAATTTTAGCATGTAAGTGTATCAAAGAGAAGCAGCCATAAAAGCCTGTAAGGAAATCGCTACTCTTGTGAAGTCCTCCCAGATTTAGACTTGGTGTTCTTCATTAATGGATTTGACTTAGATGAGAAGAAAAGTTACACCCCTGAAAGAAAATAACCACTTTCCTAAGGAGTGTCTGAACTCAAGCAATCTGGTAATCCAGCTTCAAAAACTCTGCCAGGAGCGAATGACCTCTCTGCTTCCACTTTGCATTCAATCCTGTAGGACAGGGAGCAGCTTAAGAGGATGATGAAGTGCTAGACTGTGTTTCTAGTGCTTGCTGAAGTAGCCCCAAGTTCAATGCCTCATTCAGCATCAGGTATCACAACTGGAGTCATTCTAGGCAGGTGCTCCAGCAGCACAGTGGACTCCAGGTCTTCTGCCTAGGTTAAAAGAACCCCACATGATGAAATAAGACATTGAATGGAATGATTGCCAGAATTCCTGTATTTTATTTCCTACAGAATAGTGTATTGTAATTCCAAGTCACAAGTCAATAGATTTGGCCTTTGTGATAACATCATAATGTTATGATATTCTTGCAGTTCATTTTCGTTTTTGCAGAAATCGCAACAGGAGGCTGTATTTAATGAATGACATTTTCTGAAATTTAGGAGAAGCTGATTGTAGTATTAGTTAATTTTTCAGGGCTTTTATGTCTGTTGGTAGCCACAGGGATGGCACACTATTCAGTTATGTCCTGTACATCTAGGAATATCCCCCACCCTGTAGGACTATGTCGTGGTGTCAGAGCTCCCTATCATTCTTCTGCATTCAGGTTAAAGGAGCAAAATAAAACCCCAGCCAAATGTTGGCAGTAGTGAAAAGTGAAATAATCTGAAAAATGAAGTCCTAATTTTGCTGACAAAATTATTAATCCCATGTTTTGGTGTCCAAAGGAAGTGGATGAGAACAGAACAGTATGGTCCTGTTGCCTTTAATAAATCTCAGCCCTAGATAATGATAGAGCAGGAAGAGCTCTTGAGTGTTCAGGAAGTAATGTCTTCCCCAAAGGGCCTTTGTAATCTGCTCCCTGTCATTGACATCACCATCATCAGTGCTTGAAGAAATAGGTTTCAGATGCACCCACCAGTGGAGACAACAGAACATCATTCTGCAGGTGGAAAGTGCTGAAGTCCCAGAGCAGAACAGGGCTCTCTGTAGCTCCAGCATATGCCAGGGATTTGCATATGAATGTAGTAGCAAGCCAGTGGTCAAAGTATTTATTTTACCAAGGAAGTGGTACAGAATGGATATAACATACAAGAATCAGGCTGATGTGAAATGGATTTTCAGGAAAAAATGCATAATTCAGTTCACCTGCTACTGGTCCTTGAGAACCCTTAAGAAGAATTCTCTGCATTAACATATAAAGACATGTAAATTGGCTTCAGGTAAGAGAAGATGAGAAATAGGAGTTAGAAGCATCTGAAAGCTGTAGGTAATAGAAAATATATAAACAGAGATCACTCTAGAACTTTGACCAAGGTCTTTGAAATAGCTCAACATATTTAAGAGTGCAGTCCTGGATTACAGTGTTGGGAAAAATTCTGTGCCAGAAAACCCCTTTTCCCAGTCTCTGCCACCCAGTGAGCCACACCAAGAGCTGGTTATAAAGTTAAGTGGTATATTCCACCCCTGCCTCTTTTAAAGAGCATATAGGAAGCACATATCAATCTGAAATGGCAGGATGAGGTTTCCTTGGTATCAGCTATTACCAGGTTTTGCGGAGAAACTGGTGTTATCTGAAGTAATGGCAACATACTTCCATCATCTGCCCTGATCTTTGGAAGATCTTTGTTTGATTACTGTTTAGACTTTAAAGGTTTCTCTTTATAAAGTTTATGGTTTTGGACCTTCTTTCTTCATATTTTCCATTTATTAACTTTTGCAGCAAAGATAAAAAGAAAAGTATCATGATTATATTCAGCTGTTTTCGACTTCAGGATTTGTTTGAATTAGTTATGAATGCAGTTGTTTTTCACTGTACATTGTTTTTCATGAAAACTGCTGTTCTCACATGTCTGTAAATTGTCCTCCAGGCAAGCTTTGTCCTTGTCCAGACATGAACGTTTTGGGGGGAGAGCTGAGGGCAATCTGAAATGAGAAGTGCAAACTTAATAAACTACCTGCTTTTGAGGTATTAAAAAAAAAAAAAAGGGATCTCAGACATGGATAGGGATTAAGGCTTCACTAGGAAGTGATGATGGAGTTGGTTTAGGGCAGGATGAGAGGAAAGCTGTGTAGGAATGCATGTAATTAGAGAGTTTGGGTACTGCCTGCGAAGGAGAGAACATATGTTCCAAATATATTTCAGATTGTACTTTTAAGCTAGATGTCTGTGCCCAACCTAAGAAATACATTGTCTAAAAAACATAGAAGAGAAATCTAAGCAAGGTGAGCACTAGGGGAAAGGCTTCCATTTCCACAATGCATTGTTCTTTCTCCTGATGAACTGTCCCACAGCTGGGAGACCATTGCATGAAAGTTTCAGGTCCATTATTTCTGATATTCGCCTTGAATTTCAGAAGCAGGATCTAAAGCTCAGATTTTAAAATTTGATCTTTTCTCTGCCTGAAAGTTTCTTTTGATTAATGCTGTAGAAGCCTGTAAGCTTTGGCAGTGTTTTTCTTAGGCTCATCTTACCTGTGTTACAGATCAATGTGTTTTAATGCCCTGAGTGTATTTCTGGAAGTTTGCAAGGGTAAGCCCAGGCATATTGGCCTTGAAGGAGCTTTAGTTTGGAAACTTTAGTTGGTTCAGAATTGTACTTGTTTTCTTTATATAGTATCAGCTTTCCTGGAGATGACTGTTGACAAGAGGGTCTCCTCTGAGCTAATATTGCTTGTGGTCTTATTGCTGGAGAAAAGTGGTCATGCCTGCATAACATGCTGCTCACTTTTAAAATAATTCAATATCTGAGCAGTTGTAGGAATTCTGTAGCTGTGCTTTTATTTGTAGAGAGGGAGAGGCCAAAAAGGAAAGCTTTGAAAGAAACAAGTTCAGGCAGACTTTGTTTTTGTTAAGGAGCAACAAAAATTGATTCAGCTGCCTTTAGTCGATAAAAATGCAACCTGGTAAAGGAATGGTTGTTACAAACATCTAAGGTTTAGGTCCTGTTGCTACCACCAGAATTACAATTTGTACTTTGAAGATAGTGTCAGTTGTGCGTAGTTCAGAGAAAGAGAAAAAACCCGGCAATTTGGAATCTCACATTAAATTGGAAAAAAAGTCAACATCAGCTCTGTGTTGTACCATACAGCTTACATAATCTGCAGTGAATTTATCTTTTTCATGATTTAGTACTTTTCCATACATTCATAATTCTTTGACCTGGAAAATGTATCTCTCCTTCTCATTGTTTAGTGTGAAACTGACCTTATGCAGAATTACATTCCCTGCTAATATACCATGAAAAATCATGTATTTATTTATGTCATCATACCTTATTTATTATACCTTACTTAGTGACAGAGAAATTTACTGCATCAGTTCAGTTGAGGCTTACAAAACAACCAAGCTCCATAGCTTTCAGAGCAGAAAGGAAGATGATGATCAAAAGCTTGCTTTCAGAGAAGGAGCTACTCATTTATATTTCTTAGCATTTTCTAAGATGTCTTCCACCTATCACTTTTTATTGGAGGGAGTTGTAGAATCAAAGTGGCATCCATTTATCATCCAAACCGAAATTCCAGCCCTCACCATCATCCTTCTCTGGCCATGATTTTTCCCATTTTACGACCAAGTGAGCATTGGAGCCTGTCAGGACGCATAGCTGCATTAATCATCTCTGCTCACTACAGCCAGTGAGAGGACAGGAAGCATCTATTTACTAAGGGCTTGTCTACATGGGGAAATAGCCCAGACTGCTCATTAGGAGTTAACTCCTTCCATGGATTCTCCTTGAGCATCTTTCAGTTGTTTAGCTTCAGGCTGCTTTGGAAAATACGGGATTTGGTAGTGGGGGGAGTTAAAGCACAGAAAGCCTGTGTTAGTGTGCAGTGTGGGTTCAGAACATGATCCTATCTCCACGTGTCATTTAATCTTCTGTAACTGACCCTCTTCATGCTCTTAGTCTGTGGCAAATGGAAGGTAAAACATGTTAGTTGAAGCCTCTCTCATCAAGGCAGGTGTGTGTGGCTTGCTTGTATCCATGTGCCTGTGCATTTGTACAGGGGGGCCCAGAGCGGTGCTGACAGCAGCTTGGGTGCAAGCATTATTTTTGATAACTCTCCAAACAAACAAATTTGATGAGAACTCACTATTTTTCATGATAGAGGACAAGAAGTATGTAGCAAGAAGTATGTATGAAGTATGTATGATCTTTTTACACCTTGTATGAGCCATGTATTATTTAGTGATGTTGAAGTTATTCATGTTGGAATATCTTTTGTGTAGAAATTTTCCTTGCCCCAAGATGAGTTCAGAGTGTTCAGAGATGAGCAGCTTAAAGTCTATTTAATATTAGTCTAGTACATCATCATCCTGAAAAGAAGAGACTTTGTTACTGTGGAAGCTGAAGTTTATCTTAATGAGAAACTTGCATCATTTTGCAAGAACTGTGTTTTTAAAGCAACTTACACTAGTGCAAGCCTCACTGTGGAAACTATTTATCATAACTTAATTTCATTAATTAAGCTTTAACCAAACCAAACTAAATTGATTTCTTAACTGGAATTATGTTTGGAAGTTTGATAAATGCTTTAACAGTGTATGCATTTTCAGTGCTCCTGTAAATTAGGACTAGAATAGAAAAGAAAAGAGTATTTCAGTTGTAAGAGTCCTACAGTAATCATTTAGTCCAACTCCCTGACCACTTCAGGACTGACCAAAAGTTAAAGCACGTTATTAAAGGAAAATGCCAAATGCCTCTTAAACACTTAGAGGCTTAGGGCATGAACCACCTCTCTAGGAAGCCTGTTCCAGTGTTTGAACGCCCTGCAAGTAATGTCTCTTAATGTCCAGTCTAAACCTCCCCAGAACTGCTTTGAAACAATATTTTAATATTTTCTCAGTAAAACAGAAACTTGTGTGGTTCTTGGAGTTCCTATGTAACTAATAATTTTCTTAACTGGCTGTAAAAACTAACTCTCTATGAATACTGCTTATTTTAGAAGATCAGTGTGGAACCTTGTCTTAACACAGATCTGTAGCAAAAAATACATTACGAGCTTCAGCTTACCCAGGCACAGTACTGTGAGTAAAACATGATGACCACTACCAGAAAAATCATGTGAGAGAAACTGGTGTAACTACTTTCCTGGATATAACTTTGGCTCTTTGCTTCCAGCTCTTTCAACTACATTACTTGCTCTGGGCGCTGTGCACTTCTGTTTTCCAAACTTGCATTGCTAGATAAATTTTTATTCACCGATTTCTGCCAGACAGGAACAAAGCATAGTTTCTTCCAAATATTAGGATGGCATTTGCTGTTGTCTGTGAAATTCCAGACTGGGATTGGCTGGAGAGGCAGCAGAATGCATTTTAGTCCTGTACATATATTTGTTTGACAGACGACAAGACCACTTTGACAGCCTTTGTTTGGTGTATATGTCTATTATTCAGTCATTCTCAGCATCTTGTGTTGATGCTTTGTATCAGATTTTGCTATACTCTGTTTGCACTTACACTTTTAGAAATTCTCATTTGGGTTGGCACCTCAACATTTGTGTCAAGTTCTCTCTAACAGGGTGAGTTAATTAAACAAGAAAGTCCAAGTTTGGCTCCAAAAGAAAAATAAAGAGTTCTATCATTTGTATAGTGATGATTCAAAATGCCTGAGCTTAATGTTCAAGTGCTGTGTGCCTTAGCCCCAGTGAAGGACACTTACTTAATCATTATGAATGGAATACAATACAAATGAAATAAATGCAGTATCAGAGATTAAAATAGACCTTGCACATATGTGTAGCAAAAGTGTTCTTGGGGCCTTTAATTCTGTAATGTCCTTGGCTCTGATTTCTACAGTGGCTCAGAGCCATCTTGAAATGGCACAAGGTAAAAGCAAAAGCTTTCATGTATTCTGTGTACAAGAGTTGGGAAAGAATTAAATTCCAGAGAGAATGAAGCAAAACATTACAGTTTTGTATTCATGCAGTCCTGTTTTGTGTCTGTACTGCACTTCAGGGGGCTGTGCAAAACCTCACTCAAAAAGTTGTGTGACATCAAGGTTACAAACCTTGCGGTTGGGAGATGCAAAAGGTGGAGCTGCACAGCTCAGCAGGGGTATTGCACTTGCACGTGGGAAATATTTAGGATAATTATGCTAATAAACTTTCCTCTTTTGAATAGACTGTGTAGACCTTAAGCTAACAGTGAAATGAAAAGATTTTCATTAGGAATGACATGCATTCAACATCCAAAAATCTGTATTTTAATGAGTTCCAAAATGACAGCATTACAGCCAGAATTAATCTAATTAAAAAAAAAACCAAAACAAAAAAACCCCGCCAAAAACCAACAACACACTGACAAAAAACACACTGAACAATTCAGTAACTTTTATTAATTTATAGTCTAATTTTCTGAGTTTAGTTTAATTAACAAAAAATTGTTGCCTATTTCAGCCACAAGCCTTTTTTTACATCTTTCAGTTTCACTAACATCATTCAACACATCTATAAGGTTTTCATTGTGAGGATGTGGCAGTCAGACAGCAGTTGGAAGTTTACTCCAAAACCCTGGAAAGTCAGCAGAAAGGCATTTGTTGATTTTAGTGTATTGGGATTAAGTCCAAAATAAATATCTAATATACCAAATCACTTGCTCATTCTTCAACATTTTAAAATTACTTTGTATGTAAAATCTTTGTCTCTGGTAACCTTCAGTCTTACAAAAGAGCTCCTGCTACCAGGTGCCCAGCAAATCCTTGGTTATGCCTATAATCTTGCACACTCATGAAGATAAATAGTAAGCAAAATATGGAATTTCTCCTTCCAAAAGCTTTGTCCTCACCCTAGCAGCTTCTCCCCACATTTTTGGATCATCAGCTATGGAAGGCAGACATGAAATTAAACCTTTTGTTTTTGCCCCATGCATGACCTATGCTGCTACTCAGTCAAGACATTTGCACCTGTACCTTTTCTAGGTAAAAATAGAATAATTGCCACTTTTAATCACAGTTGTTGTAGGAGGGGAAGACTAAAGAGTTCACACTCCCACTACACCGGTGATGAAAGATAAGATTTGACAGCAGTTTAAACTGTAAACTAAATTTTAAGCTTGCAGAAGTTCACAGTACAATGAGATCTGTATAAAGTCCAGGGACCCAAACTCTGCCTCATTTGCAAACCTGGATTTTAATGATAGACTCCTATTTAATACCAGAACAAAGCTAAACGTTTGGAACTCTCTGTACTGCAGATATACACAGTTTTATGCCTACTATAAAAAGTTACACTTTAAGAAACTAGACCTCATATTATAAAGTACTTATAAATATGAATTCGAGACTGTGTTTAAGTTCCCAAACCACCCAAACTCAGCATGAAAACCACAAAAACCAGAACTGAGCCTAGCTTCCTCCTGCTGTTGAGCCTGAAATATTTCACTCTGTGTTGGGGAAGAAACAATAGCAAGTCCACAGCAAGGGCTGTGAGGCCAAAAGGCAGCACCCAGTAGCTGAGCAGTGGCAAGGATCAACTCCTTAAACCTTCTTTCCATTGCAATTAAGTGCACACAGAGTCCCAGCCAAATGGTGGCTGATAGCAGGGATGGAGTTTAACCTGGTTGACTTTGCACTGGAAGGGCCGAGCACCACAGGTAGCCTCACTTACAGTGAGGTACAAGCACAAGATTTAACGAGTTACTACTTGTCAGCTCTTAATTAGCAGCTCCCATCAGAGCAGCAGCCCCCAGCTGCAACGCCGTCTGCTTCAGTGCAAAGTCTAAATTATTAGTTAAGTTTTCAGAAGCATCATATTTTGCTTGGATGATGGTGTTTAACAGCTAACACGTGGAAGGTTTGACTACCTTTGAGTTTTTTCTGTGTGTAGGGAGGGTTTCTAGCTAAACTTAGTACTTGATAGTATCTACTAAATTGGATGCAAGCAGCAGGTCAGAAAGTTCCTTGGGCTAAATTCCTTGACGTGCTGCAAGGTGATTTTTGTTTATTTTGACTTGCAGTTCAGGTTTCCATATCCAGCACTGTTGCAGCAGACAGCTGAGCAGCGTTTGGTTCAGCCAAGTGTGTGCTAATGACTGGTAGCCTTGTTTTGACAGTGTGTGCCTTGCCACTGCTGTGCCGCGTGGCAGTGAGGCTGCGCTGGGTCTGGGCAAGATAAGCCCTGCTCTGTGTGTGTTATCTTGTGTATTCACAAGATAAAGCACAGGTTGTTGAGACTGCCTGTGAGAAGCGTGGCTAGCATTTGGCTCTTGAGGAAAACTGCACACGTTAAGTGGTATACTTTTCAAAATGTGTTCAGGACATTAAAGAGGGATTCAAAATACAAAGTACAGTAAAACCATGCTCAGTGTTCATGAGGAAAAGTTAGAGAGTTGAAAACTGAGTACATAAATAATTTGCTTTGGGCCCTGTGTGAGTGAGGGTTGATGGAAGTGTACGAGCTGGTGTATCAGCCACACAAAACTTTCTCTGTTAGGATATTTCTTATACTCTGCAGGTCTCATGGATGCCTACAAGACCTAAGACAGATCATGCTGATACAAATTTCTAGATTTTCAGTTGTCTGTGTTTGTCAGCCTTTCTCTCAGAAGCTGTATCCTACCATAAACTTGCTACCAAAAAATGACAGAAGTGACAAGGAGCAAATAATTTTGTATGGACAGGGGGTACCATAGCTAAATGAGCATAGTGCCCAGCAAATCATGCAAAGGAAATGAATGTTTACTTCAGCATTTAGTTTTTTGTACCAGGATTTTTTAATGAATACTATAAAAAAGAGGAGGAAAGGTAACATTTTCAAGCATTTATCTGTAAATGTACAATCCAGTATTGTGGTTTTAAAGAGTCTCTGGACTTCAAACTTCTTAAGACTGCATGGATGAATCAGCCTCTTTCGATACTTAACCTCTGAGCCATAGATTTTTATACATACTCACATGCACTGCATGTTTATTCTTGTTCTCTTCTGTGTGTGTGTGTGTGTGTGAACCCACACATAATCAGGAGTGAAAAATACAGATTTAAGACTCTAACATGTCTCCTGTTTAAATGTAAACTACTATTTGCATGAATAAGTTGTTCCTGTGGAGATGCTGGGAGGATCTTCTGTTGCTTGGAAGTATTACTCTAAGGCGTCGTATGAACTATTAACAGTTGGATACAAATTCCCTTAAAAATATTTTAGTAATATAGAAAGCTGCTTATATTTTTGCAGAAGTGCAGGCAGTAGACTGCTGTGGTTAGTTTTACCATAGAGGAAGAGTGACTGCAATGAACAGCAAGAAATATGCCTCAATCTTTTAACCTTTTTCTGTAATGTAAAACGACTCTGTATTTTTTCTACACCATGCAATTAAAAGATTAAAATAACACTAAAGTATTCTGGACTTTTGGAAAAATGAAATGTATTTTTGGCAGTATGGTGAGTAAGAACTGCTATTTCAGTAGTAGAGTGTCAACTCTTGAGTTTAACGAAAGTGCCCTTAAATAGTAAACCAAAGTTATGAAAGTAAAATGTATATTCTTTTTAGGCAGAACACCTGCTATAATTACTGTATCTTGAAGAAAAAAAAAAAGAAACAGAACAGGTGTGATTGCTGTGTGGTATGTGTGTCCCTATTGCTGTTATTTCCAGAGAAATAGAGGGGAAGAGCCATGGCCGTGCCCGCGTGTGCAGCAGCAGGGAGCTGTTTGGGGGGCCACACACATGGGTTGTGTTTTGGGGGGTAACTTCTGTCTCTTGCAGCATTCAGGGATGGAAGTGCACAGTCCTGAGGGCTGAGTGAGCCAGTACAGCACGATAAGGATGGGGCAAGGGGCTGGTCAGAGACTTTGTTCTGAAAGCACATTCCAAAGGGAACAGTGATCCCATAGTCACTCTGCAGCCACAGGGCTTCAGGAACTCGTGGTCACAGTGCTCCTTCACTCTCCCTCTCCCTGCCTCAAGCATGGGCTTCTTCCTGCCTGGAGAAGCAGGAATTCCCTATCCCCATAGGCCAGCCTTCCCTGTGGCTGCAGGGCAGGGCTGTGGGGCCATGCAGAGGTGGCAGGTGGCTTCCCCAGGTGGCTTCCCCAGGTGGCTTCCCCAGGACCCTGCACTGTGCTGGGGCCCTTGGTCACAGGCATCACAGAGTGTGAGAGAAAACCCCACATCCCCTGTGCTGGGTGTGATGCTCACACAGCAGCCATATGCTGGGCTGCCAGAAACAGTGGCTATTTTTAAAGGAGTTGGGATTACTAAATAAACTGAGAACTGGTGTGTTGTTTCACACCAGTATTGGGGTCAAGAAGGATGAGCGCTTGCTCCTTGCATGGGGATGTGATGCTGTGCAAGAGACCCCATGTCCAGCTTGCTAAGCTGTCTGACAGCTTTTGTGGAAGAGAGTTTGTAGAGAGTTGGAATATGAAGAACAGTTTTTCAGTCATGTCTGTGTTAGGAAAGAAGTTTCATACTAAATAGGTCTGTGAAGATTGTAATTTTTTGTGTTAAGTTCTAAACTTTTTTTATGCTTTACTCTGTTTCTCTTAAAAATTAAATTCTACAAATAGTTATATGTCTCTTACAAATTAGCAGATTTTTTTTTAACTTGCAATGGCCTCATATTCTGTGAAATGAATGCAGAGGAGCTCACAGGGATGAAGTGTATTTTCCCTCTGTTCCCAACAGAGACGTTCTTTCTCTGAATCATTGTCAGGCAATGCTATCTACTGCTGTCACTCTTAGTATGTCTGTCACATTTTGTCTTATCTTTCCTTCAAAACTGTATTCTTGGGCTTTTTTCTTTTGTTTTCTGGGGATCCCTCTAGTTGCCCTTGCTCTAAACCCCAGAGGGAGAAGATTTCTAAAGCTGAAATGTGGGATCGATGTGTGACCACACCATATCTTCTCATGTGCTGCTCTGTTCTGCCCTTCCCTGGTATCTCCTGCAGCCAGAAATGCCTCACAGACCTGGACGTGCACATACCACCACTTCACATCACCTTTTCTTTTCCTTATTTTTTTTCCTTTAAATGGGCTACATAACATAAAGTATAATGCTGTTAAATCATTTCTTATCCTTAATAATGGAATGTTGCCATTCATTTCATTGCATCTATAAAGTTAGTGAGTGTTGCCGAGCTTATATCAGATCTTAAACTTGAGACCCTTCTTTGATAAGTACCTGTAGGTCCCATAGACATGAAAATTACATTGCTGCAACTGATGGAATACTCAAATCCATTTCATTTTTCTGAATTTGAGAGCAGGGACACTTTTAGTACTTAAATTCCCATCTTTAACATTGCACAGATGGTGAAATGTTTTTGCATTTTTTATATTATTTTGGGTTACTGAAGTTAATATTCTGCTAGCTACAAATATCCGCGTGCATACCACAGGGTTCATTCCGAGGACAGAGCTCTAAAATAAATTATAGACCTTGGTAGCACTCATAAATCAGTCATTTTTTCATTGAGAAAGTGGTGGCAATGGAAGAAAGTTATTTAGTGATCAAAATGCATCGTTAAGCTTTTAAAAAGGGATTCGGTGCCTGTAGTAGAGCTGTAGGCGATTTATGGCTTATCTGTACTCATTGCCTCCAGCTTTTGGAAAATTTGTAAACAAAGCCAGATGCTCATTATGTTCCTGTTCAGGGTTGGTTAGATGGGCAAATGCCATCAGAAGCACTCTGGTTGGGTTTTAGCATGTTACAGAAAATGGAACTGCTCCAAAATATTTTTTTTTAATATTTATCATCCATGAAAATATACTTCTAGTTTCTCTTCCTAGAATGGACTTCTTAAAAATAGCTGTAAATTATAAGAACATGAAGGTAATACTCCAGAAACTGTGTTTTATGCTAAACTGTGCGTCCAGCTTTTTCTCTGTGTCAGAATTTGTGCTTACTCCATATGATGCAGTCAAGTACCACTCGCCCTTTTTAAGGGCTTCAGGCAATGCAGGAGGCTGTGGCAGCTTCAGGCTGGGGTAGTTTTGCACTTTTACCAAATATAGGGAATGAGGCATTAATTAAATTTACTATTGATTTCATACATTTATATTACATGGTCTGAAAGGGGTTCTTGTAAACTTTTTTTTTTCACTTTTTACTGCTCTTTAAGCACTTGAAAACATTGTTATATACAATTTGAACGCAAATGCAACAATGCATTTTTTTCCTTGTAATCATATTTAATGTAATTTATTTTATAATTCTTGGTTAACTTTTTGGTGTATTTTTTTTTTTTTTTTTTATTGGCTGCAGCTGACCGGGTAAACAGGTCATGGCACGCCTAACGAAGAGACGACAGGCAGATACAAAGGCTATCCAGCATCTTTGGGCAGCTATAGAAATAATCCGGAACCAGAAGCAAATTGCTAACATTGACCGTATTACAAAGTAAGTGACCTGCTCCAAAAAAAGTCTCGGTGAGGGGGAAGGTTGATACTATAAAAAGCCCTTGGAGACAGAGATAGTAAACATTGTGACAGACTGTGAAACAGCTACGTGTCATTCTATGCTACTAATGAATTAATTGTATATAAAAAAACCAAATTTACCAAACTGAGCACCTAAAGATCCAAAAGTGAGGTTTAATTATTTAATTGAGATCTTACCCTCTGTTTGTTTTTGTGCAAGCATCTTTAGGAAATATGTAACATTTCTAGTACTTTTATTGAATTTAGCATTTTGGAGTTGATAGCTTGGTCAAAATACCAGAAGTGGATATAACATTTAACAAGAAAAGGGCAATAAAATCTATAAATAAACTATTTCTTTAGGAAAATGTGAGAGGCTAATGTAGGACTTTTCCAGAAGGCAAAGAGAAATCTGAAGTGGTAGATTGCTCAAATAGATAAGAAGCCATATTTGCCAAGATGTGCATAAGATGCTATTAAAGAAGACATGAGATGATAACCACCTTTGATTAATACTGTTAAAACATTCATCAAGCTGTATTAGGTGCTGGATACACAAAGAAATATATATTCTTTATTCTGTGGAGCTTGAACTGTGTAGAAAAGTCTACAATATTACTTGTAGCAGCCTTTTATTACTTGTAATAAAAACAGAGGGCTTTGTGCCTCTGTTTTGTCTGCATTTCCAGGCTGACATGTACGTCACATTTGTTAAAGTAATCAATATGAATAATTTAAAAGAACTAAAGTAACCAGTTGGCAACTCTTCAGTTGCCAGAACCAATGTGAACTGATAATGAAGTCAGAGACCACTAACAGGGAGAGTTATAAACAGCGCAGGTGACTAACAGAGTGAAAATCATTATAACATGGTCTTTGACAAGGGTCCACTGACAGAGTTTGGAAGTTGTGGGGTGGAAGTGACAGGCAAAACTGGCTTGCTAAGTGGAAGAAGTGTAATGGTTCAAGTTCTCCAAACATAATGAACAGTGAAGTGCAGAAAGAAAGACAATGTCCCAAATGAATTAATGTGTACCTGGCTTCCAGAAGAAGAAAAATGGACCATCAAACTGATAAGCACCTTTCCAGAGATAGGGAATTCCAAGAGTGTTTGGAAGGAGATTGTATTCTAGGGAATTTCACTTCTGAGGTCGCAGTGGAGTTTTAGAATGCATTAAAGCATATATATATTTTCATCATGTCTCCAAGGAGACAAGTGGGTAAACTAATGCTATACACTTTCCATTTTAACATTTCAAATTACTTGCTCTAGGCTACATATTAGCTGAGTTTGTTAGCTGTTTGTGCTCTTTTTAGAGGTAATAAAGGGAGACAGGCATGTCTAGCTGGGAATTCATCCCACTCTTATGAGAGATGCCTAGTTTAAGATAGTGGGAATAACATTTAGCTGGGTAAAGTTAGGTCAGAGAAATCATTACAAACAAGAGAAAACAAATAATCAGATAGTAGAAAAAGAAGCACTGCTCTTGGTAACTGATGGGTAGTTTGATTTTTTTAAAAAGTGTAGATCCAGATTGTATGACTCATTTCCAGTCAGAAGAAAAATAAGTGACTAAACAGAAATGCAAGAAGCCTTAGTACTTTGAGAAAGATGAACAAGGTGTTAGCACTGAAGAGTAATCTAAAAAGTGCTTGGGCATTGTAAATTCTCCCCATGCACATCAGCGACAAGAGTGATGAGCACTGATCTAGTTTCTATTATGTGGCATTCCTAAGGAGATAACTTCTGACAAGTAATGATAAAGACCTTTGAATTGCTGTATGGTACTAGTGGTTGATGAAGAAACACAGATGACATAGTAAATGAGTATGCATAATGCATAATATTCAAAATAAAGTTCCAAAATTACCATGGCATCAGAATATCTCTTCTGATGAAAACTGAGCAGCTAATGTATTCTTCCAGGCTGAAAATCAGTTGGTCAGGTCAACTGCAATTCCTTAAAGGATCAATCAGTGTCTGGGCATATAGGCAAACATAGGAATACCAAGAATTTTCAAAATCAGTGGTCAAAATTGAAAATTATGAGCATGTGTACATAGTTGGAGCTAAATGGAAGGTTTTAATATTTGTACTAGCAACATTTTTCAGAAGTGGTAATGCCTCTTCGGATTGACAGAAAGTAATAATGACAGTGACATTATGGATGAATTACTCATATTCCTGAGTAAGAATACATAAAAACAGTAAGAGAATTTTTTTTTTTAATAAATCCATGTTTAAGGTAAGTAACAGTCTTCCTATGTGTAATATAGTTGATGACAAATGGGTACTTTCAGATAACTTCACATGTTTAAAAAATGATTCATTATTTGGATTTTGAATGGATTTTCTTTTCTCCTGATGTAAGCATTCATTTGCTGCTAGAGACAACTTGTTCTGTGTATTTTGTGACCTGTTAGTCTAAACACCTTTATAGCAAATTGCTGTGAAGGACTGTTGCTTTCTTCATTAGATGGTTTGTTACATTTAAGCAAGTCTATTTGTTGGCTTTTCTCCTTATGTGCATTCAGCATGGTTGTCTCCCTCTTCTTCATATATTCTTGTTTATTTAGTTTAATTCTTACTTTTTTTAGTCTTTTGGTGCTGAGTAGAAGACACTCAAGGAACATTTATTTTTTATGAACTGGGGAAAATGTTCGTAATATAAAAAGAGGATTCATTGTTTGTAGATTATGAACTGTTCCAACTCAATATGCAAATCAGACAAATTTATATAATACATGCAAGTATGCAAATTGTTACCTGTGCACTCTAAGTATAATTGATAGAAGATTACTTGGGTGAAGGAAGACTTCCAGAAGGTACTGTCAATGGAGAGTAGACAAGAAAAATCTACAGAACTAGGCATGCATTTTCTGTAGAGAACATTAGAGTAGGAGGATAGTGTAGGAGGAGCCTACAGCACTACAAAGCACTTCTGATATTATCAGGAAAAAACCTATAAGGAAAGAGGCCCTTTAATTAAAAGTAGACGAGATCAAGTATGCTTTGCTTTTTTAAATTGATGAGGGGAAAAGGCAAGAACAGAAAAATACGTGATTAGAAGTGATTGAAAACTGTCTTACATCAAGGGAAGAGTCACTTGGAAAATTTGAATATGCAAGTTAGAGCCTTTAAGAAATTAATTAGTAAGCTTTTTGAACTTCTAGCAATTTTTTTAGAAAAGTCATTGCATGCAGAGAATTAATAAGAAACACAAGAAAGGTGTCTGTTTTGTAAAGAATTAAAACCTGGTTGTAAAAATGGCAAGAGTATGATAGAGTTAATCGGACTATTATATAAGTACTTAAGGCATTGGTAGGGAAGAGACCACACTGCACAGATTCAATATCTGAGGAAAAAAACCCCTCAACAAATCCTTATATGAAAGGGATGCTGCAGTTTACTGACTTCCTGTGAGGCTACATCATAGTTGGAAATGCACTTTCCATGGGTTGGAGAGAAGCATTCTTCAGTAACTTGAAAACTGAATGGAGGAATGACAGCCAATACTGACAAGGAGAAGGAGTGATGTGAATGTAAAGGATTTAGTACTCTGAATGCAAACTACCTTTGGAAGAGAACTTTATAATATATGTTTAAGTTCCTACCTTTGCACATAAACTTCAGTATATTCAGTGCATTTATATTTAATGATAGAGCTCACTTGAAGGCTTTGATAGCATTCCTGTAAATGTACAGAAAATAAATATTCTCACCTGGCTTATGTTGTGATGGGGTATCTCATGTCAATGAATTGCAATAGTTTAAAATTTGATTACAAGAACTAGGTAATATTTCTAAATCACCACATTTTTTAATAACAAAATTGCATTTCTAAAAGGTATTTATTAAGAAATATGAGTTCTTTTTCTGTCCAGACTTTATATTGGGATACTTTGACCCTAGTGTATCAATAATTTAGATGAGCATTATTGGTATTAGTTATGCTGTAGGTACTAGTGGAGAAATGGCTTTCCATATCCTATGAATTCTCTGTTAAGAGTGCAGCCTGGCAAATTGTTCATCCCTAAATTGTGTTGAAAATTATAACTATGCTTTGACCTCCTGTTTTTTCCTCATTATTTTCCATCTGTTCTGGTTTTGGGGTAACCTCATGAATTGATTCTATGGAATGAAATGCCTTAAAATACTCTGGGAAAAAGGCATGCATATTTAGATGAGTAGGATAAATTATTGACATTCAGTTGCATAGCAGATTGGTAAGTATTTCTGTACAGGCATGTTTTTAAAGTTCTCTTTTTTGGCTATTGCAATCTTCCAGTTCCTTTTATAGTGTTTTCTCCATAATTCCCTTACAGGTAATTGGACTCCTAAGATTTAATTAAATATTAATTAAATATAAACCCCTTTTCTCACAAAATATTTGGTTTCCTCAGTAGCAATATATGAACATTTCATAATCTTTATGATTAGTTCATAGTTCATTACCTATTAAGTTAATGTTATTAACATACCCAGTTGGCAAATCTGGTATTTTAGAACTATTATTGGCAGCTTTCAAGACATTTTCCATTGTAAACAGATAATTATCTGGTTTCTAAACCATTCCATGAAGACTAATGTAAAGAACCAAAACATAATTCTTTTCTTCTGCACATCCTTCCTCATGATTTTTTTTTCCTCCCTCCCTTTGTTGCATTTCATGATTAATTAAGTTGATTAGCTTCTCTCTCTCTGTCCCCTATATAGGCTGTGTCTATAGCATCTTCATATACCATGACAGGGAGTACCCTGGTATGCTGGGGCTACACCTCATTGCCTTTGGCTCACAGAGTGTTTCTTTGGCCCTGACATATTCTTTGTTTGTTTTATATGTGTGTGTGGTTCCTCAGTTCTAAGTGCCAAAAATAACACAGCCCACAGCAAAGCTATTCTTGCAACCTGGAGATGGAGACACGATAGTTCTGTTGGGCACGATGTGCAGGCATCTGAGGACACACAGCGTGCTGCATCAGGGCTGGGTGCCCTTGGCACAAGGAGCCAGGCTTGGCATGGCTCACATTGGGGTTCTCTGTCACGAGCAAACCAACCCTTGGGCCATGCTTTGCTTTTTCCCTGAAGCGAGAACTTGTCTATCTCCAAAATGGAGCCTGAGAATAAGTTAGTTTGATGAAACCAAGAGTGGTTGTAGGACACAAGGTAGAGGTATCACAGCTTTGGGGGGGATGAAGCTGATGCATAGACCATTAAGTAGGATATGCTATAATTGGACATTTCATATTATTTGCAAATAAAGTGATACTGAAACCATCTGTTGCATCAATCAGAAAGCTGTTTTACCCCATTGGGGATACAAGAAAATATTGTTTTTCATTAATAGATACAAAGACTTTAATCTTCTTATTTAACTGGCTTTCAGAATAGGATGGTGCAGTACTAGATCCCTAAATGATCATAGCTTTCTTTCCTGTATTTGTTCTGTGGACTCATTCCTGTATACAGTAATTTAATGTAGGTGCAGCTAAGTCAGAACATCAAACAGAAATGAGCAGATCCCAAGCCAGTGTAGAGTAGACTCTGTTAGCTCTGTGCAGACAGACATTAATCAGCATTGATGGGATGGCATGCCAGAAAGGAATTACTCACTATGAAAGATTACTGTAAAATAATGAGATTTTCTGGTCCCACAGTTGAGATGGAGTTGGTAACAGTTGTAGATTGAGTATGTGACCCTCTCAGTTTGACATTTGGACCTAGGAGGGGGATTTCTTCTCCAAATATCAGTCTTTGGAATTTCTCTAGTCAGTGTCTGAGAAGAGTTGATATCTGGTTTTGTTGCCTTAGTTCTTTTGCTGTTCCCCTTCTAGGCTGTCTACTTTAACAGAAAACAATTTATAGAAGCAGTGATTGAAGTAAAGTTGAGAATAAGCAATTTATTCTCCGGTACAGAATAAATGCAACAGAGTTTAAATAAGAACACGAGCAATTTGAATGGCTAGGGAATAATCGCACAAGTATATAAATAAGGATATGTGATGAAATGGCAAGAAAAAAAATTGGAAGAGCAAGATTCCTACAGAATTGGTTATTTGAATCTTAGATACTTAATACATAAAAATATCTGTTACTATTCATAGTACTCTTGATGAAAATGTAAGTCTTCCTAGTGTTCTGCATGTTGCAACTAGTCATACATAAACAAAAATAGTATGCCATAGGAAAGATTAGAAGAGCAGATCACTCTGGATTTATAACTAGATAATCCTGTTGTTAAACTTTGTATGAAGTATTGTACCAACAGGTATTTCTTTGGTTGAAATACAAACTTAGAAATGGCATTTTTTTGCTTTGTTGGTTTGTTAACCTTTGTCAAAGCATTCCCCTTAAATATCTGTCTTTTTGTTGCTGGACAGTAGGCTTATCTGAAAGCAACTGTTTGAAGTCGAACATCCTCCTGTTATGCAGGAGAATGCAGTGATCACTCGAGTTCACTTCTTACCAAGAGTTACTGGATCCTTTTCCATATCTGTACATCATTTTCATGTATGTTTTAAATGTGACTATTTGAAGCAAACAGTGGTATTGGAACCCTGGCTGGTACACTGAATATTTTTTATTGTGCTATGCAGTATAATAGGAATTCCTAGTTATGCAGGGGTAAGGAGAAGTGTGGAGTACAAGGTCTGACAATAAAATGCATAATACTTCTTCAGCAGTCCATACAGCTGCTTCCAGAGGCAGCTGTCTATTCAGTGTTCATCTGTGAGAAAACTGACTTCAGTTTGTATTGGATTGGCAGAATTACAGGTAATATGCATTACAGAATACATCCCTGGGTGGTGACAGGGTAGAGAACTCTTAGTTTTCTGTCACAGGTAAAGACAAGGCACTTTTTTCTCAATTTTTTTTGTAATTTCTTTTACTTTCCTTCTGTCTTTCTCGTGATAAACTTCAGCTACTTCTTTAAGCTCTAAACCAGTGTGGAGGTTTTCTGTTTTCAAATGAGCTGAGTATGAAGGCTTGTAAATTCTTAGTCAGAGATCATACTGCAGAAAACAAAACTTCTCTGCTTTTTCAGCAATTTTTGACCAATTTATTTAAAAATCATTATATTAATAAAACAAAAACCAGTCTAAAAATGATCATTTGATGCCCTAATAACATAATTTTTAGTACAAGAACTACTTTAGTCACACATAAAAATTGTATTATAGGTGCATAAATAGCAGTTACAGGCATAGCAATGCATTGATAACTATGCTGGACACCAAAATGCTTGACTTGTTTGACACATTAATTTTTTATACTGATGGCTTTGCAGTGAGGTTAAATGATAGATTCAGATTAAATTTGTTTTATAAAAAACAAAAATTTGTTTTCAAAAGCTCACTGAGAGCTGCATATGTGCAGGTCTGTACAGGGGTTCTCACCTGCTATCGCATCATAACTGATGCACAGTTTTGCTTGTAAATTTTTGCTGAGACTGACCAATGAGGTAATACTCACCAAGCTAAAAACTATTTTTGATACCCAGGTTAAAAAAAAAGTTCAAAGAAAACTGAGAAACTAAGCTAAACTCTTTTTATAAAAGTCTTAAAAAGGAATGAAAGATTGTGATTTAATTGCAAGGGGTGTTCACAATGGTGTATGTTCATTGAATTTTACCTGTGTTTCCTGTAGATAGATACATTCACCAACAACTTTTATCTGTTTAGAGGGTGTTGAATCTTATTTTTTTTAAGATTTTGTAATGATTTTTTAAAATATTATTTAGTTTTAATATTTCCCATATTAATGGTCCGTTTTAAGTGCCGCCTTTAGACATAATTGACTAAAGAGAGTGGAAACAGGGATTTCAGGAAAAAATGTAAACTTTTCTTGTAAAAGGCTATAAAGAATCTATTTGCATTTGTTCTGAGCAGTAGTGGAATTAAAACTGCTAAATTAGTAGATTTGGTTGAAGTATTATCTTGAGTTTATAATGTATATTAATAATTACTCTTTTTCCCATTGAGCTCCTTTATTGATACAGCTTCTTTCTTCAATTTGTGTAACAATTCTATTTAATCACATTAATTAAACTGGTTAAGGGAATACATAAAAAGAAGTCCACAGTGTTACTTGTAATTTCTTAGGGATGATTTTTCCTCCAATTTGGTACTGAGACATTGTCCCCTGTTGCTTCCTGAATTGCTGGTTCTGCTTTCCAGTGCTGGCTGTCAAAGACTGATTCAGTGCCTGGTGTGGAAAACTCTTCACCAGAGGACTGATAGATTGCTCCAGCCTCACTGCCTTTTTTCCTGCTTTATGCAGAATACAGGGAAGGGAAAGGATGCTGTAGCAGGCTGTGCAACCCTTATACCTGTAAGGATTTAGCATAAATGGCTATTTTGTTGAGGACTAGAGCTTGAGGTAGAGTTTTTTGTGTATTTTTTTTGATCAGAGATATTACTACAGCACATCTTGTTCCTACAGTTCATTCTGCAAAAAATAAATAGGTGCTCAGATGTTCTGACAAATTTTGCCTGATCAATTTCCCTTATCTAGTAATTCTTCTCTTAGGAAACCTCTTACATGGTATTGCTTGTGTGGCATTTTTCTTTTTCTGTCTCAGAGGTCAATGTTCTTCATTGATTCAGAAGGTGAAGTCATCTCTGGGCTGAACATGAGTATGGTAAATAAAATGATTCACGCTAACAGCACAAAGGCTTTGTTATTAACCACAGCCATACTCCTTGTTTGATGTTTGTTAATAAGTGCATACTCATTTAAACTCTCCTTATTGAGTGTTACTATAAAAGCTGTAATATTCAATGTTTAATACAATACATGCAAACTATGAGCTCCAGTAGGAATATGGAGAAGGAAAGGGATGGAACTGATTTGAAAATCACAGTCCCTATTTTCATATACTCCATACTCCTGTTAATACTCATCTTGAAATTGTGTAAGCTTATACAGAAAAATACAGAAAAGGCAAACTTTAATTATTAAAAGCAAACCAACTTGTATGTCACAACATATATGTTTTTTGCTCAAATCATAATGTCTTTGTACTATTTGAAAGTGGAACTTCTATTTTATGTTTGGTTTCTTTGCTGTAAATAAATGTGACTTTCTGTTAGAAGTAAGAGATAAAAATGAGTGGGACATGGCCATTTAACAGCTTGTTATCTGACCTGAAGTGCTCATCAAGGCTTTCTCTGTAATCAGGGGAGAGAGAATGATCTCCAAAGCACTACTCAGACCATCTATTTTAGGCTGTGGTTTCATATTCCCATTCATATAAACAATATCATCACCAAGAGCAGCAGCCCTACCCTGATGGCTTTTCCAGCCGTTGTGCTGTTCCCTAGATGGTAATAAGGTGAACAATTGTGTGATAGAGGGATGATTCTGAAACTCAGATAGACTAAAAGTAATCTAACAAAAAAAAAAAAAAAGAAAGAAAAAAAAAAAA